>OX443563.1:60841883-61189145 GCA_949372485.1 Cheilosia soror | reverse complement strand
ATTTTCACTCTAGCTTACTAACTCATGATTTCATATCTGTCTACGGTAGGTACTTAGAAAGAAAAGAATGACACACAAACGAATTGATAAAACGAAATAAGCCTTCAATCTATACCGACGGATCAAAAACTATAGACGGGACAGGTTCTGACATTTGCTTATTCTGCAAATCTAAATTCTGCAGGACAAAAATTCTGTTAAACGTCAGTATAACATATCAGAACTTTTGTAGGAGTATCTACTAACAGGCCACTGTGTATTAGGTAGACATGCCGCAAGGCTTGGAGTTACCGCTACTGACTTTTGTCGCAGTTGCATGGATGAGGAGGAGGAGGAAACGCCGTTCCACCTACTATGTAACTGCCCGGAGCTATCCTCGACTAGGAAGCAAACTTTACGAGAGTACTTGCTGATATTGCTGAAACGGATATCAGCAAAATAAGGAAATTTCTCTAAAATTCGAAATAGTTTCAAGAGTATCGGAAATAACCGACTCTACTTGTGGTATCATCAATGGACCTTATCTGGTCTAAGTGAATTACTCCGTATATAATGGATAATTGCCACCTAACATAACCTAACCTAAATCTGCAAAAAATGTCAATAAGACTGCCAGATAGTTGCAGTGTCTTTCAGTCGGAGATTCTATCGATATCCGATAAGAATATCGTTATTTTCATCGATAGTCAGGCTGTTGTCAATGCACTATAATCAAGCTATACATTCATTCATTCATTTTCAAATAGTCCGCGTTTCAAAATGGACCCTCAATAGCTCTCGATCCTCCGCGATCGACTCCAAATCATCAAGGGCAATCTCTATAGAGGAGAGATTATGGACTTGATCTAACCATCTCATCCTAAGGTCTACCTAGAGATACGCCTACGCGATGGTACGGATTCCATAGCACGTCGTGGAATCCTGGTCGGGGACATGCGTTTAATATGACCAATCCACCGGAGCATGGGCCGACCACTCCGTCCGGAGAAGTAGCTGCTCGACATTGAGTTCCTTACGTATTCTGGTATTTCTAATGCGATCTCTACGGGTCACTCCATCAGCAATAAAACGGAGAAATCTCATTTCGTAAGCTTGTATCCGCGATCTTATTCATTCGGTCATTACCCAAACCTCATGACCATGGTAAAACTATACATTAAATCGATAATTGTCAGCGATTAACAAGTTGCCGTCAACCCACTTGACTACCTTCTAGGTATCAAAAGTATAGTCTACCACAAAAGTATACAACAAGGAGCCCGAAGATGTCCCAACACAGTGTCTAAGACCCTGTGGCCAGAAAGAACCACAAAAGAACTAGGAAAGTTCTTAAACTAAGCTGAACAAACCTGAGAATATAAATGGGTTACCCACCGGCTACTGTCTTCTTAGAAAGCATGCCAAAAGAGTAGAACTTTCAAGAACAGATCTGTGTTGATTCTGCAATGATATAGGTGTCCAGGAAGACATCGCACACATACTGTACGAACGTAATGGCATAACAGTAGCACGTATGCGGTACTCGTACAATGCTTTGGGAAACTATTTTAACAACATAGTGTAGAAGAGATAGGGCTTTTCGACCAAGCGAAGTTATTTAAATTCTCTAGGGAAATGAAATGCTTTAGTAAAAGTGTGCCGGTTTTTCCATTTATTGAAATATGGTTGTCTCAGGGATCACGATGGCCTCACTACGGTACCTAGAGTCTTGTGATGGTTCTCCTCATAACCCTGAATATAGCCTAACCTAATAGGGGGTGCTCAGAAGCCCGACTTAAGGAGGCCCCTTTAGGAGGCACTTGATTCTGTTTCAAGTGCCACCGAAGGAATTTCAAAGGTGACGTTTACGGTAGATTAATTGAAGAATAAACTACTGGACCAACTTTTATAGGTACTTTTTTCCTCTCTCATCTCCTGCATCCAAGATAATATAATAGTCCAACCAAAAGAATTTTCAACGCTGAGTTTATGTAATTAAAAAAAAAAACAGGTAGTGAGTTTCCTATGAAATCGTAAGAGATCAATTGAATCGTGCTTCTAACAATCCAGACACGTTATTAATCTTTATCTTTCCTCACTTTATATATTAATGGAACTTTACATAAAGCGCCAAGTAAACTATTGCTTAAAGGTGGATGGATATGCAACAAAACAAAAAGCCCACTTCTTTGAAATCTCCATTTCGATTTTGCATTATGTTAAACAAAATACTCCTGAAATTTAAATAAGAATGACTTTTCAACCATCAAAAATCCATTAGCTAATGAATTCAATTAGCTTGCAATTATTAAATCAAACAGCAGGAAGAGAAGAGACTTGCTGCCAAGGATACACTCTACTGTGTTAATATGTTCGGGTAGCTTTCACAACGATTATTACGCTTGTATTCCAAAAATATTTATACACCCGCCGCATGCAGTTATATTGTAATTACTACTATTTGTGAGTGGCATCCTCGGAGAGGCACTTTTATGGAATTATACCAATATTTAAATGAAATGATGTAAAATGTACAAGCATATGCATTTCGGAGAGGAGTAAACGGCGCGGCTTTAAAATTGAACGGATTTCCTGATAACTAGACCAAACAGAAAGAAGTCCTTACAGATAGTTGCACCTACAGAATTATTATAGTTAACATTTAAATAGTCATCCTATAAGATATCAGAAATGTGTTCAGTAGATTCATTTGGGGGACTCGGCTTAATACTAGCTGACCCGTGCTCGCCTTGCGCAGCTCGCCTTTAGCAAACAAACAAAATTATATTTGGTCCATTTAAGATTACACTTTGAGTGTTTCATTGAAATCTGTCCAAGTTTTCGCGCTTTTAGGAGACAAAGAGCATAGCCTATAGCAGTTTCACAGTATTAAGGTACATTTTAAAAAAAGTTTCATCGAAATCTGTCCAGTAGTTTTCGAGTTTTTAACTGACAACGAAAATTCCTACAGTTTTATTATATGTAGAGATAGATTACATCTATGAACTGGATGTTACAGTCCCATATAGCGCAGCCGTGGCGAAGTTCGGCATTTTCTCTTCGCTGATGACCTAGTCCTATGGGTGATTTCAATGTCAGACTTCAGCGTGTACCGTTTGAAAGTATACCAGTCTAATGCGCTTTGCATATTAATAGAGTCGCATTGAAAGAAGTGGCGAAGTTAAAGTATCTCAGGGTCGCATACACGAGCATTGTACGGAGCAATATCGGATTTTTCTGTAGGGTTGGTTAAGCTGGTATAATTTTGAAACGGCTAAACGCAAATCTGTTAGCCGGAACATAAACTTGCTGTTAAAGCTTATAGTCTTTAAGTACTTGTAATAACTCTTACACAATGTTTATGAGATATGAGTAATTGAGTAATGAATGAATCTATAGTAGTTACAAGCAACCGAAATGAGATGTATTCGTGACTTGCGGAGATTGTATGAGTAATATAACTGAGGCAGTTCCAATGACAGGTGGGTAACATGTTCGTTACATATTCCACCCCTGAAAAACATAAATTAAAGAAAAATCGTTTTCAGCTGCCCCACCTGCCGGAAGCTTCTCAATTCAGCTGCTAGTTTTCGCTATCTCTGCTATTCGTCACCAAAACAAATGGATACATACTCGTATCACAAACGAATGATTATAAGAAGCTTGTCAGAGTTCCATAAAAATTGATGTGTTTCCACAACTAAATAACTCAAGAATGTTGATGCTGATTGGCCTCCGGACTTTGTTTTATGAAAGGAAGGTTCATTCCAACAAACTCGAAACACTTAAGCCAACTTAAACAAAGCATTTGTGTCGAAATAATTTGGTGATGGGTTGATATGTGTGACAATGGAATGATAAAAGTATGTTATTAAAATAACACGCATTTGTGAGTCTAGCGGAGGTAATAATTAGGCTGACACTGACCCTACCTGTTAGTCCCAATATTCAATAAAAATGTTACTATCATCAAAAGCCTATTTTTTTCATTAAGCTAAACTTAAACCTTCGCTACGAACACTCTATAGTTAGGGCGTTTGTCTACCTCACCTCCTCCGCTATAAACTCTGATACCGATAACACAAAAGAAATTAAGCAAAGAGTAACAATATTGAGAATCGCTGCTTTGGCCTAAGACGGCAACTATGTAGTAGGGCCTAAAAAAACACTAAAGGACCTTATCTCTCCAGTTCTTCTCTTTGGATAAAAAATATACTTGGCCATCTTGTAAAAGATTGCTAAAGATTTCACGTTGCATTTGCGTTAAGGGGTTTCGAAAGTTTACGGGCTGTATATCGGCATTGGACGTTAACATTTACAGTGGATAAACGTAAAAGCTCTGTCCGGAATAGCCTTCGATTCCATTCAGGAGGTACAGGAACAGGACACTTGATAAAAATGTTCACGTTAGGTAGCTCCCGCAACTGGAAGGTGATCTGATCTAAATTCCATTGCGCTTAACTGGAGGGACTTTTTTGTTAAGGCCTAGATCCAACTGTTAGCACTTAGTACCTAAGACTAAGAACAAAGAACAATTTCAAGAAATTTTGACGCCCAAGATGTCCATATATTTTGAACCATTCGGCTGAATTTTGAACCTATCTCAGGTCGGGGTTTACTTCTTGTGGCTACCAGACTAATTGCAAAGTACCTAATACATGTAAGACTATCTTCTAATTGGATATACCTACAATTAAAAAAAAAAACTAAATATTTAAGCTTAGTAGGTACGCTGCTCGAGCTAAATTTTAGAGCCCATACGAAATTCTCTCCAAAAATTAGTTGAGCTAAATTCAATTTAATTCAATTCAATTTATTTGCAAATAATCTTAACACAGAAAGATACAGTATCAAATTTAAGTGAATCCATTTAACCGAGCGGTACGCTGCTTTAGCTAAAAAATCTAATTTTCATTTCAGACTTTACTGCATGTATCTGTCACAATTTAGCGCGCCCATTAATGGTTCGGCACATTTTTTTTCAAGCTAAATTTTGACAGATCGTTGTTTTTTTTTTCTCTGTTGTGTTTTTGTTGCGGAAGCGTAAATAAGGATAAGGTTTTTCAATGAATACCTCGATGAGGAATCCTTTAAAAGTAATAAATTTGAGATCAAGCAATAGCAGACAAGGCAACAAGAAAGGGTAACCAAATTATAAGAGTTTTTCGAGTCGATGAATTTTTGAAGGAAGTTATTTTCAACAAACAGCTGTTTGCTGTGACACTTATATCCACAGCGCACTCTATGTCAACATTTTGGGATTTAGCTAATGTTTGGAGAAAAAAATTATAGAGCAGCTAAAATTTATGTGGTTTTCCATTGGGACATAAAGTCAATCTTTTTTTTTTGATCCGGATCACTTTTCATGTTCCCTTGGGACAAAAAGTCAATCTTTTTTTGATTCGGATCACTTTTTGCAGATCTCAATAATTTTCAAGATTTACACAAATACTCTCACTAATACCAATATACCTACCTTGCACGGCTGTTTTACGTCATTCAGAATTTGTTTTCAAAACGAAATTAGGAAAAGCCTCGCGAAAAGAAATTATTCAGAACAAAAACGTAAATAATGGACATGGACTTATTTTGGAGCAATTACTATCATCTTCTTCTTCTTCCTCGTCATCTGTGGATTTCGATTCTTCGTCGATATGATTACCCACATTAAGTTCGTATGTTTTCATCGAAAAACGAAAAAAATTTGCACAGCTGATGTACTGTCTAATAACGCACTACTACATTTACAAAAGCAGATCAATCTGCTATCGTGTTATACATTCGCCACGAAAAATCTGAGATCTGAAATAAAAATCTGATGTTCCCAATGGAAAACGACATTAGTTTCGCTCGAGCAGCGTAATAAGCTTTAATAACAAAACACAATAAAAAATAAAAATGATACTCAGTAGCAAATTATTTCCATATCCGTTACATCTTTATCGGTCACACGAAGCCAACAACTGTCAATTCAATTCTAAGAACATAATAAATATAATTTAATTTCCAACTTTGGTAGGTATAGGGTACCTTCCTTACACAGAATAAAAAAAAAAAACTAAATAGAGGAAAGAAAAAAAAACATTTACAACTTTTTGAGACGAGAAATTGGTATTTTTCTTTTCTCCTATCGGAATGACATTCTCATTTTCATTCTCAATACACCAAAGGATATCAATAATCAATTTCCGTTTTCATTCTGTATGTGCCGCCATTTGTAACAGAAAAACTTTCTCTCTGAGCAGTGCACACACATAAAAGTCTAAAGTAACAACAACAGAGGGCGAAGAATTTCAACTTAAACTATTCACAACTTAAACTATACAACACCGAAGAGCAGCAGCAACAACAATAACAACATTCGATTAACGTTCGATTCAGTGGCATTGTCATTGCTACAACTTAACGACGCAACTGCTATTTATATTCATCGCAAGTCTGTGACAGCTCGGAGGACATTCATGACAAAGACGCCGACACCGACAACGACACCGACAACGACAACGACAACGACAACGACGACGATGACGGCGACTACGACTACGACTACGACTGCGACTGCGACTGCAACTACAATTACAACTACGACTACGATTTTTACTGCGACAATTGCTGGTTCTTGTTACATCGCCCTCGATGCCGTCTCCGTCACCGTCTCGGTGTTCGTCATTGCCAACAACTTGTATGGTTTTCTTCATCTTCAGATCCTTTGTCGGATGTAACGATACAAAACACCATCTCCACCAGCTCCGGCAATCACAAGTATTGATTGCGAAGTAGTAAATCGTCAATGCTATCAGCGTCAACATCTCATTTACATTCAATGCCATCGAAGATGATCCGAGATTTCCTTTTGTCACCTGCTCCTGGCACCTGCCAATCGCATCCAAATCCAATTCGCTCATCGATTTCCCATTCACCTCCAGGGGCGATATGCAGAAGTTCTTCGACAGAAACTCACTCTGGTTGTAGGCACCCTCCGCCAGAGGACTGTCCAACAGCGTGTGTATATGGCATCCGCATGGAAAGTGATTGTTCACCAAGGATAAGTTGTCGACACCATCGAGTATAATTGAATTCGGATCGGGTGTCTCTAAAATATGGTTACCCTGTAGCTTGAGGAACTTTATCTGCTGCGTATAGGTTATGTTGAGCTCTTCGAACGCGTCGATTTTATTGTTGAGTATCTGAAGTGTTTCCACCTGACTAAGGCCACTAAACGCTCCAACACAGATGATACCCAGATCGGACTCTTGCAGCGTGAGCAGCAGTACATTGGTGAGACCACGAAACGTATAGGGCGCCAACTCCCGAAGGTCCATGTAGGCGAGCTTCAGCAGACCCACCGTGTCCATGCCGTAGAACGCGTCCGGCTCAATGGTTCGTATTCCGGACGGCAGTATCAAATGACCGACATTGGTGAGGCCAGAGAAGGCGGACGTTTCTATTCTCACCATTGGATTATTCGAGAGTAGAATTAATTTCACATTCGAGGTGCCCGCAAATGCATTGCCTTCGATCCGAATGATTTGATTATGACTCAGTAGGATTGTCGACAAATTCTGTAGGCCGGCAAATGCGAATTGTGCAACCGTCTGTAAAGGGGTATATTGGATGGAAAGCTCTTTGAGGCGCGGCAGTCCTCGGAATGCGAATTGCTTGATTTTCGTTATGTTATTACCATCCAGCGAGAGCTTCTTCAATGCCCGCAGACCGGCAAACGAATCCGGTTTTATTACTGGGAAATTGTTTTTGGTTAACGCGAGATTTTCCACCGTGGATGGCAATTGTCGTAATGGAATCTGTTCAAGTCCGCCAGTGTTACAAAGGACCTGCGAATGGCAAAAAAAAAAACGAATAAAATGGAGTGGAACAAGCAAATGGAAACGTGATTTTCATGATGGGGTGAGTGGATGTCAGTGTGGGCTGGGTAATGGGGTCTTGAAATTCAAAATTCATGAGGATTTCTTGTTTGTTTTTTTTGCCTTGTTTTGGTTACATGAATTGCAGATAGATACTGCGGAATTTCTATGCCAGTGAGTAGGCAATGAATTCCCGAAGGCGATGACAAAAACCTCTAATTGGGTGGGATGGGGGTTTTGTGGCATTCACAGTGGTTTAACTTACTTGCGTCTGAGACAGACAAATGCATTCGGCTGGACATGATTTCACTGATTCGAGTGGCTGGGAATTCCATAAGCATCCAATTACAACTATTGTTAGCAGCCAAGAATTGCACATTTCACGTGTTGAGTGTTGTGTTGAAGCGATCTGAAAGTGAACAGAGAAATTGTTTAGAGTCAATGCGATGTTTTATTTTGGGATGTTACTTATGGTTTAATAGTGCTCTTTTCTGTGACAAACAAATTCCCAAAAAAGTAGGGATATTTAAAGCTCTGACTAAGATAGTACCTACTTTGATTGAATTTGATTATAATATAAGAACTCAATTAATTTGTAGTCTAATACACGATAAGTTGTAAGTGATTCAATTTACAAATCTACAGCGTATAATATAGATACCAATAAGTGTTAAAATGTTAACTATACGATAAAGAAAAACGCTGCCTAGGAAGCATTACATGATTTGGGAGGAAAAGTCTAGTAAGGGTTGTTGGAAATACAAGGGAGGTTTTTGTATAGACTAAAATATACTGGCGATGTTAAGATTAGGTGCCGATCGCTACATGCTTGGAGGTAGAGTTGGTAATATTCAGATAAATTTAGGTTATATTAAAACATAGTAAGTTTCGAATTAGGGCAACGGCTACAGTAGTTGACACCCCTTTTTGTCGATAGATACAGTAGTTGCCACTTTTTTTTTTTCTATCTCTTTCGCATAGGCAACATTTGTTTGTGGATCTTTGCCGGCAGTTATTACTCACGGCACGCCCGATTGTTTTGTCCGTCAGGCTTCTTGTTAATGACATCTGAGACGCATTAGAGCCGATCAGGTCAACAGGGTTTGTTGTCTTCCTTCTCACCGCAAAATATTCGTTCACGGCATACAGTGACGGACGAATACTTTGTCCGATTTTTTACATGCGTTCTGAAGTTCACCCAGTTGAGCTTGCGCTGATCCGAGTGTTCAGCTCCGTGTGGGTGGTCAGACTCAGTACAGTACACGTTTATCGTTGGTTCACTATTAAAATAGCTATCCAGGGGGCACCACGAGGAGGTGATGATACGATTTTGCCGAACTTATCTTAAAGAAATGAGAAAAGAGCTTCCATAATGCAGAAATGCACTGCGCTGCAACCCCCCCCCCCCAAAAAAAAGGAAAGTAAGTAGTTGCCACCTCCCTGTTCAATAGCGATTTGCTCTATTCCATGTTACATACTTCATTCGATAAAGATTTTCTTTTTTCAATAAGGTAATAAATTTTTAATATTTTCAATCAGTTCTTATATTAAAAGCTCTCTTCAGTGGATATTTTTAAACAAAAAAACGCCTTTAATACTGTAATTTTTTTTTTATAAAATCTTGTGAATTTTAATAAGGTCTTCTAATTTGGTAATTACCTACAGATTTTTTTTTAAATCCTTAAAATAAGTACAAAAACTTTAGCTATTTTAAATGCCAATATGTTAAATATGTATTATTAATTTAAGTTTAAATATTCATATTATTTGCCAATACAGTAAAACCTCGTTAATTCGGAATGGTTGGGGGGAAGGTCAGTCCGAATAAACGAATTTTCCGAATAATTGAGAAATTTTTTTATGCACTCAAAAGCGTTCCTATTGATGAAAAAATGCAAGAACATTAAACCAAAAATTATTTTAATAACACAAAAGATTGAAAATAATACTTGAGTGGATTACCGGGACTCCCCCAATATCATTTTTTATGGTTTTTCGCGACTTCTAAATAAATGGAGTACCTACTCAATAGACAGTTGGATGTTTTTTTCTGACTTCTACATATTGAGATCTATTTGCTACCTATACGTGTTCAATCATTGCGTTATTTAATTTTTTTTTAATTTAATTTTTACATATAAAAATTTAAAACCATTTCTCATTTATTCGGAAAAATCTTTTTAATTCGGAAAAGAATTTTTTTCCGAATAAACGAGTTTTCCGAATTAAAGAATTCCGAATTAAAGGGATTTTACTGTATATTAAATAAGAGGGGGTGCCAATAACTGTATCAAAAAAGCCACAGTTTCAATTATTGGCAGGGGGTGCCAATGGTTCATATGGGACTACAGTTGTTGACACTGCCAATAACTGTACGTTTCCTTTGCCAACAACTGTAGTATACAACGGCTATTTCAGTTTCAGTTTCAGATTTTTGAAAATGCCAAAGAGAAGAACACTTTTGATGTGGATCGGAGTTAACTAGCTCTTTCGGCAATAAAAAAGAGACGGATTTCAAAGAAAAGATCTTCGTAAGTTTGCAGCAATCCAATATCGGCTATTCAATATCGACTTGGTGCTATTTTGATGGAACCCGGTCGGTATAGACGGAGAAATGCAGTTACAGTAGATTCCGCTTAATTGGGACACATCAGGCTAGACTGTTTTGTCCCAATTAAGCGGCTGTCCCAATAGTACGAAGTTATCTCATGATGAAGTATAAAAAAACCACAACAAAAATGATTTCACTTATAATGTCGATTTTTTCACATTACGACTTTTTCGATATCTTTCCTTCTCTTTTCTTTCAGAAAACGATTTTTAGGAACGATTTTTACACAGTATTAAGTTTAGTCTTAGACAAGGCGCGCCGCGCACCAAAGTGGTGTGTCAGTGGCGTGGTGTCCAAGTGGCAGGTGGCATAGGAGTGGTATGTCGATGGAATGGAGAACGTCGAAATTGTTATGAAAGGGATTTAACGCAGTCTGAAGAGGAAAACAACTTATGGTGCCATCTATTCATCAGTTCTTGTCGTCCTATCTTGAATTCTTGGTCATCTCGCATATTTTTAGTTTCCGGGTAAACAAAAATACGCAGTTGTATTGCAAAAATTGCTGCGATCCTCTTGGGTGGAGAGGGAGTAGTATTATCCAGTCTCATGGTATGGTCGAGTCAATTTATTTAATTTTTTGTTTTTTCCTGCATTTACATTTTTGTGCAGCTAATAGAGTTTGCACCGAAGTAGTAGCGGTTTTTTATCCAATCCATCACATAAATATCCGCCTATTACCGCATAAGACAGATTGGTTGGTCTACATATTTCGTATTGTCGATTGTATTGCAACCAGGCCATCTTCTTGTTTGGTACACCAGTATATTCATAACCCTCCATATTGTTGCTGCAGGGTTTAAAATGTACAAATCGCCCTTTTGTTTTTCTATACCGCATACCTTACATATCGCCCTTTCTAACTATCGACACTCTTGTTACTACTCCTTTGAATCTTAAAATTCAATATCCTATCAGCAAACAAATTCCAACTCAACGTATAGAAGAATAATCACCTTCGCTGCAGTTGATCACTTAGCTAAGACATAAATTAATGCATTCCGCCAATCAGGTGGAATTCCTGTGCGCTGTGTCTGTAATTCACTTCTTCTTAGCTTCCCCATCGATTCTCGATTAAATTGCTTCAACTCCATGCCCTAACAATTATTCTTGTGCCCATCAAACTTCACATACTGCGCACACAACGGCAAACGAGTGATTATAAAATTTAATTTATTACATTCCCATCTTTGCCGCTGACAGCTAACTTCCTTCTTCTTCTGCTGACGCTCTGGTGCTTTTTGTGCTGAGTTGACGCCAAATAAGTCCCCTCCTGCACCAACATTGCAATTTATATCCCCAACCAGAAGAAAGATTCATTATACGAGTCGCCCCGTTGCAGTTTACGTACTACCTACTAGTGGTTTTGTAATAGGAAAATGTTATCCTTTTTACCGTTACTAATTAAAAATTGTGCTGTTGACAGAGTGTCAACAGCTCAACTCATTTCTAAAAGTACACAGGCAAGCAAGCAAGCAAGCAAAAATACAAATTTAATCATATTTAGTTATTTATGGGATGAGTGCGAGACGAAGAAAAGCCAGGATAAAGCAGCCTCAAGCACAGGATGCCCCAACGGGTTGGGATGTGATCCTGTACACTGCCGTCTGCCGCACATCAGATGAACGTAATTAGTAGCGGGATGCAATGCATTGTCTGCCCAGTTAAGTTCGTATGTGTAAATTTTAAGTCAGTTTGAATTCAGTTTGATATAGTGCTGTTCTCTGTGTACACCCATAGTCTGTCGTTGTCCTTGCTTCTGGACATCTGGTCTCTGATTGAGGATGCGTTCATAAACAGAAACGTACCCAACGAATGGATCGTCGTAACGTAATGTATATACTCATGGTCTTTGCGAGACATTACTTGTGATTTGTTATTCTGTTTTTGTTTTGTCTTCATTTAAGTCAAAGTCGAGAATTTCCCACAGGGGTGGATGGTCGTCAGACCAAACAGATGAGGAAGAGGTAGAAGCCGATGCATCTACCTTCTATGGCACACGAGGCATCTCAACAAAAGCAACCAAAGCAAATTCAGTGCTTGACGTTTTGTTATTATTTGGTAACTTAAGACCGGAGAATGCATCCCCTTTGGGATTTCCTCCAACATATGTGTGCGCAAAGGACGAACGTCCTAAACAAATATGAAATCACAGAGGAGGAGCAAGTTGCCACAGAATTTAATAGAGGGCTGAAATTCATGACTACAATAATGGACTGAAAGTTGGTGCTATAATTGTATATCATTTCATTTGCTAAAGTCCTTAAGATATAACGAATGCCTTAAATATTTAATATAAGATCTAGATCTAGGCAGTGGCGTAGCTGTGTTCGGTGTAAAAATAAAAAAATAAATAAATAGGTGGCGCAACAGGCGGGTAGACCCTAGGCCTAGCTTCTCGCAGCCATTCGTTTGTGTGAGTTTCTATTTTTGGGAAGAATGGAAGGGCCCTATAATTTTATGTCGAGTCCGATCGGCTGAATTGAGAAGCCTTTTCAGGACAGTCATACTCTCGGATGTTTGTCAGACGTTCGTGAGAGGTGGCGCGGTAGAAAAAACCTTGAGGCGTAATTTGTGTTTTTCCGGGGATCGAACTTGGGATCCTTCGCTGTGTTCGGTGTATTTGTCAAAAAAGACGACCCTTTATATCTTGAAGAATTATCGACGCATATCCCTGCTTAAGGTCGCATATAAGATCCTAATAGTGCCGTTATAGAAGCGTTCACGGCGATTGAAAAACAGGCGAAATCCGTTGGCCTTGAAGTAAATAAGTACAAACAAACAATGATCTGTTCACCGTCTAGGACAAAATGTCACAAAACCCTTAGCCTCCCAGTTCTGCTTTATGGCGACGATAAGCAAGAAGGGAGAGCTGATACTGGGCTTCGAAAAAAAGTACATCGGCGCATATTTGGCCCTGTGTACGAGGAAGGCGAATGGAGGAGAAAATACAACTCTATGAGCTGTAGCAAAATGTGGATGTAGTACAAAGAGCCAAAAAAAGGTCGACTCCATCGGCTAGGCCACATCTAGCGAATGGAGAATAATGATCCAGCTAAGAGAACCTGCGAATCCCAGCCCCCACGTTTGAAAAGACAAGGTAGGCCGAACCTCCGTTTCAAAGATCAAGCCATCGCGGATGCCAGAGCGCTCGGTCTGGACAACTGAAAACAGCGTGCCCGTGCCCGAGGTCGTAGAGGATGGACGATTGCAGTGTCTCAGGCAAAGACTCTTCATGGGTTGGGAGCCCGATAAAACAGACACCAGTAGATATTTTCATATCGCCGCAATGTGAATAAAAATGTTAGTTTATCGGGGTAAAGGCACCAAGTGACAGGGAACAGAAACAGGAACAGAAACAGAATTAGGAACAGAACATTTTTTTTTCAGCAACAGAATTTAGTGACAGAAAAATGGCTGTTTGACGACAGAACATAAACAAGTCTATATTGATTGTTTCTGTTGCTGCTAGCGACAGAAATGAAATCTATAGTGAGAGGGAGGTTTTTTCTATTTGCACAGAATCGACGGCAGCCATCTTTTTCTGGATATGTGTAGCTGACCGAGCAACATAAACAGAACCAGAATTTACAATAGAACCAAAAAACTTTCTGTTCTGTTTCAGTTTCTGTTCCTGTTTCTGTTCTTTGTCACTTGGTGCCTTAAAACGGCATTATGACTTATTGTATCAGATTACACGGCTTCGTTCTGTTATGACCAAGTTATCGAGATTAAAAATCGTACAGCAGCACCCTTTACCCGAACACAGATTTTACAGTTTGTGTACAAAGATTGAATGGCTCTCAAGAGAGAACCGCCATCGTGCCTCGACCACAGCTCTGCAACGCGTTTCCAGCACCTTGGCAAACACTTTTCCGGGGAGACTTAAAAGTGATATACCCCTGTAATTGGAGCAATCCCTTTTATCCCCTTTCTTGAAAAGGGGCACAATCACCCCAATCTGCCAATCGCTGAGAGTTTCACCGCATTCCCAGGTCAGGGAGAGCCATTTGACTCCCTATTCACCTAACGTCTTGAGCATTTCTGGCCGGATTTCATCCACTCCCGCAGATTTGCCAGCTTTTAGCGATTTGATCGCAAAAGTAACTTCCTTTACCGTGGGACTATTTTCCGCCCTGCTCAAGGCGATGGATCTGTCATTGATTCACAAAAGTGCTCGCTCCATCTGCGCAGAATGTCCTCCTCATTCAAAAGAAGTGTAGCATATCTTTGGATTTGACTCCCTCGATAATGTTCCACTTGCATCCTCTAAGACGGCGGATGGTCTGCCAGAACACCTTGCTTGCAGATCTGTGGTCACGGTCAAATTTCTCGCCGAACTCCTTGCAAGATTGTTCTTTGGATGCTTTAACAGCCAATTTGCAAGTTATTCGCCCCTCAATGTACCGGTTTCGAGAAGGAGAATCCCCCAAGTGAATCCACACCTTGAAAGCCTTCTTCTTCTCTCTGATGGATTTTTGAACTGCAGGCGTTTTAAACTACGCGGTTCTTTTCTCACCACCATCCGCCACACGGAGCCGCTTCACTCCGCAAACATGTCCTGCAGAGGCAATAACTGCTGCTGAAAACAACTGCCATTCTTCCTCTGCATTCAATGGAACATCTGGAATTTGATCAGTTGATAGCTCAACACACGACCATCACAAATCATCATTTTAACACACGATGGTACCACAAATAAATCTATCAGCGATTTCTGCTGCAGACTTCGACGACACCATGTGTATGCTGTATGGATTTCTTTGTGTGGAAAGAAAGTGTTCATAATGGACATTCCATTTGAACAACAAAAGTCCAACAACTTCTCTCCGTTCGCGTTCTGATCGGGGTCACCGTGTTTCCCAATCGCGCTGCCCCATATCGAGAAATCTGCACCCACGTGATCATTGAAACCACCCACCAGGATATAAGAATCCATATCTGCAACCTTTTCAAGGGCTGCATCAACTTCATCTAAGAAAGCTGCGTACCCCGACTCCAGATTCGGTGCATAAACCTGCACTAGAGCTAGAGTTGATCTTTCAAGGTTAAGCTTGCCAGCCTGGGACTTGTGAGTTTCCACACTCCCGCCTGAGCAGACATTGAAGGTGCTACTCCCGACATGAAGAGTTTTCACCCATTCGCAAGGTTCACAGTTCCAGAACCAACTATGGGCATGGATTTTTGAAACCTCGCCAGCCAGCCGTTCATTTGGACAGTTGCCAGCACAATTGCCAGCAAGATGAAGCCAGCCGAATGAATTTGGGCAATAAGCCTAAAAGCATGCCAGCATTTCGTATAAAATCATGCATTTGGTAGAAATATTAGATAAATTCTGACACATTCCTCTGGAATGTTGTGTGCATGAAATAAGAACGCAATTTTGATTTAAGCAAATTGTACGGAAATTCTAAGCCACTTTGTGCTTTCAGCGCCACCTGTTTGTTCATTGTGAATTGAATTTAGTCTGCTGCCAACCAGCAGCTCTCCGGCTGAGGAGGAAATCAAGAGTTGTTGCCAATAGTTGGCAGAAGGTTGTTGTTTTAATTAGCATGTGAAATGTGCCTCAACTGCCAACTACTGGCAACCACTGGCTGGGGAGGTTTCATAAAAACACAACTTATATCTAGTCGATATTTGACAGCCTCTCCAACAAGCTCCAGGTCTTTTCTCGTGAGCGAATAGATGTTCCACGTGGCTATCCTAAGTCGATGACGTTGTCGAGTAGCCGAAAGTCCACTTATGCCCCTATTGGTGCATAGCGCATCCACCCTCTGACCACCATAACGGTTTGCGAGACCATTGACGGGAAGCTCGTAGCCGTCTCGTGTTAAACTCGGCCGACTGCCGAGCGTGACAAGCCGACCACCAGACGCTCGCAAAAAGCCACCCTTCAGGCCTGGCACCAAAGGGCGCTTTATTATGACAGGGTTGGCAATATCCGAGGCTCTTTTAGTTCGTCTTGTCATCGTTGGGTGTGTGCTTCGTCAGCCATGTTTAGGTAAATCTGACATGTTGCCCGCCTCCCACCACGGGGAGATCAGCTTCATGAGGGGGATTTTTTTTCTGTACTTACCCATTCTTTTTTATACACTCAAAATAGTACGTATACGCCCTAGTGACAGCTTTAATTTTTTGTTAATTATCTAAGTTTAAAGTAATTCAGCATTCAAAGGCGCGAGGGCAGAATTAGACCCAAAGTCGATAGGTTTCTCAAAATTTGCAAACCAAATTCAAAAGCTCTGAAGTCACAGCTCTAACTAGTAAAGCACACCTTATACCTACCAACCCTTATTTCCCCAACCTCTTTGGCATTCCCTTTATCTGTATCATCATCTCTGTATCTCTGTCTATCTCTGTTGTGGCAATCAAATTTTAATTAAAATTAATAAAACTTTTCTATGAACAGAAATGAATCCCGATTGCGCATAATAGCCAAAGAGTGATAATGCAAAATGCAATGCAACACACCCGAAGCCATACATATAAACTCAAAGGTCCTGTCCGTTTTGTTTTCACCCCTCGTGCGCATTTGCATGACACGTTCGTATATTATATTAATTAACATATCAACCGTCTGCATGATACTCGTTGTGGCATTTTTCTGCATTAAGCCTCGTGCATACTAAATAATATTATAGAGTAGGACGAGCCCAACCAAACACTCGGCTATATTTTAAATTGTATGCAATATCCTGTTATCTCTGAGCGTAAGTCATGAATAAAATATTTTACACACCGACAACGATAACGACGATGACGATGTCGACGGGCAAAAAAAAAAAAAAAACACCCCACTTCGCATCTCATTGATTTTACTTACAATTCAGTGGAACTCCTGGCCTAGGTGAAGGCTGAAGGGTGCGGTCGAAGCAATCCTTTTGCATATGGAAATGGAATACAAAAACCATGAAAATGACTGGGCACGAATGTTTGAAACAATTTAAGTGCACACAGACAGACTAAGCGAATAAGCGACTCTATGCACAGAGAGGGAACAGCGAACAGCGCGAACGAAAAGAATGCAAATCATAAAGTAGACTTAAAACAAGGAAATGCATTTAATTAGGACTCCACGGCGAATGAGTATTATTTTTACACTTCTTCATCCGTTAGTCGGCTTGCAATGGTTATAGTCGGGATTTTATTTTATTTTTTTTCTTGCCCCTCTTCTCAACCAACTGTTGTGGCCGTTACCGCTGGTGTACATTTAAGAAGTATATTTGCATCTGTTGCTAGATTGTTGCGCATTCACGATAATTTTGGGGTGCAGGGATTTACGGGATATTTTCCTAGAGTTTATGACTCAGCACATTGACGAACAAGGACGATGTAATACATACCGAAAGTAGCGTGCTGAGCATTCCGAACGACTCACGGCAGCTTCCAAATCATGGACTTCAATGTGAAGTTGATTTTCTATGCGAAAATGAGGGAACAATCTTGATTTAGATACTTTTCATTGGGAGGTTAAGTGTAAATGGCATGACACTCGACTGCTGGGATGTAAGAGATTTTCTGATTGAAATCACCATGGAAATGCGAAGGATGCGATGCAATAAGCTTTATTAAATTTCCCTCCTAGTCGGTGAAAAGGGGTAAAATGTTTTTGACAAATTGTGGTGCGGGTCTTATCTGGCCTGCCCTTTGCTAGGAAATCTAATTAGATGTGAATGAACATCACCCCGGGTAGGTACTAGGTACATTTTCGGGATAATTAAATGAGATATAATCAGATCTGGATAAGTACATTATTTTCGTGTGAAGATTAACTCGTTTTGAATTAATTTAGTTGGATTTTGCTTTGCCATAGGGGGATAAAAAATGGGTTTGTCTTCGGTTTGGGGTTGAGCTGTAAATTGTTTTTTTTTTGGTGCGATTAATTTTCTACTACAAATACCAACATCTGTACCGGTGTATCCACTTTGATACGGGCTCGCTGGCCAATATTATTATTATATAGATTAGATAGTCGCAGGGGATAGACAAAGGATTATTCTATCCATTCCTATGGATTGGAGTAACAAGAATCACTTCTTTCTTCTTTCTTGTCGGAGGTTGTTACTATCCGATGGAGCACTCAGACACAACTACTGGTCCATTGTACCTACTGCCAAACAGACACCTTATATTGCTGCGCTTAGTTTTCCCGTCATTCGAAGAAAGATGAGATGGAGCTTCAGTGATGAAGAGCTTAGATGTTCGGCAATCACATCGTCAGCCCCAAAGATCTCATCGTCCTCTCCACAAGCAGAACAGATGGTGGTGTCGCTCAAGCCCAATACATTTACGTGTTTGGTAAAAGCTTGGTGGCCCGAAAGGACGCCCACAAGCAGTCTGCAGTCGATTCTCCTGAGAGACAGAAGGAAAGACGCCGACCTTTTGCGGATGTCCGGACGCAGTCGTTTGGCTTGTCTACACTCAGAACAGTCACGCCACCGACACTCGTGTTCACGAGAAACCCAAGTAACAATGGATGACCTAACCACAGATGCAGGCAGACCCAAAGCAAAGGTTCTGGTTCTGAAAGAGCTTCTTCTGAACCCAGCCTGGCAAGCCCATCGGCGATCTCATTTCCCTGGATACCAGTGTGACCTGGGACCCAAAAAAGTTTGACCGTGTTTAGCCTACCGACCAAGTTCAAAGCAAGCTTGAGTTCGAGCACTAGCTTGGACGAGGTGAGAGGGTTGAGTAGCTCTTTTAGTGCAGCCTGGCTGTCACTGCAAACGCATATGCTTCTAGACCTCCACCTGTACGCATAGCCATAAGGATAGCGAAAATCTCCGCCTGGAAGACAGTCGCATAGTTACCTAAAAGGTAGTGTAGTCTAATGTTCTCAAGAATCACTTACTTTCAGAAAAAAGCCCTTTGCACTGGACAATCAGGCAGTGATAGGACGCACGGAATATACAAACATCTCAACATACACAATGTGTACTGAACGCTAAATAACCGTTCACTTAAAAATGAATTGACTCTGATTTGGGTACAAGGGCCCATAAAGATCGACGGCAATAAAAAGGTGGACTTCCTTAGAAAACTCATCTCTGTAAAGTGCTACCATTTTCTTCAATTGGTAGAGGAATGGTAGAATAACTGATCGACAATTCATCACGACAGAATTATCTCGGAATATGGTCAACAGTGAACAGTGAATTTAGGCAGGCTAAAATATTAACACAGTAGCCGATCTGTTCCACTGAAAGCAACAGATCTCCTGTGAACAGATATGAATTGAAACCAGGTTAAACTCTGGAGAGATTTAGAAAGTCTCAATGGATAAATAGAGAGACGAAAAGGGACCCAAAAATAGTGGTTAGATTTTAATGTTCATTAGGTTTATTAGTACTCTCGTATCTGCACCCAGCAGATTATTATCTTGTTTTCTGCGCAACGTCTGAACTGGTGAATTGTATAACTTGCAGTGATAACTAATTTAATGTTATAATTTGTGTATTTCCATGGGTTAAACCTGCGACTCATCACTCAGTAATTGATGCTAACCCTCACCCCTCTGGATATTTACTGTAGCAGCAAGGCGGTCAGGCGGAACGCAGTCAGACTAAGAGAGTCATGAATATGGTTATCCAAACCTTATGGGCACACTTTCATTGAAACCAAATGCAGCGCAGCGAAAGACAAGATGACAACAGACTATATACCTAAACCCTACACTTGTTTTTGGAAAGAGATTCACTACTAGAATTCCGGACAGAAGAAATTATTAGTAAAGGGTTTTTCAATAGGGACGCTACAAAAGTAGAGCGACAGGGACAGCAAAAGACGCCAAATTTCTTGCCGCTCTTTTGACATTTCTCTTCAGTAAGGTTTGCCATTTCATGATGGAAAGATATACGAGCCAACAACGAGTCGAAATTATTAAAATTTACTACCGAAATTCGGAGTCAGTGGCCTCAACGTTAAGAGCGCTACGTCCAATTTATGATGAGGCTCATTTCTGGCTGAATGGCTTCGTCAATTAACAAAATATGCGGTATTGGTCAGGCAGCAATCCACACGTACTCCATGAGTCATCATTGCATCCCGAAAAAAATTACCGTTTGGTGTGGTTTATGGCCGGCGGTGTCTTTGGGCCGTACTTCTTCCGTGATGATCAAGACCGGCACGTTAACCGAATATTTTTGGCCCCAATTGGATGATATGGACTTGGAGGACAGGTGGTTCCAACAGGGCGGCGCCAGAAGCCACACAGCGAATGTCACAATCAATTTATTGGAAACCAAGTTTGGAGAACGTGTTATCTCACGAAATGGTCTAGTCGCTTGGCCCTCGGTCGTGCGATTTGACGCCGTTGGACTATTTCCTGTGGGGCTACGTCAAGTCTATGGTCTATGCCAACAAGCCAGCGACGATTGATGAACTTCGTACGAATATCGAACGTGAAGTTGCAGCAGTATCGGCCGATTGTAAACCGTCGAAAATTGGGTTCAGCGTCTGGATTCCTGCAAGCGTGCCCTTGGTGGCCATGCAAAAGAAATCGAGTTCCATACATAATGGCATCGAACGTACTTTCACAGGAATAAAGAATTTCATTGATATCCAAAACCGTTTTTGTTTTTTTTTTTTTAAAAAACTTTTGTAGTGCTCTTATTGAAAAACCCGTTACATCAGTTATGGAAAAATAGGAAATAACCCTCTATACCGGCGGTTCTAAGATGGATATCGATACAGACGCGGAAATCTTCAGTGAAACACTTAACCTGTGAGAATCATTCCGAATCAACGATGACAGAGGGGGATGAGCTTCCAAAAAACGGGTCGAAAATCCACCCATCAATGGCTCTAGAATGTGTTGGAACCCCGCTAAGCGCCCTTGCAAGGAAGATTGACATTGAATCTTGGAGTAGAACAACAACAAAGAAATTATGGCCAGAGGTGAGTAAAAAGAGATCCAAATTCATGATCGGACTAAGCAGCAAAGATATTCGTTTACTTACTGGACACTGTGCGGTAGGCGTACATAATACTTCGTCAGAAGCTGTAGAGACGTTGAGGAAATTGAATATGTTCGCCACCTACATTGCGAATGCCGAGCCCTTAACAGCAGTAGACAGAGGGTTCTTATCAGCTACTGCTTCGATGAGCAACAGGATCTGGAGAATGTGGATCTTAAGAAACTCTTGAGATTCCTACTTAAATCGGGATCGTTCCAGTAGGTAAACAAATTTCGCACCTTCGGTTACTCTTACGACAAGCTATCTCGATAGAAAGAACTTACGAATACTATGCAATTAATTCTGCATCTAGGTAACTCAAATACATATATGCAATGGATGATTCGCGCGACCGGACACAATGGACCCAACTGATGGTATATGTGAAGCTGTGGCAGCCGCAACAAGAGTACCCACCTACCTGTAACCACTGATTCACCGGTCAGTAGTTCAAAAATGTAAACCGTGCAAGAAATTTACTGTCAAAACATATGACCTTACTTTTAAACTAGGCAACAAATGCATTTATTTCTTACTCCGATTCGCACTCATTATAATGCATCTTAGCTGACCATATTCGGAAATCTATTTGCATAATCCCCATAAGCCCCTGGGGAGAAAACACTTTTTCACACTCATTTATCTCAGCAAAGCCAAATCATCGATATTCATTAACATGACAAATGAATTCCTTAACCGTAATTAAGCGAAGAAAAACCTCTTCCCGTCGATATTCGAAGCAAAATAATCCCTTCTCCCCACGAATCTACATTCGCATCCCCCTGGAACCCATTTACACGTTCAGTGCAAACAAAAACCAGTCTCTTTCCACTCTCCTTGGCATTCAGCAGACACTAATCCTGCACTCAAGAAAAGCAACCGCCCCCGGATGCTTTTCTGCCACCACCACTCTACAGCCGGCATTTAGTATGGAGTTCCATAAAATTTCTCGAAAGAAACCACAACACCGAACACCCCATGGAACAAGAAAACACAAACACTCTCTCGATGCCTGCGGTGGGTTTTTGCTCGAAATTAAATTTCAGAAATCCCAATTGATTGGAAAATTGTGAAGAAGAATAAATCCGGCGTTAATACGCAATCTTTAAGCAGTTCATATTCTGGAAAGCACATTGTTCGAGAATGTAAACAATATCCTCCAGCGACGACAGCAAAGAGTGCTAAGAATATCACCCACGTTGGCTGGTGCTAGTCGTCGTCATTATAATATCGCATCCCTTTTTATGTGCGCGCATATGTACGCTTAGTGTGTGACTTTGTAACAAAAGGACTCGAAGATTATATGGAAAATCAATGAGATAAATCCCATCAACAGAAGCGAAGGGTGCCATTATAGCAGCGAGTTGCGGCAGTCAACCCCAAATGAAGGCAAAGATCATCCTTTGATCATTAACCAAACCGATGCTTTGCCAATGCCATGTGCCGTAATCAATTCCTCAGTCATTTCCTCTCAATGAGGCGGCTTAAGTAGGCCCAATGGCATATGGCAGAGGCACTAGGCAGGGGTAATGGCCACGGTGCCATAACATAAGCATAACCCATCTCGAGATCATCGTCGTTGTGAATATTAAGTACAACTTTATTGTTATACTGTTATAAACGTTATTGTTATTATCTTTGGCCCCTACTACGAGTAGGTATCTGCGTTTGCAACCCCCAATGCAAACATGTGTGTGCGTCATAAGTACGCACCATCTTGCCGGAGAGATACTTCATTATATTATCCCCAGAGTGGGGGATGCTGTGGGTATATCCACCGCTGGCAATGCCATACGGCAATCGATTGAGTTGTTAATTCCACTTTGAGATGTTTGTTGGTTCTATTTATTCATATAGTCCACGCAACTGGCAGCGTCTATACAAAGTTGAATTCTTCAACTTAAATTCTCGAAGGAATTTCGTAAAAATGGGGCAGCCCCACGCTTGTACAAGTGCTTGGGCTCGTTTACCCACGATTTCTTTGCAATATACGTCCCAAGCATAACATGTACTCGTATGTATGTATATAGCTTCTTAGAAACGGAGGATAAGTCAAACAGGGAGTACGCAAACTGAATTTGTTCACAAGCAAATATTTGCAACGAGTCCTTGCCGATTGCATGACTGTCAATAAAAATAATATTCATTAGGCGATAGAATTCACAAGTTATGTGCGAATCGGAGGGTTGGGGTATCATAACCGTTGACATGTATTTTTGTTTTCCGTTTTTTTTCCAGATCTTATATTTCTTTTTCCCCCTATGAGAGTGAATTTGCGATGTTTATTTGATGATTGGGATAGAAAATAGGCAGATACAGGTCCTTATTAGGGTGTTAGAGGTATTTTAACGAATTTACACTGCCATTAGTGCTGAGTTGTGGAATGTGTTATGTTAAATGGAATTACGTTCTTAAACAAACTATGGAAATGAGAAAAGCAAAACGTTTTTTGAATTTTGAATTAAATGAATTCCCATAAGAGTAGTGGAAATGAAAAAAAGGAATTTCTCAATTTTGTTCAGATACATAAGATGCAAAAGAGAAAGCCTTAGGTGACGCACCCTATTGATATTGAACCTTATCCAACACACGATGTGCACAACTGGATGCAGATAGATGTGGATCGAGTTAAGCAGCTTGAAGTGCATGCTGAACTGGGGACAAAACACTTTTTTACACTCAACTGAACACTCAGCTGAACTATATATAGGTAGAGGTGACAAATTTTCCTACAAAACCTAAAATTCATTCATTCATTTATTTTCAATGGCCCGCTTATCCATGGGTCGCGGGTGTAGATTGCTCAAGTGGACCCTCCATAGCTCTCGATCCTCCGCCATCGACCCCAAATCATCAAGGGCAATCCCCATTCGGATAGAGGAGAGATTATTCTATAGCACGTCGTGGAATCCTGGTCGGGGACATGCGCTTAACATGACCAAACCACCGAAGCATGAACCGGAGAAGTATAAGTACCTGCTCGACATTAAGTTGCTCACGTATTCTGGTATTTCTAATGCAATCTCTACGGGTAACACCAGCAATACAACGGAGATATCTCATTTCGGCGGCTTGTATTTGCGATCTTATTCTTTCGTCCATTATACCCAAACCTCATGACCATAGGTAAGACCTCAAACACTGAATTAAAGACTCACAACTTAGCTTTGACACCGATTTCAGTCCTCCTAATAACAGAATGACCAAGCTGTCTCAAAATTAATCCAGCCTGACCAATCCTATAAAAAAACCCAGCATTGCTCCTTCCATTACTCGTGAATAAGACCAAGAGATACTTAAACTTCTCCACCTGTTTCAATGGGACTCCACTAACATGCAGAGTGCATTGAACAGGCGTTCTGGAGATGACCATCATTTCAGATTTGTTCACGTTTACTTTGACCTTCATCTCAGCTTCAACACAAACGGCTACAAACCGATCGAGTGCGCGCTGTTCAGTCTGAGAGGATCCAAGGATGACCAAGTCATCAGCAAAGAGCAAATGACTTATACTCAGATCGCCCAATTCGAAACGTTCCTCGCCAAGACTGCGCTGTAACATCCATTCCATATAAGTAATGAAAAGGAGAGGAAACAAGACGCACCCCTGACGAAGTCCAACGCCCACGGTGAACACAGCTTTTACAGTTTGCGTAGATTGAATGGCTCTCAAGAGAGAACCGTCAATTTCATACTCCTGTAATACACTCCAGAGTTTACATCGAGGGACTCGGTCGTATTCTTTCTCCATATTTACGAAGTATGCGTAAACAGGTGTATCATACTTTCAAGCCTTACCATTCTAAGAGTAAATAACTGTCGGGACGAAAACCGAACTTTTCATCTTCTACTTTCTGTTTTCTCCTATTCCGAGCAATAGCTTGACATTCACAGAGAGGATGAGTAATATCCTCTGCGACATGTAGGTCCTCGCAATACATGTTAAACCTACACAATCAGATCACTATATTCAATAATACTTAAATCTGGAGATAAAATATTAATAAAGGATCATATACCTAGTCGAAAACTATTTAATAGACTGACTGATTGAAATAGAACTACTTCAGAGAGAGGTTAGAAAAAGGTATCCAAACAGATATTGGACAGAAAGAAGATCAACTAGAAGATACAGTGCAAATATTTACATTCAAAATAAAAAAAAGCTATATGGACTTCAACTCCCAAAATAAGAAACAAGTTAAAACACAACTGTTATCCTCGCTTAATAAGTGAAATTATTAGTTAAAGTAAATAGGGCAACTACAAATCATTAGCAACAGACAAGGGCGCCAAGCGACAAAACCACACTGAACAATTTAAATAATATAAGCCTAGGAAATATACCCTTACGAAAATTTAATAATAAATCTTTGATAACTTACCTTACCAGTCTTACAAAAGCTGCTGGTATCGACTATTCACTCTGGAAGGTAGCAAAGAAAATGAACTGGGCAATTATAGCTCAATTTCCGCCATTAAAAAGAAACAGAAAAGGTAACTTATTCAAAGCCGTCTTAAAGTCGTCTTCAAACCATATGAAGATAAATGTTATTAAAATAGCAGCTTGTAACAGATAGAGAACTTGCCAAAGAATTTAAAGAAGACAAAAATATATAGCAGACTATAAGTACTGCATTTAAGTGAAGATTATGTGCCAAGCATGTGGAAGTTCGTGAAGTGGTTTGCCAATTTTTGGTAATGAGGTAACCTCATATCGGCCAATATCTATACTACCAATGTTATCCAAGTTATTCGAAAAAATGCTGGTAAAACGCTTGTAAAAAATTGACGAAAAATTGCTATTCCCAATCCAAATACACCAATTTGGATTTAGAAATAAGCACTCTACAATCAGGTGCATAGAATCACAGATAAAATCGATATCATTTAAAGAGAAAAAAGTGCGTAAAACTGCAATAGCAGTATATTCGACAATTCTGCAGTCATATATATGAGATCGATTCTTCAGAATTAAACAATAGACAGAGTACTCAACATTAATACCCGATTTCACACTGCGAGCTTAAGTGTCAATCCAAGGATAAACTCAGGATTAACACAAATTTGGTTTCCATAGTGCAGGTTTAACGATAAACTTCACTTAAATAATGCCTAGAGTTAAGGCACCGACTTCCGTGGCTTAAGAATCAATCCAGAGAATACATAATAGCCAAGTGCAATAAGATAATATTTATCCCAAAATACTCTGAAGAAAATCTAAACAAGCAACAATATAACTATGTTTGGCAATGCTGTTCAAGAGAAATATCATATTATCTCTTCGTTATTAATGGAAAAACTCTCTAACAGTGAGCATGCAACAACATCGACATGCTTCGCTTCCACGCGCACTCATAGTTTTAGTTGGCGGCATACACATTCGCATACAGTCACCAGGTTTGTATATTCATGATAAATAGTTCACAATGACACTCATTTGGTTGTTTTACTAAACAAAGCTTAACTATGGACTGTGAAAACGAAAAATACTTAAGCGAAGGTTATGTTCAATCCTACACTTAGCTAAGCCCAGGATTAAGCTGCCACTGTGAAATTGGGTATAAGAGAAATTAAAGCTGCACGCAAGGCAGCGTGCTAGGTCCAGCACATTTTGTAGACAACACTGCTGTAAATTACTGAATTTTATTTATTTTTAATTTTCTCGTATACGTGGTATCTAAGAGAAAGATATTGTTTTCGTACAAAATTTCGAACTCGAGATTTTGATCAATTCTGATATTACGATGATAGGGGAAATCAAAAAAGTGGGTCTCGCAATTCTGTCCGTCCGTATGTCTGTCTGTCCCACCCCTGGGGAATCTAAACGCTTTGACGGATTTGCTTCAAACTTTGTATTTAGAGTTTGTAGGCTTCTCGCTCGGGACGTTTTTTTTTTATGCTAGCCCTAATATTAACGGTACCTCCCATATAAAAATTTTACGAAATATGACGAAATATGCCTAAATTTAGATTTTTTCGAAAACGGCTCTAACGATTTGAACCAAAATTGATAGTTGAGTTAATGTAAGCATGCTTAACTGCATACCCAGTTTTTCGGTAAAAAGTCCAGCAACGGCAGTTTTGAAAATTGGCTTTTTCTCGAAAACGGTAAAAACGGTTTTAAAAAAATTGTTTTTCCCTAAAAAGACTGTGTCCTTCGATATCCACCCAAATCCCTTAACCCAAATCCAAATAGTATTTTAAAAAACTGCTCATATCTCAAAAACGCCATTTTCGATTATGATAAAAATGTTACTGTCAGGTAATGCTTAAATCCATAGTAATACCATTTGCTCAGTTTTAAGCTAAACAGTTGAAAAACAGTGTTCTTTGAACCATGAATACGTCCTTCGATTTCCACCCCAATCGCTAAAAACGGTACTTTAAAAACTACACATATCTCGAAAACGCCATTTTCGATTTGGTTAAAAATGTAACTGCTAGGTAATGTTTATATCCTGAAGAATACGTCGTACTCAGTATTCAGCTAAACAGTTTAGTATCTAACAGTGCTTTTCGAATCCAAAGTTGTAACATTTGTCAGCATAATTTTACAAAAAACCGCTCTAACGATTTTGATCAAAATACATATTTAAGACAACATAAGTATTCTAAACATGATCTCGTACTTGGTTTTCCTCAGAAAACTCGAATATAGCCGTTTTAATGAATATTTCTCAAAAATGACTACCCAAATCCCGCTCACGGTATATTTTTGTAAAGTCCAAAACTTCAGTACAGTACATAGCAATATAATTTGAAATCGCCTCCTTGCCTCCTTCAAGTGTCAGTTCGGGGTGAAATTTGAAAGTAATAAAGTGTTCTAGTTAATACGTAGGTTTATGTTTATGTAGTATGTATTTACGGTATTAATTACACCTTGAGTGGGTATGATTTTAAACGTAAAATTTGCTAAAATGACTCAGAGATTCTGCGAGATTCGCAATAAACGAGAAAGTTACGTGCGACCCAGTCGTGCACATTTTTTTTATTGTATAGAAAATTCAATTTAATTTTATATAAATAGTTGTTTTTTGAAAATGATAGACCGTAAATAACCTCCACGCCTATTAACGCATATGCGACACCTTCTGATCAGAAAATTATTCAATGCGGCCTGAAGGGTTGAAGTTCGGATCGCCTCAATTATTGTTGGAATGGACTGCTTCAATTCAGTCAAATTCCTTGGTTTCATTTTGTACACCTCTTGCTTGACATAACCCAATAAAAAAAAGTCTGGTGTAGTCAGGTCAGGTGACAATGGGGGTCAGCGAAAAGTGGAGTTTCTGGATATTAATTTGCAAACTTCCACACGAATAGGAAAATCCAGAGGGTTAAACTTGCTTGTAATTTGGACTTTGAACGGAAACAAGTTTAAGTGATCATGAATTATCCGTTGTAATGACCGTCTGCTAATTCCAATTTGCGCCGATAAGTTTCGAATCGAAAAGTTTGGATTTGCCTGAATTGACGATACTACAGCTGCGATTGTATCTTGAACCCAAACATAGGGATCTGGATGATATGGTCTTTGTGTGATGCTTCCAGATTCGGAAAACATGCTTACTACCCTCATATAATGGTCCATCTACTTGTGGGAGTGCCGCCAAACTCCCGCCTAAATTCCCTTTGGACGGAAATGAAGGACTGCAAAGCATGGTACTATACTATCCTAATTCTCTTTTCGGTATCCAAGCATTCATTTTAATAAATCTAAATATAAACCTGCCAAATAATAGCAAAAAACGCCAATTACTCACACAGAAAAAAAGTTATTACGTTTTGTTTTTGTACCACATTTCGTGCGCCACCTTGTAGCTAAAAAAGTTATCCAAAGGAATAGAATAGAATAGCACTTGAACTTAGAAATACATAATAGAACTGTTAAATATTGACAATAAAAGCAGGAGATTAAAGCGGCTAAAACCTCTTGATCTATAAGACAAGGCTCATCGAACAACTGGTATGGCAGTGGAAGGGAAGTGGAGTGAAGCGTAGATGTGCATGTCGTGGCGACCAAGTGGCATAGATAGGAGTGAAATGGCACTGAAATGGCAAACAATGAATGGTGCCACCCATTCATCAGTTCTTAAAATATCCCCCTATATTGAATTCTTGGTCGTTTTAGGGTCCTTTTTTCGCGAATGGTAACACTTAGCTCATGTCTGATTTGACAGATAATTAGTTTTATCCTTCCGCTGAACGAATATGGTTGTGTATACGCTTGAACAACGCTGGGAAATATTGCGACATTACTTTGAAAATCATGGTAATGTTGCAGAATGTGTGCGAAAATTGCGTACGGAGTTTGGAAGAAGAGAAGCACCGTTAGCTCTGTAGGTATGTTCGTTATCTTGTGAAAAAAGTGAAAGAAACTGGCATCCTCATCGATAAACCAAAGCGTGAAAAGCCAAAAACAGTGCGTACACCCGAGAAAATTGCTTTGGTGCGGATTTTGGTCCAGAGGCATAATTGGGCCATTTTTCTTCGAAAATGAGTAAGGAGTGGCCGTTACAGTCAATGGCGATCGTTATCGGGCCATATTGAACGAATTTTTGTTCACAAAAATTGAAGAGGAGGATATTGGCAACATTTGGTTTTAACAGGACGGCGCTACGTGCCACACAGCCGAAGCTACACTCCATGTTTTGCGTCCTGTTTTTGAAGATCGCATTATCAGCCGCAGAGCTGATGTCGTTTGGCCACCGCGGAGCTGCGATTTGACACCGTTGGACTATTATTTGTGGGGTGCCGTAAAGGATAAGTGTTACGCCGACATGCCAGAGACAATTGACGCTTTAAAGGACAATATTCGTGAAGCCATTGGTGAAATACAGCTGCACACAATCGATAATGTGCTTAAAAATTGGACCGATCGTGTAGGCTACTGCATGGCCAGCCGAGGCAGCCATTTAAATGAAATTATTTTCCATTATTAACCGGATATTCAGTAGTTTTTTTTTATAGCATTTTCAAAAAAAAGTTATTTGGCGGACGCTTTATAAGACATATTTTCAACCAAAAAATTATAAAAATTCAATTAAAGGCTGATTCTTATTCCCAACTTTTCCAATTAGTCAACAATAAAATGTCCTTTTAAAAGGGCTTCCTTCAGCCCTATAAACTGCATAGGTCAACATTAAAATTGTGCTAAAATAATAACGCACACAAAGACAACACTTGCGCAAATATGATGCTAAGTTATGATAGAAATTCCATCCACCATTCAAACTCTTTTATGTTTACCACAAAAATTCAAATCCAACTTCGTATACGGTATTGATGAAAACTATTGCTAGAAGCGTCCCAATCTTGAAGGAGACCAACTCAAAGTGAATATTATTTCAACTTTCTCAACTTTTAAATCACCGAGAGCTATCATAACTTTCTCCAATTTAACAAATTACTACGTTGACTTAGAACTTTTATTTTCTGTTGGCCACCAACTTCAAAGATAATTCCCCGTAATGGCAAATTAGCTCACAGAAGCCATGCATAAACAATCGACAGCGTCAAGAGACTTTCAATTTTCATAACTCCAAAGCAACGATTGTAGACCCACCCCCCGGACATTCGACGAATTGTTGGTCTTCTTAATAGGATAATCGAAATCTCATTTACCATTAATAAGTAAAATCTACGGAAAACACAGTATCCATTATAGATTCCTCAACAAATTTCATTTTGAACGTGGGTCTCACTTATTAAAATGTGAATTATTAAAACAGCGATTTTTCGTTAATTCAAGAGCGGATATACGCCTTCTTCCTTCCGCCAGGGCGGGTATATAAAAGAAGGAAAAACATCTTGTTCGGGAAATTGTAAGTTAACATCATCCGCCGGCGTAAATTGTCTCAATAAATAAGAAACTTTTCGCAACACCGTAAAACTTTGAATCTTAGACCTGAACATCTGAATTATCTGCCCCAAGGATCATCTTAGTTTATTCAACAAAAATAAAAAAAAATAAAAGAGAAGAATTGTTGTAGCCCCTTTATTTCCATGGCTATCCCTCCCCTTGGTAAAAGTTTCTCAATCGACAACAAGAGAATGGGATGTTGCTGCCACTGATCCACGGCAGAACAAATGTACAAATGCTTTTAATAAATTTCAGGATAATGTAGGCGGATTAACTCCATCGAATCCTAAATCTGCCTCTTTCACACAAGAACACAGACATGCCACCTACCGACCGACCGACGGACCGATGAGGGGTGAGAGTGCGTAGGCAGTTACAACCCATAATAAAATCGTAATATTGTGCTTACTAACAAAATAAATGGAAGGACCTTTTTATTGCCATCACCTTATCCGTAGTTTCGGCCGTTTGGCATTCATACAGAACGTTATGCGACTCCACACCGTCGACGACGACGACGACGACGATGCCCTTCTCCTCCTCATTCCAGGAATGTGTGTGTTGTTATGTTTATGGTGCGTTACGACCGAGTTTTGTGTGATGTGAGTGTAACTGAAGTGGCAGAAACATCCCATAACAACAACAGCGACATTGTCTGTGACTGTGATACCCGCCCACCCGGACCCAGTCGGGCTCGGGAGCTGAAATCTGCCGGGTAGTATCCAGTTGTTTTCGGATTAGGGTAATTTGTGTACTGGAGCTGGATAATTTGTTGTTTTGTGGGCCAACTGTTTTATTGCTGCTGCGAAATTTGTTACACTAATGAATATATTTGCAGCCTTTACTTAGTGAGTGAGCGGTTCCCGGCACACCTACGACATCCTCGCACCAAATGGAATGTGAATGGCCGACGCATTATTCATGAACGTTTATTTTTATTTTTATTATTTTCCGCATTTTTTCTCTAACGGTTGAATTAATTGTTGCTCTCAGCAATGAGCAGAGCATGTATGTACAGGGAATCGGGATCAGTTGTAGCTATAGCTGGCTAGAAATGGATTGTATCTTTTTCATCTGTACTGTTACTGTTTTATCCTAGCACAATGCCAGGGAAAAAAAGAAACGAGTAAAATATCGACAACAATGACTCGATATGGCCTCTAATAAATCAATCCTAATCCTCAAAATTGATTGAAGCCATTGGAATCAATTGATTTGACGATTTTGGGCGTGTTCGACTGGAAATAATAATAATGTTGTGGTGGAGCTGTTGACGCAATAAATTGATGTGTTGGCCAATTGACTGTTACCTAAGATTATGCGGCTTTATGTGCGACAGCATAATGAGGCTAAATTAACATAGCGCTTTGGACAATAATGAGGGGGGAAACAAAAATGTAACTAGACTTTGAGTTCCTGCATTTAAATGGGATTCATATGAAGGGTGTTTTTTTTTAGAGGTATTGAACTTTAAGTTGGCAATGGCAACACTATTTTAACTGGCGGCCATTTTGTCAGTTGTCAACAAGTGATTTGTTTTTAGTTTGGTTTGACATTTCAACATGGAATAGACTGACGTCTGAACAACGCTTCCAAATTGTGCAAATTTATTTTGAAAATCATGGTTCTGTTCGAAATACGTATCGCACAATTCGTCCAATTTTGGTTGAATGGATATGTCAATAAACAAAAATGGTGTATTTGGAGTGACGATAATCCTTAAGTGAATGTTGATGTTGAGACACCGTTACATCTACAAAAACTGACTGTTTGGTGTGCTTTATGGGTTGGTGGAATAATTGGTCCGTACTTCTTTAAAAGCGATGCTGGCCAGAACGTTACAGTCAATGGTGACCGCTATAGAGCCATGATTACTGACATTTTCGTTCATCAATTGAACAAACCATAGTGTGTAGGAGCTGTGGTCTCAACAAAACGGAGCAACATGTCACACGGCTTGTGCCACAATTGATTTATTGAAGGAAACGCGTTTGGTAACCGCATAGTTTCACGTTGCGGACCTGTGAATTGGCCTCCAAGATTGTGCGATTTAACGCCGCTTGAGTATTTTCCGTGGGAATATGTAAAGTTGCTAGTCTACGCTGATCAGTCCGAAACGATTGACCACTTGGAGGACAACATTCGACGGGTTACGGCCAAAAATGTTGGAAAAAACCATCGAAAATTGGACCTCCAAATTAGACTACATCCGAACCAGCCGTGGCTGTTATTTGCCAGAAATCATATTTAAATTATAATACCAAAAGATTATCTTTCGAATAAAGTAAATTTCATGTAATTTAAAAAAAATCATCTTTGTTTTATTCCATTTTAAAGTTCTATACTTAAAAAAAAAACACCCTTTATATGCCCGCTTTCCAAGCCTACGACCAAGAATTCTTCTGGATTGGTTTAGTCGGCGAGCTATTTTTTTTATTTATTTTATTTATTTATTTCATTGTTTCATTGAAAACAACTGGAAATAAGTGGATAGAAAGCATGCTTCAATTTATTTTAAAGCGACTCCTTTAAAAGCCAGGATCCCACGACGTGGTATGGAATCCTTACCATCAGGGAGGCGTCCTCTAGGTAGACCAATGATGAGATGATTAGATCAAGTCCATATTCTCTCCTATGGGGATTGCTCTTGAAGATTTAGAGTCGAGGGCGGAGAACCGAGGGTCAACTTGAGCAACCTACACCCGCGACCCACTTAATGGACAAGCGGATCATTGAAAATGAATGAATCCTTTAACAGCGCCAACTGCAGAGGCATCAGTCTTTCTACCAAAGCGTCCAAGTTCCTATATGTCATATTGTGTGAATGCCTAAGAACCTTCGTAAATAACAAATCTGACTCATTTCAGTGTTTTTTAGACCAGGAAAATTCACTGGCATCTATGCCGCATTCATCCATCTGTATAGGATGATACAGTTCACAACTAATGTTGATATAATAATTGCATTTAGACAAGGCGTCATCCAACTTCTTTAAAGTAGAATTTTAAAGAACCTCAACCATATTCTTAACGAAAGGTGGACTGGACGATTTTGCCCCAATCCTTGGCCACCTAGATTTCCGGAACTAACACCCATGGATTCATTTTTCTGGGGTGCCATGAAAAAAAAAACCTTATTTTTGAGAAAAATCGAGTCATTTTTGGCAATTTTTGTCTGAAAAAAAAAACGGTTTTTACTACAACTTCTGTTGATCGTACGTAAAAATGCTTAACATAATTTTTAGGAAATTTCTCAACGATAAAAATTTCATAAAAATATAAAAATTTATTAGTAGTAAAAATTTTGAGAAAAAAAAACATTTTAAGTAAAAAAATTTAACAACAAATTTTAAAAATGTTGGGTTTAAGGAGTCATAACTTTTTTGTAGCTGCACAGATGTACCCGAAGTGCTTAGGACTTATATGCGCTACTACAATGTCTTTTCAAAATGTACAAAACAATTTTTGTACCTATAATACTTTTAAGGCCTATAACGGGAAATGTGGTTAAAATAGACCCCCCCGCCTGTCATACAATTTTTTGTTCGGTGAAACAGAAATCTTATCCCTTAAAGGATTATACTGCTTAACTGGGACACCCTGTATTTTGCAACATTAACAATTTTGAACTATGTTATGGACCTTGGATCCACCTCGGCTTTGTTATGGATACTTGACTTGCCATGGAATGCTTAATAGTCGTTGATGAATGAAAATTAGCATACGGTTTCTACCAATATGCGGTTCAATTTCAAGTGTTTGTGATTTTCAAAGGCTCTTAGTTTTTACCAATAATAAGGAGCAAGTACAAAGTACAGACAAACTGTTTAGATATAGAGCTTAACCTATCTTCAAAATGAAAATCGTTATAAATGTCATTTGCCATCGAGTTCTACAATCAGACACGGAGTATAGACCGTATAGACACCAACAGAACCTCTCAGGAACCTAAGAGGAACTTTAGGTATCGCGCACAATTGGAGAGGGACCTAACTACTGGAGGGGCTTGTTGTTTGACTTTGTCAACCGTATCCGATTTTAGTCGCCATCTAAACAAAGTATGTAAACTTGTTCAATGGGGTAGTTAGTCTAACGTTTGGACAATTTATGAAACGTTTTTGTTGTTGTTTTTTTATCTATTCTCATACATGCCGTGTACAAGCTCTCTTTGTGCACTCTCTGTTGACGTCAGAGCCACATATATATGAGGCGCGTGCTACATATCGTGTACTGGCACCTTTAGTCTTAATTCGTTTTATTTTTGAACCGCATCCTTATCCATCTATGAATTATTATTTTCTCGAAACACCATAAATAAGCTGAAGGGAGCCAATACAAAGTGGATTGCAAAATTCATTTTAAATAGTGAGCAATAAAATTGAATACAAAAATGTCTGTGGCTCTCAAATATTGTTTACACAGCAATATATGAAATATTTCTAAAGTAAATTTACTACAAAGCTAGACTCCTTTCCATTTACCCTAATGAAAAGAACACATAATACCCAATCCCGATGATGGAATTATACTAAAATGCAATCAATCAGATTTGCTTACACAATTAGAATGTATATATGAATGTGTATTGATAAATCTTACTAATTGACTTTTGGACTTGTCGTCATCCTCCTCTTTCACTAACTGTTACTGCAACTTGAGTGTAACTATTGATTTCATTCAATTGCATTCGATACACCATAACCCTCTGTATCCAATCCACTCACATCAAGTTATACTATACTTCCACCCGTGTATATGTACAGCTTCGGTTAGGATACCTTCTCGCAATGGTATGCACATTTTGAACTAAATTGTCGATTTACTCAACCAGCGGAAGGGAAATTTTGAAAACTTGCAACAGATTTCAATTAAAATTGAACGCTTTGAAGTGTCATGAAAAGTGTGCTAGGAAATGCTTGCACATATATATATATGTACACAGAGATACCGTTGTACCGCCGCTGTAGCATATACTCTGATGCTGTGACTTAGACAATGGAAAATTCAAATAAACTTCAAAGCAATACAAGTTGTGAAATGTAATTGGAATTCGTTAAGTTCAAGTTTTGCTTCGATGGTTGATAACACTGTCAGCAAAGATGTTCGATGTAAATATACATGTGAGAATATCGTGAGCAAATCTAGGGAAATGGGTTAATGGATGGCACAGCAAAGGTTGGGTAAAGCCGAGGGAAAAGTATTCAAAGAGTACCTACTTCAATTAGATCTTCAAGGATCGATGCGAAATTATGAGAATTAATGTGAACCGTCTTCAAATAAACTCAAAATAGTCTTTGATTGCTTTACCTGCCATTAGGTGAAGGTATTCGCATGTTCTGTTTATTGAAGTTGAAGATCCTATTAGGATAATCGAAAGTTGATTCGTTGTCCTTCACTACTAAAAAGCGAGTTGATTTTCTTGCGAATGCTCTATTACTTTGCAAGATTTTTTATATGCTGGAAGATAGCATCTAGTCCACTTCAAGCACTATTCATATAAAGTATCTATCTTTTGTTATACCTTTTTACGACTAAACGAATGTAATTTGGCAAAGAGATAGTCTGGGTCCTGAGAAGGACATTGGTGGCTATATTTATACAATTATGAGGAAAGAGAGTGGCGTAACGTAAAAAACGGTAAACTCCTATTTTGTTACAGGGAGCTAAAGATGTATAAAATTTGTCTGAACAAAGCACTTCGCAAAACAAAAAACCAGGCCGGCAAATCCCAAAAAGTTTATTAACATAATATATCTTCACAATCATAGAAGAAGCCTTAAAATTCAGTAAATATGGAGGATGAAAAGGGCGTGGCACCTCCCATATAAAAAGACAGCTCATCGGAGCTAAATTTATAATATTTATAACATTGTTATGCATTCTCCTCATTGACAGGAACACCTTTCAACAATGGAATTCCTGGGCACGGGCAAAGCCCGGCGGCTACTTCTTCTAACTGGCAGAAGGCCCTTTCTTTGACGTATAGGGTGAAAAATTATAAATTTGGTGACAGAGCACGGGTGCACGGGATCGAAACCTAACCGTTCGGGCCACAAGCTCTAACACCATGGCCACCGCCTACGGCGATAATGCCAGACGGGCTTACGAAAACTTTTTTGTACACAAAGTTTTCGTAAGGCCGTCTGGCATTATCGCTTCCGCTTTGGTGCGAATTTCAGTGCAAAACCTCAGCAGTAATTCTGCATTTTACTAAAGACCTACTTGTCCATATCTATAGTATGTAATCATAATAAAACTAAACAAGTCAAATATCTAGACTGTTCGTTGAGTTACAGCTTCACCCCGAAGTCACCCCTTAATACAAATATTTTCAATATTCTTCCTGCGCCGACTAGGCAGGCGATAAACGGAAGTGTTCGATACTTTTAGTATTTCACTAGCGAACCCGTGCACACTTCGTAGTGCAAAATAGAAAAATAAAAAAATCAGTTTCAAATTCATTTAAATCAGTGATAAACAATTATTATTCTAATGCCCTATGGTACATATTTTTGGTTTTTCCAGGAATCGTATTGCGTAGAAAGTATTCTTGTCTATCAGGACAATGAATGGCTATCAATGCTACAAATTTTACCAACTTTGGCTCCCATGACTGCCGAAAAATAGCGCCACAACCCTTTATATACCTAAGATTATCTGTCAATTTGAGCTTTCGAAATATGTATACGATTTTGAATGTTTTTTTGTATGGGCAGTGCCACGCCCCTTTGTCCAATTTTGACCAATCTTCACGGGAATACTCCTGGGCCGATACCTAAGATTGTATGTAAATTTTGAACTCAATCGATTCAGTGGTTTTCGAGATATAAGATTTTGAATGTTTTTTTTGTATGGGAGGTGCCACGCCCCTTTGTCCAATTTTGACCAATCTTCACGGGAATACTCCTGGGCCGATACCTAAGATTGTATGTAAATTTGAATTCAATCGATTCAGTGGTTTTCGAGGAATAAGATTTTGAATGCATTTTTTGTATGGGAGCTGCCACGCCCCTATAACTCATGACCCAATACACCTACAAAGACCGTATGAACTTATAAACCATCGTATCAACGTCACCTTTCATGGGAAATTTCCAGAATCAAAATCGGTTCACGCATTACAGAGAACATTATCGACAAACACAATTGACCATGATTTTTATATATAGATTTAGACACCATTTTTGTTTTCATCATATGGCAGCAAGTGTGGCGAAGGCGGCATATGTCGTGGGAGGTGTTAGGTCTTATCGCCCAAAACCATAACGCCGTCGTGGGACTAAACATGAACACAAATCAACCTTTCGAGTACATAAACATTTCTGGCAGCGCCCCTATCTAGAATTTATTTACAGACAGTACAGTTGGACTGAAAGCAATTCTCAATCGGACACCTCTAGACCATTATTTTTACATTGAGGAATCTGCTACAAAAAGTGCTCTAAAGGACTAGCGAAACTAACACTTGGTAGACCATTCTCCTGCTCTTTTCCGAGGAGGGATGAATGGATTTAATTCACGAAAAGTAAATCGATATCGATCTGTGTAGATGGACTGTGGAACCGGTGCCGCTGAATTATCGGAGGTATTAAACAGGCTTCCTGATAGCAGCAGTGTCTTCCAAGCAGAGGTTCTGGTAACAGGCATTATAGAAGCAGTCTTCACCGTTGCCGGGAAAAGCTCAAGGTTCGCAGCATACCACGATTCTCTTCTGGATCCCTGGAAGGGTGAGAAAGCCTGCAATGCGAGGGCTGACAAGATGAAGCCATCCGAACTTTAATATCATCAAGTTGGGACACATGATTTCATTTGTTCTTGGACACACGATCATGTGGGCATGACTTTCATTCCCATAAACGATTTGGCTGCACACAAAAACAGGTCATCATTCCAATGAAATAAAATTTGACAGGTATACAGGAATAGTGAATCTTGCATAGTGCATTTGTGCCTTCCTATGAACATGGGCACACAGAGATAGATAGATTTTGAATAGAAATATCAATTAGATGACGCAGAAAATGCGCAAAGAAAATCCACTTTCAGAAATAATTCTCACATGGGCATGATAATTTCCATACCATTGCGCTTTCGATACAAATCTTCATTTAATATTTGCGTTGATGGAGTGAGGACATTAAAACGGACGCGTAATGAAACTAAATCTCAAATATCACAATATATATTATCAAGAGTTCGATTAGGATAGGACACCCTTCACTGCCTCTATTACTGCCCGAGTCTCTGTCGAGTGTCGACCCGAAAATTATAGAGGAATCTCTATACTTTGTTCTCTCAGGAAGATTTTTCACTGCTTTTTTGTATTGCTTTTTTTGTAGACTTTAAATCAGCGTTTGATACAGTCAACAGGAGTGCGCTAATTTATAAATTAGCAGCTCGAGGTTTGTCTACTAAGTTTCTAAGGCTTTACCAGCAATTCATTTCTAACACCTCAGCTGCTGTTTGGAATGGCAGCTCCTCGTCAATTTTTTTAAGACGGAAACTGGGCTTCCGCAAGGCTGTATCTTAAGTCCAATTATTTTTGCAATATTTATTGATGATATATGCGAACATTTGCAAGTGGGCGGTATACAGTTTGGGGAACTGTCAGTAAAGGTTTTATTGTATGTATGTTCAGGTTTCGCTTTAATGATAGAAGGCAGCATTGTGTTTTGAAAGCATTAAATTCCACTCTATTGATTGTACGATTGTACCCCATTTTATAATTCTGTCAAGATCGGAATTTAATGTGTTTAGCATACGTTGCCGTTCCAGTTCCACGGCCGAAGAGGAGGGACGTGAGTCAGGGAGAGGTAGTTCAGTAATTTAAGTACATATTTGGGTTTTCTCATGGCGATGTCATACAACCTAGACTTACCTTTACATGTAAGAGAGAAATGCTCTACTGCAAAAACGGCTATAAATCATAATGTGGAGTAGTTTTCTGTCAGAAAAATATGTTGATCCCTCATCCAAATTTAAAGTTTTTGATACCACAGTAAACTCTTGCCTTTGCTATTCAAACCAAGTACATATTTGGTTATAAATATCTGGAGGACTTTGAAATGGTTCAAAGATTTTTCTTTAAGAGAATTTTTAAACTACCCCCGTCGACGCTCACCTATGCAATTCATGTGGTGGTGACTGGTTTACCGCAGATTTATGTTCTCAATCTCAAAGCTAATGCAGATTATTTGTGCAAAATGTTACAAAGGCCTGGTAGCAATTTGCAAAAACAGATTATGTTGTTTTCATTTCAATGCAAACTAACGCCAGTCAAAGAGTGGTATGATCTTGCAGCTTTATACGAGGTTAGTTTTGACCTAACTGAAAGGAATGTTAGCAATTGGAAGAACATGTTCTATAGATGTATTGCTAGGGTGGATGTGTCTTTTTATCAGCAATGTTTGAACAGAGCTCGCACATCTACATCCACAAATATGTATAGGTATAAAGGTCTCGATCACGCTTTAGGTGCTAAAGCATAGAAATAAGTATGATCTTTAAAGCTAAAACGGAAATTTTAGACCTTAACTCTGTGCCGCATAGACAGGATCTTGTTGCCTTTGTAATATTAATGAAATGGAAGACGTTTTCCACTTTCTGGCAATATGCTCCATTTTATTTAAATTTTGTAATCATGCCTTAAGCTATCGTAATAGTTTTGCGGATTAACTTAAATCCAAACTATAAATTTCAAAATATTATAACTACAAATTCTGCTACTTTGTGTTCTAGACTCTCAGAACTTGTTTTTAAACATATTAATACTATAATTTATTAAAAAAAAGAAAGAAAGAATTGAAGTAATATTTGCATGCTGTTATTTATCTAAATTTTCAGATTAACGTCAATTCATGGCAGACGGATTTTTAGTCAACGTTTTTTTCTTTAAAATATAACTCTTTTAAATTGTAAATATGAGATTTAATAAAGAATTGCATTTATTTATCTATCTACTGCCCGAGTCTCTGTCACTTGAGAAACAGAACACTTGGAAGTCATACTTAATGTCCCAATTTCTGATCTTTATAGGTTTTTGACAATATCAGGATGACTGGACGGCGCGGCGTCGGATAATCACAGGAAGGAGGAACATCTAAACCATCTAAACACCATCAATTAACCCCCCATAAAAGAACTTCACAATTGGTCCAAAAGGTCCTAAGTGTGGTACAGTATAGGATTCATAGTTGTAATTGTAATTGTCGTTTGTATAATAATTACATGATTCTGCCAGCCATATCGGTATAGTAAAATCTGGTCTTGGAAACGTCTCCAAAATATGTTCAGGCTAAAGCTTCATCACTATCCTGCGATTGATATACGAAAGTGCTTCAAGGTGACCGCTACTATCAGGAGAATGTTTAAGTCAAAGTTCTTAGCATAGAGAGCTAGAAGATGCCATTGCTCGGTATGTACTTGTGTTTTCTTCCCCTGAGCATAAGTCGCTGTAATTTAAATGACGTGTTGTCGCATTGTCCACTTAACTTAAAAGTAACATTTTTGTAAAATATATTTCGAGTCGGCTTATAATTTCTTTCAACAGTATACTTAAAGAAGGGTATAAACCTTAAGAGCCCTATAACAAAATACCAGATGCTATGGTAAATTTTCCGAAAGAGTGTGGACATGGACGCAGAAGCACAGTGAAAGATGAATGATAATACTGCCTGTTACTTTGAGGAGCTGAGCCCTCCTGTGATTTGATCTCGCTTATACCGACGGAATCAGAAAAGAAAGGAAGGACTATGTAAATCGAGTTCGACAGGCTGACGCCCATTGCCCAATATTGCTATAACATGAGCGAAAAAAAGGACAATGTCCTAGAAAAATAACTTATACGTAAGGGAGCATGGTGTTCAGTTAAAAGGAGGCCCACCTTGCCAGACACAAAGTGGGTTGAAGAGCAGTTCTTCATCCTCTTAGTACATTATAGTACCATCAAAAGAAAGCAAATAAGCGGGTAAGTTAAAAAGGTCTCCTTTGATTTATTCATAAACTCGTCGTTATATAATTTGCCCGCAGGATGTTATTGCAACTCATCAGAAATCAGAAAAAAAAGTAAATAAGCAACCCCATTAGCAATACAACCCTCTTTTCACTGTTAGTGTATTCAACGAATTATGCTTATGCCCAACAGTGTGCCGGAATGATTTTGTTTCACAGTAAATTCGAATAACTTGTTGGGAATATAAAAAACCCAACAATTAACGAAGAATAACCGAATTTAAAGCAAATTGCTTGGGGTGTTAAATTAATTACTTGTTAACTGTTAAATTTAAAAAACAAATTGATTCCTAGAAAATCGTAAACAGCTCCATAAAAATAGAGCTTCTTTGGAATTCCATAAATTATTTCAATGTTTTTGAGATACTTTAACAACTTTTGTGTCCCGTTGTTCCTTACAATCTCCTATACAATATGTATCTCCCAGCGTGAAATCTTTGTTTTCAATTCAAATGTAATTGTTAGGTGTCCAACTAGAAAGTTATTGCCCAACATCGTAAACATCGTAACCGTAGGTAATTTCCGATAACGTTTTTTTTTTTTCTTCTTATTTTTTCCCCAAATTGATCCCATGAGTACGTTAAGTTATTTATCCAGGTGTCAGACAATAACAATATATAATGTGTAAAATACATTTTTTATGAAGACGCTTACAGGGTCCACAAATCGATTTATTTACAGGAACACAAACAACATTCGATAATTCAATAATCTTATTTATTTCGAGTCAATGAACATTGAACATCGTCCGTCGTAGAAAAGGGCATTTTTCACAGACAATTTTGATGTTTGCGCTGGAAACAATAAGCGATTTTGAAGTGGCTATAAATATTGTGAAAGCCGACAACAATCAGTCAGTGTGTTTTTTAGAAAGACTCTCGTCATTTGGGAGTAATAGATACTTAGAGATTACGTGAGTGGAATCTGTGTTACTTAGGGCGTGCTGTCTTCTTGAAGATTGGATTTCATTTGATTTCATTATTATTATGTGGGTCATACCCACATAGGGCAATGTATTGGTTCTATTGTAAATATTAATATAGATTTGATTTGACCTACCCGATTTGTGTCCCCTTAATTAAGGCTTGTCGTTGGCCTCGTTAAGACCCCCGATCCATGTTCATGCTTGTCGTAGGCAGGGCCGGCCTTAACGATCTAAGCGCCCCGGGCGAGTCATGCACTTGGCGCCCTTTTATATTTTAATAAAATTTAAAACCAGTAAAAGTTTTATCATTTGATACATACCAGCCATGCAAAATGTTTTCCGTGTGAGTTAGTATATGTACTTTTTTCTTTGTCGGAGGTTGTTACTATCCGATGGAGCACTCAGACACAACTATACTGGTCCATTGTACTGCCAAACAGACACCTTACATTGCTGTACTTAGTTTTCCCGTCTTTCGAAGAAAGATGAGAAGGAGCTTCAGTGATGATGATGCTTCACGTCAGCCGCAAAAATACGCCACCTGATGCGAGCAAAAACAGGACAACTACAGAGGAAGTGCTCCGCTGTATCGTCGTCCTCTCCACAAGCAGGACAGATGGTGGTGTCGCTCAAGCCCAATACATTCAAGTATTTCGCAAAAGCTTGGTGGCCCGAAAGGACGTCCACAAGCAGTCTGCAGTCGATTCTCCTGAGAGACAGAAGGAAAGACGCCGACCTTTTGCAGATGTCCGACCGACACTCGTGCTCACGAGAAACCCAAGTATCAAATGGATGACCTAACAACGGATGCAGGCAAACCCAACACAGGTTCAGGTCCTAAGATATCTTCTTCTGAACTCAACCTGGCAAGCCCATCAGCGATCTCGTTTCCCTGGATACCAGTGTGACCTGGGACCCAAACAAGTTTGACCGTGTTTAGCCTACCGACCAAGTTCAGAGAAAGCTTGAGTTCGAGCACTAACTTGGACGAGGTAAGAGGGTTGAGCAGTGCTTTTAATGCAGTTTGGCTATAACTGTAAACACATATGCTTCTAGCCCTCCACATGTTTGTCACAATATAGCGCATAGCCATATAAGGATAGCGAAAATCTCCGCCTGGAAGACAGTCGCATGGTTACCCAAGGGGTAGTGTAGTCTAATGTTCTCGCTTTCCACGAAGACTCCAGAACCAGACCCCTGTCCGGTTTTAGAGCCATCCGTGAATACACGATGGCATTCTTTCCCTGGCTCCGAGTTTGGCCGAAGCCTATCCGTTACCTGAAAGAGGCCGTAACACGTTTCCGCAAAAGCCTGTTCCACCACAATAGTATATGTACTTGCATGGATTTAATATTGCTTTTTTATGGGAGGCACCAGAACTATTTGACCGACATAACCAATTTACAAAATCAACCTGACGACATTAAAAGAAATCCTCTCACAAATTTGCATTCATTAAGTCGATTCGTTTTTGGGCGCAGTATCGCAGTAGCGCAGTGGTTAATGTGCTGGACTACTGACTGCCCGAGGGATCCCAGGTTCGATCCCCAGAAAGACACAAATTACATCTTAAAGTTTGTTCTACTGCGCCACCTCTCGCGAACGTCTGACAAACATCCGAGTCCGAGAGTATGACTGTCATGAAAAAGCTTCTCAATTTAGCCGTTCGGACTCGGCATAAAATTGTAGGTCCCTTCCATTCGTCCCAAAAATATAAACTCACACAAAACGAATAGTTGCGAGAAGCTAGGCCTAGGGTGTCTCTGTCTACCAGCCTGTTGCGCCACCTATTTATATTTTGTTTAGTCGATTCGTTTGGACGCTATCGTGTTTTTAACAGACAAACAGACGGACATGGCTAAATCGATTCAGATTTTTCTAGCAAATTCTCTGATAAGAAGCAACTCAAAGGTTACTTGCCACGCCGATTCAACAAATGAAACGCAAAAATACGCAACCACCAAAATCTGACAACTATAGAGACAAACTGCACACAACACAAATCAAAAGGACTAGTCGGCATGGACCTTCGGATCGGATATCATTCTTGAAAAAACTAGAGAAGAGCTGTCTAGATCTGGTTCACATTCCTTTGATTTGGAGAGAGATAAAAGTTGTTTCTTATACCCAAGGCCGATCTTAGAACGACTGATTGAAATTAATTTACGCATTGTGGTGAAACGGCTCAATATTCTTATTGTAAAGGTAAATTGTTGAAAATGGATCTACTTACGATAACATTTACCATCAAGAATTTCTTTTCATCATAAGGTTTATAGAATCGTTGCATTCCTCGGCATAGAACGATAACTCATCTGCAATCGTTAATGTGCTGTATAGCCCCCTAATAAGCTTTTAGCATATCCATCTCAAAAGAACAGCCCAATGCGCGCTTTTTTTTCGACGAATACTTTGAAATTCCTGATATTGAATTCGGTGACATAATTCGGATTCGCTGAATCGGTGAAATTCTAAACTTCTGAGTATGGATCTGAGCGTTCCGCTTGATCTCATGAGTTGTGGCATCAAAATGGCGTACAATCCTAGACAAGACGCTCCTCTATAGAGAACAAGACTACAATTTAAGCTGTCATTTTTCATTCCCTGTATTGGAATAATTGGTTTCCAAAATAAAAAGGCCACTGAAAGCTTCCTTGAGGAAAACCGATTTCTATTTCCATTGCAAATCATTTCGGAAATGTCTGCCCTCATATAGAACTACTCAACCAAATTTTATCGCAATCGTTCAGAGTAATGCCAATAACCTGCTAAGCTTTTAAAATTCAATTTGCGTTCCAAAATTGCGTTGTTATTCCAAGTGTTATAGCCCAAGTCGACTAATTGAAAACATCACAAGTAAACCAGATCCCATCTGCCATCATCTAAACGTAACCAAACAGTTCTATTCTTAGCCCACTTTAAGGATACGACCCAGTTTATCCACTTTATAGCGATGATATCGCTCGCGACCTGTACTTAAATTAAGTCCTAGTAGGTACCTTGTTTTCCACATCGACTAGGTATGGTGTCGCAGGTTTTCTCCCTTATCGCGACCACCATCGATATAAAAGTGAAAGCGAAAAGAAGGATAAAAGCAGCAAACAAACCAACTTCATGGCCATTTGTTAAGGGTATACTAAAACCCATTTACCCTGACAACTATAAGTTGGGTGGAACTATTATCACGTAAGCCGGAAGATGCATCTATACCGCAGTACACGCATGTCAATGTTTGGTGTATGGCATTTTGCGGACTGCATTATCGATGTAAATTAGGCCACTATAGCTAATTAAAATAACCTCTCAATATAATTAATAATGACATTATAGTCGAGTTTGAATCGCCCACGTACTCCACAAACACATGCATTCCGGTACAATCAACTCGACCTTAATCGATCTATTTCAAATACGCTTATTCACACCGCTTATGGCGGAACTCGAGTGTCGGTTCACACTCTAGAATGTGGATTGATTAGATATAGTAAATTGTAATTAGATACTCGTATCTTGTGTGCGTGCCTCTATAATGTGTAGGTGTACTTCAGTTTTGAGGCTGCATTTTGTCGATGTGAAATAGGAGAGCAAATTTTGAATAAATTAGTAAACGACTCTCTATTGTCGGTTGTACGAGCATTTGATGCAATGTGTAAATATATTGATATTGTGCGTTTGTGTGTATGAAAATATTTCAGGAAGATGATATGTTTTCGGTTATTGATGAGAAATTATTTGATATTATTGTTTTGCAAGTGATATTCAAGCAAATCAGATACATGCTGATAATTTGTTGTAAATATGAAACGAATCGCCTGGATGCTCCTTTTTAAGGTGGCAAAATGGATTTACCTAGTGTTCAAAATTAATTTTCCGAACTTCAAAGTAGGTAGATACGTTACCTAACATCTATTCACTGAAAGTATTGTTAGTCACTTGTTTTCAATAATTGAGAACGCTATCGCATTTATGACGCTCATTGTAATGTCGACATTTATTTTTTTAAGAATTTAAAAAAATACTAGACAGCCATTTCCCTGATAGCTCCCATGTTACTACAACGCAGCCATATCCAAATCCACAGGATGTCTAAATCCAGCGAGAAGCCATAACTATGCATACAAATTATTTCGGATATCATGCTCAGCGTTACCGATGGATAATTTGAAAATGTCTCCAAAAAAGGTCGCCCGAGCCCAAGAATGCGTCCCAAACAATACAAAATTTAAATTTCCATTTTGTATAGGAATAGGTACATCACCAATAATCGCAAAACTCGAAAACCACCATTATGGTGGTTCATGCATGAACTCAAATTTTGGGAGACTCTTTGTTATTGACTTTCTGTGAAGTTTGGTCAAAATTGGACATACAAAAAATTCTTCGAAAACCACAGAATAGATCGAGCACAATTTTTAAGAAAATTTTTCGACATCGTATATCTCAAAAACCACAGAGCTCACATATTGAGAAAAATCTTTACTATTGCCCCGAAGGTGTTTCGGCGAGATTTCATAAAAATTGGATAAAGGGACGTGCATTTCAAAAGTTGTAAGATTGTTATCATTGATGTGCATGTGCATTGTCCATAAAAATTGGAATAAGGTAGGATTCGAAATCAGGGAATGGCACGACCCATAAAAGTAATTTAAAACACAATAGTTTTAGCTTTGAAATTTGGTAGTTAAATTGATCTAAATTTTTATATGTAGATAAATAAAAGACATTGAATTCATTTGATTTATACAAAACGAACGAGTTTAATTTAATCACCAAACGAAACTAAAACTGTGGAGTTGGAAGATTGATTGGGACTCATAGTCGCTTATAAAGAGTTACAAATAAATACATTTTAGGTGGTACCAGGTCACCAGGTCATTTTGTATGTAATAAAAAAGCCTACCCATAAGTACCTATACAAGCAAATAAGACTTTGCATTGTGTTGACGTTTGCAATAGAAAGCGTTGCGCTGTAGGTTATTTTATACCGTTTGGTACCTACTACAACTATTCAACAAAGATGTGAAGATTTATTAAAGCAGGAAACACACGCAAATGCTTATGTAATACTTCAAAATGTTTGGGTGTTATTTGAGAAATAAGTTGAAGCTTTGAAAATGCGTCCCAATGTCGCCTGTATTTGTGAAAGGGGTCCCAAAAACGCTTATTTCGAAATGCGGTCGCCTCGCGTCCCGACAGTATAGAAAAGTCGCCATTTGGCGATTTATGTCGCCCGTCGGTAACACTGATCATGCTGCTGTAAAGAGTTGTTTAGATCTGGGCCTCCTTCATTTGATAAGCAGAAGAGTAAAGGTGGGTTTCGTCAAGCCCGATAGATCTCAGACCTATATGAAAGGCAAGGCTATCATTATGTGTTCTATAAACTCTAAAAGACTGAAATCAGATAGAAATTGTGCGATTTTTCAATTTTTGTTTTGGGCAATTTTTCATCGCCAGTTGAGCATTAATTCAATTTTCTTGGGCCTTCTTTCATTATTACTTTTTGGTAATTATGGATTTGGGTGAACTTTCATTTTTGACATTTTGTGCGATATTTTATAATGAAAATTCGCCCAAAGCGAATGACAAATCACGAAAATTTATTTTGGGCAGTTGTTAATTTTTCTGTTTTGGGCGATTTTTCGCATAGTCTACAGATATCATCCACGGAAAAGCATTGACACCAAACTTTTTTTTTTTTGCCTAACATCTCAAATTCAAATTCGCAATGCTCGTTGCTAGCAATGGTCCAATTTTCGTCTTTTTGCATCTTGTAATTTACGATGTTATCGGGAGAGGGCCATTCATCAAATTAATCCAGTAAGGCAATCCTCTCGATTTCGTACCGTGGGTAATGGAAGAAGAACACGTGTTCCAAATTTTTAGATACGGTCGCGCAATGTCGATAGTATGGGATGGTTTCATGTCCGCGTTTAAAGAGATATCTTCTGTAAAAACCATGACCCGTCAAGAACTGGGTCAGATAGAAATTTGTTTCGCAGTGAGTTCGTTTAATTCATGCATCGATCACTAATATGAGACGATGTGTCCTTCTTCCCTTCAGCAATTCGTTCCATTGTTATTGCCAAGTTACGATATGTACTACGAATTCTTTTATTACTTCTCTTATCGTCATCTACCCGGCCATTTCTTCAGCGAGTAAATCGATAGGTAATATTGAAGATACGACGAGTATAGCATCGTTTGAAACAGTTCTGAAAGCACAGGCGACTCTTAGTGTGCTAAGACGCTAGAGGGATTTAATTCCGCGTATGCATATAAGACTTAACTTTAGTGGCACTTGACCATATTTCTAATGCGTATATGAGTGTTGATTGTTGAACCGACAACTCCCGCAAGAAGTAGTCTCTTATTCTGTTTCGGGCATCCGATGTTACTCATCAGTCATCAACATCGAAAAAGTCCTAACAGTTTTTGCAGACTTTTGGCGTACATGCTCAAGATGGTATTTGAAGCTTAGGCAAGCATCAAAAACCACTCCTATGTTGTTGATGTTTGTGGCGAGTTCGTAAATGCGTGGGAGGTTTCTCAATCCGATACCTTGTCTAAATTCAGCCCTTACTCCAGGTGTGCAAAGTCGTCTAAAGTAAAATTTATATTTCTGGTGCAGTTCGCGAGTTCTTTCATAGGACAGCAGCGCTCTGGCCTTAACCCCTGCAAGATAGTATCCACAGTCGGCTATTGCCCCTCGAAATGTGTGCACATGCACAAGATCGACTTGTTTTGTCTATTTGAAAGACTTAAGATACACAGGATGCTTTCTGGATCTTTAGCATTGGAACATAGTCTACGTATCACCGTAGCCAGATATTCTCCTTTTCGAATGTACGATTGTAGTCCCAAAGCCCAACTTTGACATACTACTCTGGGGAAAGACTCTGTAAGTTCCCTTTTTATATTTACAAAATGGTTTCCATAGCCTTGTCTTGATGGGGGTTTACTCTCCTCTCAAATCAGCACTTTTCGGTTTACTTTATTTATTAGACATTTCGTCTACAAATAGACTATATTGACACAAATTCAAGAGGCCGTTGGCTTATTTCATTCGAGGCAAAACTTTATATCTATGCTACTTACATTTTGAGCATGTTGCGGTCTCAACTTTATCGTAAACAAATTTATGAGGAATCAAAGTAGGAATTCATTGGATTAATCCGGATTAAGCGAACGCGTGCGATTATATTGAAAACGTATGCCAAATACCATAATTGTAGGATTATAGTGGATGGATGAATTCGGAGTTGTGTGACAACCATTCTATTGATAGGTATCTGGCTGGTGGCATTAACACAAAACTCCATTAGTATATTATTTCCAGCAGCAGCATCATGGCTTACTTTTCCATCACTAGACTAAATCTACCAGTCGCACTGTTTAGTCGCTGCATACCGAGGCTTATAACTTTTAAGGAAGTTTGCATTTACGAATACGAGGCTTTATAAGGTCTACAAGATTACGAAGCCAGACACCTATCACCCCAAAATAAATCTAGCTTGTGAGCATTACAATCCAATCGACACTCGGAGCAAACTTTTTAATTAGAAACATTTGCAGGACTCTATACCTAAATGCTAACATTGAAATCCTTTAGAAGTAATATACTTAATCTTAAAGTAATCTCTAGTTAACTCACCTGTCAAGAAAACATCCGTTCGGTGTGCGTTGTCACCACAAAATCACGTCGTAATCGTGTCGAATTGAAATATCAGCCTCACCACACCCACTTTTCGTCCTCTCTCGCGATGTGGACAGTCGTCCCGTTTGGTTATTAATAAGCAATGTTGCAATTAACTCCTACTAAGCAAAATTCGCTTCAACACTCCCGGACTGGCAAGGAGCGACAGTGTTCCCCTTTGTGTACCAATAATTACAACACGCGCCGCACCGCACCGCACACACTGCTAATACACCCGAACGCGGGCGCACATATACAAAATTCACACACACACACACAGAGAGAGACAATTCTCAAATATTAATTTTCAATTACGCGAATATCCCCAGCAATTATCCGGAAACATTATCCCCAATAATCCCCCTATTAAGGGATATTAACATTTCCTCTGCACGACAGCGACGACGACAAAAGTCTTGCGTCTTCTTTGGTTGCATTAAACAGTATATCCGGTACGGCAACAATTCTTTGGATATTCATACAACGACCGATACTAACAACAAGAAACATAACCGAAAGACAACACCAATTTGCTATGTTTAAGCGAGTATACAAGTAGGGGATACAGATACACACAAGTAAACAGAACACGAAAATTAGCTCGTCGTCCTTTCCACTCAGCCTCCGCCGCCACCGCTAAGGCAATTAACTTTTAGCCTTTTGTCGTCGTAACACCAACAATATAAACAAGAGGTTCTCGCCTCTCAGAACATTGTGCAAACATAAAGCCAACATCCAGCATCAGCAGTTCAGCACTCGGGGATCAACATCGGTAGCAGCCGTCGTTGTGGTAGTGGCCAGCATTAACAATAATCGTATTATTATGTCGAGAATACTCGTATCCCAAGGAGGCTGTCGACGTTCTTGGTGGCAGCAAGATATCCTTTTTCGTGTCACTTCACCAGTTCTATACAGTTTGTCGGCCGAAGGACTTTCGAAATGATACACTTTCAGTTTCACTATGGCAGAATATTGAAAACTTTTGCAATGTTTATTAAGTATCCTGGAGTTTTATTGAGCGTATCCGTTCGTCTATTGAACTCAAGTCAAGTTGCGCTCATTGTCGCGCTATATATGCACTGGTACTCGTATCTATGGAAGAGAGAAATAAAAGTTTTTCCATTCCATTCTTCTTTGCCGCTTCCTAAAGCACACACAAAGTCAAAGGAATTTCATTTTCCTAAATTAATAATATTATCAGCGCCTTTTTCTCGCGCTCGCATTTTTCTTATCCTTGGTCGAGAGACTAGGCATCGGTTTCTCACTGGCACAACCATCCGTACTTTAACCTTTTTAATTAAAATCGGGCACTGAAAAAAATCACAATACCCTTGCAAGAAAAAAAAAAATTAAAAGAGAAACCATAATCCAAATGGTTTCCGGTTCTTTAATTTTTCTTTCTTTTAGCTTTTAATTCATTTCCTTGCGCTTATATGTTCTAACGTTCGGGTTGTGAAAATGTGAAAATGTTTAATCTCTCGTAGGATAAGACGAGGAAGGGTGGAAACGCACAAAAGAAAGAAAAAAATGTAATAAAAATTTAAGGAGTCACGGAATCTCATAAAAATAATAATCCTAATCCTTTGCTACAAAGCAGATCCAATGATTTAGGAGGAAACAGACAGAACAAAAAAAAATCAAAATTAAGCGCTTCGCAAGGATTTACAATATACAGACATACACCACCACTTCGATGACTCCCGAAACGGACACAATCTTGAATCCTGCATCGGCTACACAGGAGGACAAAGGAAAAGCAAATAAATATTTTGATACGCAAAAGTAGGTCCCTCGAAAGTAGATAGGTGTATGGCAGGGAATGAGACCTACCCCATATCTAAATCCTACTTCTACTTTCCTGCTTCCTTTTGTGCAGCAAATGTAGTAAACGAAATTTATATTGTTGCCCATGAGCGCACACGAATGCGGAAGGACACTTAGAGTTAGAGAGTAGGAGCTTCACAGTACGGAGTCTATGCTGTAACTGTAGCCGGGAGCCAGCGAGCCTAATGGTACATTCAATTTTATTTCACATCATTTCCTTATATCGAGTCGGGGAAGTTCTATACATGTATTGTACATTCAGGGTTTCGCTATTCTTTTTTTCTACAGGAATCGACAGAATTGTCGAGACCGGAAATGTATTCCAATTCATATTTTATTATCAGTTAGGAGCTGAAATTGGAAGCGTAACTTGTGAAGAGTAATGCGGCCGTGTCGTTGAGATTGGCAAAAAAAAAAAAACATCCATATGTATAAAGTTTTGGGGTTTTTTCTAGTTTTATTTCACAAGGGAATCCTAAAAACTGTTTCAATTGCCATATGTGAGGAGATGAATACTTTGCTTGGAATCTAAAAAGGACAACGATGTGATTGGGAAAAAGGAGTGTTGAATACGAGTTGGTTGAATCTAAATAACAACTTTCGGTACTATAGGTACCTACCTCGTAAGTGATTGATTGCACTGTTGTATCTATAGAAATTTACTATTTTGATTGTTGATGGATTTTTGATCAGGCTTGACCAAGCGCAAGTATAGATATAAATGTGTTCTGTTTCCGTACAAATTTATAATCCACAGTCACTTGTAAGAGTGAGAACTGGTAAATGCTCGGGTTTTATGGAGTAGGACGCATTATGGATGTTGACACCTGCTGATAAATCCAGCCATCATCATATATGAGTGCAAAAAAAGTCCGTCTTGTTTTTAGCTGTTAAAAGATGGAAGATGGGCGCAGTAGCGCAGTGGTTAGTGTGCTGGACTACTGTGCGAGGGATCCCAGGTTCGATCCCCGGAAAAACACAAATTACATCTTAAGATTTTTTCTACTGCGCCACCTCTCGCGAACGTCTGACAAACATCCGAGAGTATGACTGTCCAGAAAAAGCTTCTCAATTCAGCAGTTCGGACTCGGCATAAAATTGCAAGCAGGGCTGACTTTATGCGACTAAAGTAGCATTTTGCCCCTTTTTTTCTTTCTATCCCCAATGAGACGACTTTTCCAAAATTGTCCATATTTGCCCCTTTTCTGTATTTCGTTGATAGTTCTTCCCATTGTGGAAAAAAAACACCCTTTTGTATGAAATACGAAATGTGACATAATAAATACTTCACGAAACTACTTCACAATTAATTGGGATCTGAATGCGTCCTTTTTCTATCAGCCAGAGGTATCAGCTATTAGCTATTTATGTCCTATTGTCATAAGTTTAGGCATTAACAATTTAGCTATAACCATGTTCAATGCAACAATAAGATAGAACGAGATGAAAATATGCGTAAGCCACTTAACTTTAGTGAACTCCCTCGTTTTTTTTCTGACATTTGTGGGCAAATTAGTATTGCCCCTTTTTCTACGCAAATCCCCTTTTTTTTGCGACTTTTTCAAAATCTTTGAAGTCAGCACTTTTGCAAGTCCCTTCCATTTGTCCCAAAAATAGAAACTCACACAAAAGGAATGGTTGCGAGAAGGAGGGTATTTACCCGTCTGTTGCGGCACCTATTTTTTTTTTTTAGATGGAATTGAGTAAATATTCACGAATACTAGTCTGGTAGTAGATTATGTAGATACCATACACCTTGGAACTTTGGGAGTCATCCTATAGCCAAGAACGGCTTAAACATAGTCTGTCATGAAGAAGGACGAGTACCGGATCTACCAATACGCGTTGCCATTAAGGCAGTATCCCAATCCCAACTCAACCCATAGGGTTTTGGTCTAGAATTCATCTTGAGAAAATAGTCACATTATCGCCTTCAGTAAATATTAAAAACATTTACATGAGGAACGTGGGGCACGATATAACCGAACCCCGGTATGACGAAGGAAAAGGATTAACGAAAGTAACACATTTTCTGAGGAACATGCTCATGCTTAGGGGTTCCTTTTAGTATTTCCCTAGTCGTACAGCTATGAGTTTAAATAAAAAAAAAACACAAAAAAACTTAAGCTCCTTTTTAAGTAACATATTAAAACACAACCAAAATATATGAGGTTCCCTTATAGAAAACTAGCCATGCCCGTGGCTCAGCCCGCCGGATTCTTTTCTTTTAAATAAAATTTAAATTTATTTGAGTTATCATATACAAATGTATGTGCGTTTGTTTATATTTTATGCTCTTTTTTAACTGATCCTGAGGATGTAGCCGGTACATTGTTGAAGGAATTTTTAAAATCGGCCAAATATTTGCACAGTTATTCCGTACCACCCCTTCACCCCTGCCCCTTCACCAACTTAGTCCTTACGTAACATCCTACTTATCCGAAGGTCAATGGACATTACTATTATTATTAAATGAAAACTCGTCACAGGTATGAGTTGATTACTTATTCTACGCGATCATAGCGTTACACTTTCCATAGGTGCAGATCTGAAATATATGTAGCTATGTACGATTGTAAATATCTACTTACGCGTCACAAACTCCTTACATGTACGTCTATATATATACGTAGTTTGATTTAAGCATATCAATTCCCTATTCTATTTTTCTGAAACGCTATATAAACCTACCCCTAAGCACAACTGCAATCAATCGAGAAAACTATTTTGTTCGTGCTTGTCCAAATGAGATTTATTTTCAATTTCGTTTACCTCACCCTCTGATGGATGAACCAGAAAGATAAATGTTAGCTCAAAATACTTGGTGAAGTATTGCTTAACAATTAAAAGCAGTTCTTTAATTGGCCTACCCCTACATAGCTTTATGTGTATAATGGCAAGTTGAGCGTAGTGAGGTCGAAATAGAAAAGTTTGCACCTCCTTTTTTCAAACTCTTAAAGGACGAATTTTGAAAAACGATAAATGAGGCATGTAATAATTTTGACTTATCTATCAAACATACAAACTTTGAAGTTCATACGGCTAATGGTTTGTGAGACCCCCCTTACTCCCGGCGAACCCTTCTCTTACTCTACAATTCTCACCTACCCTACGGCCTAATTTTGCCACACATCTATAAATCAGAAATAAAATCATGAAAATCGGACGAACGGTTCTCGCGTTATGGAGGGACGAACAGACGGACGTTGCATTTTCTAGATGGTTTAGAAAAAGCCAAAGTTTGTCAACACGAAAAAAATGGTACCCAATTTAAAAGTTGTTACTTTTCACACATACGACCTAAACCAACGAAGTGTTAACAACAGGTTAGAGTTGAAATACTGTGAAAATTGGTCAAATTCTGTTTTCAAAATACTGTATTGGAAAATACAGTAAAAAAAGAAACCCTACAGAATTATGACCCGCTAACGTCGACAAAACTTTGGTACCCACTTAAAAAAAGAATAAAAAATTGCTAAAAAGTTTGTATTTTCCAACGTGAAAGGACCACCCTGTATAAATCTACCTTTGTATGGTAAACCAGCATTTATCAGTGACTTCGTTTACGTGCCTATGCCTAATGTGATTTTCTACACGATCGATAGAATGATAGAATGATACGAACTAAATCCTCCTTTTACCGTCGCTAATAACTCACGCCCCAGGCAAAATTTTGAAAATTAGAGAAATCAGTTTTCTCTATTTCTTAAATAGAGTGCACAAACCGAGATTGAAATAGATCGGATGAAAAACACGAATTTTCTCATACAAACTTTGCCTTTTGTTGGAGTTCGAATTTCTCCAAATGTCAGCTTCCTAGCTCTTACCGATATAATCGACAAACGATTTTATATATGAGATCCAATTGGATGACCATCCCATCCATCCCAAGGACTCAATGCACTTTCTAGAAATCACAGTCAATTCAGGAATCACATGGCAGGACCACATATCCTATATCGCAAGATCGGCGTCCGCTAAGTTGAGCTACCTATATTTAGAGCAAAGAGGTACTTTAACCTCGAGCAACTTCTCCTTCTCTAAGAAGCACAGGTTAGACCAGGCCTGGAATATTGTTTCCATATATGGAGATCGGCAACAAAACAATCACTTTACCTACTTGACAACATACAGAGACGAGCAGTTCAATTTATTGGAGACCCCACACTCACATCGAATCTACAACCGTTGGTGCACAGAAGACAAATCGCTGACCTATGCTTGTTCTTAGGTACTTCCATGGTAGATGTTCGGAGGAACTCAAAGACATTATCCCTCAAAATGCAACTTTTGGGCGCCCCACAAGACAGGCAGCTAATGCTCATGACCATACATTACACTTGACAACCGCGAGGACATCAATTTTCCAAATCTCCTTCTGTTACAGGACAAGCAAACTTTGGAACTCGCTTCTTGGGGATATATTTCCAGAAGACTACAATTTGCAGCAATTTAAGTGCAGAACTAACATACATCTGCAAGCATCTCGGGGCATTGATGAAGCGTTAGTTTCGCCTTTCCCGGGAGAAGTATTTAAAAAAAAATCACTTTTTCTCCGGAAAACTGCGAGATATATTATGAACTCCGTCAATACAACCTAGTACTATGATGTAAATATTGACACTAGGTAAATGTTAAACCTTAAAATTACAATTACCCTCGGACAATACTCGACTCGTCCATTTGAAATATTTATGAGCTTGCCAATAATCAATTCATGTGGATGACAGTGCTGAAGCCAGAGAAAAAAAAGTTCCTTAAAGTACTTTAACGTTATTAGCAAAGCTCTTGACTCGTTGAAATAAAGGCCAACTTCATTGTGAACTCTTACGAGGTTTTCTCACAAATTGTTAAGTACAAAATATGTACTTAAACTGTGGGACCATCATACCCATTACCACTTACCAGCACCATTTAGTGTGCTCTAGGCGTTTGAATCTTAAATTGTGTAGTACCAAAAACTTTTCTCCCGACCTATTTAAACCATTTTCTTTCGAAACATTTATCCAGTAAGCCTGATTTCTTAATGAACTCCAACGAGAATGATAGCAATTATGGCAGACGTTTATTGTAAGCGGATAATGGCAGGCTCCCTTTGACATTTGGGGCTACGATATTGGATGCCCTTTTGGCTGTCGATTAATCTACTATTACAAATTGATATTACGATAGTGTGTTGTGGTTCACAACTCTGCGGGGGTGTTAAAAAACACAAAAAAACAACAGAAGGTACTCATCGAGTTAAATTATGTCGGATCATCTGAAATTTTATATTATGAGCTGCTGCTCTCTTGTGTAGATATGATTTTGAATAGAAGAATGAGATATTTGCTGATTGAAATCGAAAATTGTGTTTGGCGCAACAGGCTCATATATACAGTCATGTGAAAAATAATAGGGGCAATTGCATAAAAATTGTTCAAAACAGAACTCTGTTTCAATTGCCATAAATGGGTTAGAAACGGCACATTAAATTATTTTTTTGAGATGTCGATAAAGTAAATACAGCTATCATAGCATAACATAAGCTTATGTAAAAATAAAAACACTACTCCAAACTTAATGAAAATACTCTTGTTTTTTGTATTCTCACGAAATACAGCAATGTGTCCCTACCCTATTATTTTTCACATGACTATAATAGCAATGTAGGCCTAGCTTCTCACAACTAAAGGGTGTTTTTTTAGAGGTATAGAACTTTAATTTGGCAACACTGTTTTAACTGGCGGCCATTTTATGATCTGTAAAGTGTTTTATTTTTAGTTTCGTTTGGCATAACATAAGAAGACTGACGCCTGAACAACGCTTCCAAATTGTGCAAATTTATTTTGAAAATCATGGTTCTGTTCGAAATACGTACCTATCGCGCACTATGTCGACTTTACGGTCAACATAATCGTCTCGCTTTTGGTTGAATGGATACGTCAATAAACAAAACTACGTCCACAAAAACTGACTGTTTGGAGTGCTTTATTGGTTGGTGGAATAATTGGTCCGTACTTCTTTAAAAACGATGCTGGCCAAGAAGTTACAGTCAACGGTGAGCCATGATTACTGACTTTTTCGTTCATCAATTGAACAACCATGATGTGTAGGAGCTATGGTTTCAAAAAGACGGCGCAACATGTCACATAGCTCGTGCCACAATTGATTTATTGAAGGAAACGTTTAGTAACCGCATAGTTTCACGTTGCAAACAGTGTTGTCACTTCTACCACAATGTGGTAGATCTACCACAATAATATTTTTCTTAATATTTTCAAACTACCACAACTACCACTGCACCCAAAAATTCTACCACGTTTTGTTCTTCCAGTAGGTGCAATCGTGCAATATGGTTTTCGGAGCACCCGACCAGATAATGAGAAGCGTACTCAAGTTTGGGGCGAATGAACGCCTTATATAATTGTAGGTAGATCAAAAGGGGTAAAATATTTCTTGCACCGTTATGAGGCAACCTAGACATTTCGCAGCGTTCTTGAAGACTTCGTGTATATGGTCGTTCTAACGACTTGTTTCATTGACACACATACCGAAAAGGGAAAGTCTTTCGGGTTCGAAAATATAATGGCCATTCATTGATAATAGCTGAAGGTTTGGTATTTGCTTTAGGGATAGCAAGCAGCATTGCGTTTTGAAGCCTTGGGGAACACCAGCATTTATATGGTGACTTTCAGACGTGAAACCATCCAAAACAACTTGAATTGAGCGGCCAGAAATGTAGTTTCTAATCCATTGAATAAAAGTCGCATCGATCCCATAAGCACGCATTTTTGACAAAAGAGCTTGGTGTCAAACTCAGTCAAATGCTTTTAAAATATCAAGCGCAACAATCTTTATTTCACCAGAATAGTGGAGAGATTGTTCCCGCTTTCCAGTGAGATAAGTCATCAAATCATCAGTGAATCTGTTGCCACGAAAACCGTACTGCCGGTCATTGAAAAGTTTCCGTAATTCAAGATATTTCAAATGCTGACGATTTGTCAGCGTTTGTATGACTTTAGAAAAAAACGGACGTAAGTGCTATAGGTCAGAAAAGAAGAAACGCCATTTTTATGGACGCGCTGGAGTTGTTTTCCACTTACTCGGAAAGAGTCCAGAAGAATAGGACAGATGATTATATTAATACCAGCCAATGAGAGTTCTAGGAGAACTTATCCGACCAGTGATTGCTGGGATCGCACATTACCTACACATATTTGCTGATTTGTCTGTGACTAATTATAATGGTGCATATAAACTTCAAATCTACCACCCATTTCTTAAATTTACCACTCTTTTTTCCTTCCAATCTACCACATTTTTGAAATCCCAAGTGACAACACTGGTTGCGGTCCCGTGATTTGGCCTCCAAGATCGTGCGATTTAACGCCGCTTGACTATTTTCTGTGGGGATATGTGAAGTTGCTAGTCTACGCCGATAAGCCCGAAACGATTGACAACTTGGAGGACAACATTCGACGGGTTACTGCCGATATACGGCCACAAATGTTGGAAAAAGTCATCGAAAATTGAACCTCCAGATTAGACTACGTCCGAGCCAATCGTGGAGGTCATATGCCAGAGGTCATATTTAAATTAATATTTAAATTAATGCTAGAAGATTATCTTTCGAATAAAGTAAATTTCATGTCAATTTAAAAAAAATCGTCTTTGTTTTATTCCATTTCAAAGTTCTATACCTCTAACAAAAACACCCTTTATTAGTGCGTGTAATTTTGGTTATTTTTGGGCGATTTGAAATGGGACCAACAATTTTAAGCCGAATCTTAAGAGCTGAATTGAGAAGCTTTTCCAAGTATTTATTCTCCCGGATGCTTGTCCGACTTTCGCCAGCAGAATGGCGCAGTGGAAACAAATCTTAAGATTTAATGTGTGTTTTTTGGGGGTTGGATCCGACAACTAACAGCTCCCGCTAAGTTGCCCAGTACTCTTACATTTGTTTTGGCATCTAACTTATATGTGTATTGGTAAGACAGATTCCGACCCTATATGTCATTCGTATCTACGACCACTTTATAATTGTCTTTCTATTTGTTAATTAATAATAAAGTTGTCCAATAAAACGAACATTTTTATCCACTACCAAAAACCAAGGGATCACAATGGACCAAAAGCCCCCGTGGTAGCACAGCACTTTTAAAGCTGTGCACTTCCCTCAAACCTAACCTAACCTTGTGTTAATTTATAATAAGTTGTACACAATATAAGTGTGTATACTGTATATAGTGCGAAATCATTCTATCAATCCTACCAATTTTATGATAATTATCAATGAAAATTGGATAGATAAAGTTCCGTCTATCCGATTTTTTATAGTTTTGTCGGCAACGAGTTTTCACGATTCCATGCCTTAACCACTTTTAAAGTACTTTCTCGAATGATATATTGATCATTCAGCTCAATCATGTGCAAAATTCGAAAACCTATAAGAAGACCATTAATCAACTCTTCGATGGACGTCTGGCCAAAAATTGGAAAATATCCAGAGTGTTGAAAAGTAGGTATCCAGGGTGTTGATAAACGTATAAAGTTTCACTCCATATATCAAACAAATACACACCATTTTGATTGAACATCCATAGCTCTACACTCCTTATATATTCTTTCATATTTCATGTCCTTTTTCACTGGATAAATGCAGTTTTGCATGCCTTTTAAATTGCAGCACTTTCGCATGTTTCATTATGGTGCAAAGGGGTGAAGTTTCGGTGATTTTTATGTCAACATAATTGAGCGTATGGAGCATTGTGTCAGTGATTAAGTTCTGTGAATGAATATCTGTCGAGTGTCGAATTATAGACAGACAAATAGAGACAATATTGGAGAAATATCCACCGCCCACCAGTGTTGTTGGCATTACAAAATGCATTACGTACTAAACTGGAGTTTTACGTTAATTTGAATTTGGCGCTATTTAATAGGACAGTTATGCCAACAGAAAAAAAGATAACAATGTGACAGCTGACAGTTAGTAAAAATGGAGCGCTATACGATAGAACAACGGATCTTCATTGTTGGGCAATATTTTAAAAATAATGAAGGTTTGTCATGCAATTTCCAAGCAAAATCATCTTCAGTGATGAAGCTCATTTTCATTTTGATGGCTTCGTTTATCTTCAAAATTGTCGCATTTGAGGTTCAGAAAACCCACGAAACAAATGCATCCACAACGCTTGACTGTTTGGTGCGTATTTTCAACTGAAGGCATTATCGGTCCAATCTTCTTCGAAATTGCGAATTGTCAGGCAGTAACAATTAATGGTGTTCATTATCGTAACATAATAACCAAGTTTTTAGTGCCTAAATTACAGGATAATGTATATTGGTTTCAACAAGACATTGCCACATGCCATACAGCCAGAGAGACAATTCAATTTCCTACTGCATCAGTCATTTTCGTGTAATCGACCGTTTTTGCGATCAGATCTTGCGATTTAACGCCATTGCACATTTTTCTTTTGGGTTTTTTTGAAATCAAATGTCTTTGCCCACGACCCCCAACGCCTTGAAAGAGGAAATTGGGAGATGTATTAAAAAAATTCAACCACATTTATGCGAAACGGTCATAGAAAATTTCAATCAAACAGTACGTACTTGTCAGCAAAACCGTGGCGGCCAATGTCCTATTCCATACATAACCCCAATCTGTATATAGTCTATGAATCAATACAAAATTTAAGTTTTCTTATTAAAAATCTGTATATTTTTTATCAGAATTATACTTTTTCGGGAAGAAGACATAAGAAGCACGTTCTGCAGTAAAAAGGGCTCTCTTTATTCGCTGACGAAACGATTAGGTAGTGGTTCTGGTACATTTTCCTGCGGAAAATGGTTCAGTGGCTGATCGAGTATTCCCACTCCCAGCACGTCAGAAACGCAAGCAGTGACCATCGCACAAATTGTGCGCGAGAACAGAAATTCACTAATTTCGCATCGTGTCCAAGAACTTGAAAATTCGAATGCTTTTACGGGACAACATTTTAATGATTAAGATTTAGAAGAACTGAAGGCCAGCCTTTAAAGCAGTTGAAAAGAATTGCCAATCTTGCCCAAAGAAGCATCTTCAGTGGTACATTTTTGGGTGAATGACTTAACAAACAAAATTAGGACGGTATTCGAATTTTTTCTTTGCGATTACTTACGCCAAAAATTCAGCAATAATTTAAAGAAAGGCCAAGCTTTGTCCACGATGCATTCAGAGTTAAAACTCTATGACGACCGCCGATCGTCAAGCCTTGGAAACCTACGCACGATTTTATTTTTTGTATAAGCATTCGATATAGGTCCGATTATCGGTTGCTCGATTTATCTTATTCATCTGCGCTGGACTTAGGGTTTGGTTAAGAGATGTTGTATGCTTCTGCTTAGCTGTCTTCTGTGCGTCTTTCCTGCAGTTTTTAACTACTTTGCACGTTTCTGGCAGGTTTTAGTTTTTAACTTTCTCGTATACGTAGTATCTAAGAGAAAGATATTGTTTTCGTACAAAATTTCGAACTCGAGATTTTGATCAATTCTGATATTACGATGATAGGGGAACTCAAAAAAGTGGGTCTCGCAATTCTGTCCGTCCGTATGTCTGTCCCACCCCTGGGGAATCTAAACGCTTGGACGGATTTGCTTCAAACTTCGTATTTAGAGTTTGTAGGCTTCCCGCTCGGGTCGTTTTTTTTTTTTAAGCTAGCCCTAATATTAACGGTACCTCCCGTATACAAATTTTACGAAATATGCCTAAATTTAGATTTTTTCGAAAACGGCTCTAACGATTTGAACCAAAATTGATAGTTGAGTTAATGTAAGCATGCTTAACCTGACTGCATACCTACCCAGTTTTTCTCTAAAAAGTCCAGCAACGGCAGTTTTGAAAATTGGCTTTTTCTCGAAAACGGTAAAAACGATTTAAAAAAAACTTATTTTTAAGATACTATTGTCATTCTTACCTTGATAGCAAACTCAGTTTTTCCCTAAAAAGACTACGTCCTTTGATATCCACCCAAATCCCTACTAAAAGTACTTTAAAAAACTACTCATATCTCAAAAACGCCATTTTCGATTATGATAAAAATGTTACTTTCAGGTAATGCTTAAATCCATAGTAATACCACTGGCTCTGTTTTGAGCTAAACAGTTGAAAAACAGTGTTTTTTGAACCATGAATGTGTCCTTCCCAATCGCTAAAAACGGTACTTTAAAAACTGCTCATATCTCGAAAACACCATTTTCGATTTGTATGATAATATATCTGCTAGGTAATGTTTATATCCTGAAGAATATGTCGTACTCAGTTTTCAGCTAAACAGTTTCATAACAGTGCTTTTTGAATCCAAATTGTAACATTTGTCAGCATAATTTGACAGAAAACCGCTCTAACGATTTTGATCAAAATACATATCTAAGACAACATAAGTATTCTAAACATGATCACGTACTTAGTTTTTCTCAGAAAACTCGAATATTGCCGTTTTATGAATATTTCTCAAAAATGACTACCCAAATCCCGATATGTATTCACACACGGTATATTTTTGTAAAGTCCAAAACTTCAGTACATAGCAATATAATTTGAAATTCATCGCCTACTTGCCTCCTTCAAGTGTCAGTTCGGGGTGAAATTTGAAAGTAATAAAGTGTTCTAGTTAATACGTAGGTTTATGATTATGTAGTATGTATTTACGGTATTAATTACACCTTGAGTGGGTATGATTTTAAACGTAAAATTTGCTGAAATGATTTTGAGATTCTGCGAGATTCGCAATAAACGAGAAAGTTACGTGCGACCCAGTCGTGCACATTTTTTAAACTATCTGAAAGTGAATTTAAGGCGCATTTCATGGATCATGGCTCGGTCTGATAGTAGTTTTTTTTTGCAGAGGTTACATACTTTCACAACAATATTAAGAGAAATTTGGGCTGTAGCTGACAGTGTCAGGAGTCCCTCTGTCTATATAAAGGGTTTTCCAATGAGAGGTGTTATTGTGAATGGCCCGCTATTTCGGTAGCTGTCACTTTTGAAGCTTATATTCTTTCACATTTGACAAGTAAAAACTACGCCATTACTAAAAATGGAACGATACACGCTTCAACAACGCATTGAAATTATTAAAATTCACTACAAAAATGGTGAAAATCTTGCAGTCACAGTTTGCAAAACTAAAGCATTTTTTGGTCGTCGTGAAGCACCTTGCCGGACCGCAATACAGAAATTGGTGGAAAAATTCGAGCTGTTGGGACAAGTTAGTGATGTGGAGAATAAAACCCGTGCACGTCGCTCAAGAACAACTGAGAATATTGCTGCTGTAGCCCAAAGTGTTGATGAAAACCCAGGTTTGTCAATTCCTCGTCGTTCTTTGGAATTGGGCATTCCACAAACGTCATTACACCGTATTTTGCATAAAGACTTGGGTCTTAAGGCTTATAAAGTTCAGCTAACACAAGAACTCAAGCCGGCCGATCATCAACAACGTCACCAACAGCCTAGCGTCAATTCAAGACCTCAAAGATAAAATTCGTTAGGCTATCGAGGACATAGGGCAGCCACTTTGCGATTTAATTATGGAAAATTTCATGAAAAGGATATGATCCAATCCTGTAAGCGTGCTCGTGGTGGCCATTTGGCTGATGTTGGTTTTCATTATTAACGGCATACCCTCCTCTTTATTATGAAATAAACATCCGATCATTTATCTAAAAAAATGGCATTTTTCTTTGAATACCAAAATAACACCTCTTATTGGAAAAAACCCTTGACCTGAAATCAGTCTTCCAGTGCCCCCAAATTATTTATCCAACATTTGCGTATTTGTGCCTCAACTTGTGGGTGTTTTGATTTAATTTTGACCCTTACAACTCAAAAAACAACACCCTTTACTTTCATAAATAATTATACTTGACTCTACTACCAGCTTGTATAATAGGAAATGCCTCTCTTCTGCTCGAAGCTGGCAGTCTATTCATTAGTATTTTATGGGTCTCCCAGGAGCCGTTGGCGTTAAAGATCGATGTTTTGCCATTAGCAACCATTTAGGCAATCTATCACAATATTGGATGAGCTGTTTATGAAAAACAGAATAACTTCATTTTGTAATGAGATGTACATTGTACAAGCATGGGCTACTAGATAACGTACCTATCCTATACAGTTATTCAAATGAGACTGTATTCCAAATGGAATATTGAGTCTATTAAAAAAACAAGTATTTTTTTGGGAATCTATATCTAATGGGAACCAACTGTTATACTCACTTTTAGTTTTGTAAAAGTGAGCTAGCTACAGATTCCCAAAAAAAAACCTTTTAGAAAATAAGGAACCGTGTTTATTTTTATTATTATTTTTAAAAAGAAACCAGCAGATACCTAACCTAGGCCACCTTATATTTAAATATTTTTTTTCCTCTGATAATAAATACAAAATTCATGCAACAGGGTCCATATAGACCCTCAGGCGTTTAGCTCCCAAGAATAATTTTTTTACGAATGTGAGTGGCCTATAATTTATTACCACTCCGATGGGCTGAATTGGGAAGCCTTTTCACGGCGACGCGACCACGATACACGGCTGGATGTTTGTCAAACATTCGCAAGAAGTGAAGCAAGCAACTATAAGTGCAATTGCATTTTTCTGGGTTGAACTTGAACCTCTCTCAGTAATTCAACTACAACAGCTGAGCCACTGCGTCTACAAATTTGGACCTTTTATTAGTTTTTCACAATTTATTTTTTTACTTAGGAAAAAGCAAATAATACTAACTAACAATAACCACAACATTGCAGAAAAAAGTCAGTCTCATTTGGCAAATTATTGGCATAGTTTGCTTTGCCGACTTATTCAAAACACAAAAAGTTGAATTATCCATCACTTGCTTTCAGTAAACGGTGAATTTTGGCTCTTCAAAGTTTCCCCCAAGTAGATTCATCTATTTTGCATAATTGTTCCGAAAAGTCAAGAAGTACCTATGAAGTATCAATTTCACCAATTCGTATTGTTGTGAGATACAAAGTCTTTGTAACTGACCAAACCAATGGGTTTTCATCCCGAGAAATGAATTATGTATTGCGAGTTCCAATTCCAATTCACAGTTCTTTTATACACATTTTATTACCACTGTTATATTATGTGCCTACTGCCTAGTGATATGCTAAGGATTATCGAGCTCATCCCCTTACCAACTACTAAAATGACCACCAGGACCAATTTTAGAGCCACATGAGACGAACCAATGCTGGTAATACCCATTTAGAACATTCTCCTTGAATTTTCACCGACATAAACCTAAAAATCATTGTCTGCCACTGTGATAGTAAACCCGTTTCAAGTGATAACTCTCCAGATACGCAGTAAAGTACAGCCTTCGCCATGCGCACAACTATCCAAAAACTTAGCGAATACAAATTAAATCTCAAAACTACACACAAACTCTTTCGGCTTTAATTAAAATTACAAATCCCGTTGCAAATAGACCACGCTGACTGATCTTCCCAAAGCATGGTACGAGATTCCTCAGTCCCCATTCAACCGCAACACCTAACCGAGGTAAACTTTCCAAAATATAATTAACCGCCTCTCCAAATGAACCTCAATAAGAATAAAGTTTTGCGTTTTCACATTGTCTGATTTGCTTTATATTCGAAATATCTTTTTGAAAAGACATTCGAGATATTTCCCCAAAAAAAGCAACTGCTGTCTACGAATTTTAGTTCTACTATCCCACCCCATGGCAGCTAGCACCACCACCACCCAGAATAAACAAACTACAACGTGAAACAGATACCATAGATAAAAGAATGAACAGCACAAAAAAACTGGGAACCTACAAAACTTTTGGCAAAGTTTCATTAAAAATAGTTTTTTTTTTAACGTCTCACTCTCCTTCGTCGTCCTCCTTAATATCCGTAGAAAAGGACCATATCAGCGCGTAAAGTTATTAAAAACTTTACGGCGAATTTATTCAAAGCGCCTTATTCACTGGCGTGTAGTGTCTGAAAGATCTCTCCTTGGTAGACGTGACATGGTTTTTTTTTTTAACTAAATACGAGTTCTAGTAAATCGTATACTGAGCAAAGAATGGAAGGGAAAACTCTTAGATACGCGAAACTTGTAATGGTTCCCTCTTGCGAGTAAGATTTGCCACACTCTAAAGATGAACACGCTAATAGGTAAGATGCTATATCCGATGCACTTACAATTAACTCGCAGCTAATCCCTTAGATCACAATTGGGATTTATGTATATTTCTTCACGATGCACACATACACGCACGCACTTTGCAACCGCTAAATCATGAATTCATTTGTCACAGGACGTGATCGCGTCACCCACCGATTAACTGATGTCACGAGTATGCGAATCCGAATATCCGGCGTGTAGCACCTACGAATTTTGACTAATTCAACTATAAGCAGAGGATTATTCGTCACAATTGGGGAGGATAGCATTGTAAAAGCTTCAGCCTGTCTCGTCTGGTGTTGCATGGGGTATAGTCCTCGGGAAATCACTCAGTCGGGTTGGTAGTGCGCATGTCAGAGGATTGCCTGGAATTCACCACTGATACTGAGCAGCTTTGAAATGGTATACCGTATACCCCTTCGTCGAAGACCGATGTCACATCCTCATGCAGTCGACCACGTGAATTTGAGGAAAATTGGATTTCAATACTTTCGTTGGGCGCCAATCGAATGGATGCCCTTGGTGTTCTATTTGTGCCGTTTGGGACCAATGGATGGGAATGAATGTGCGTCCTGCAAGTGGCGGCGACGGCGACGACTATACGATGGCTTTTCGTTTTGGATGGCACAACATACACATATGGTGCCTGTGGGTGGCGGGTAGGCAAAGCAACGCTGGGGGTCTTGGGAATTTGCCAACCTGAATATGAATGCATTGTCTCACAGCAAAATTCCGTGGCATTAAGTTTTCCGGTGTGAATTTTCATTGTGTGGTCGGCTTGTGACTGCGAGTTTACGCAGAGGCTATTTGTGTTGTGGGTTGGACATGGGCATATACACGATGTGGCACCGGATGTGCAATTAAGAAACAGTTTGTATGTTACCAATTACCTTATCCTGTTTTGTGTAGTTGCGCCATAAGAAGATTAACAGAATGTGAATATTGAGGAAAATTTCAGGTACGGGACGGGTATGCTGAGCCGCATAGTCGCAGTGTTGGCCGCAAGTGTGGGACAAGTAGTTAACGTTAAGCTGAAAGCAGCACTAAACGATGGGGGTTGAGTTCATGTGAAGCGAGCCACTACCTGCATCACTCGAGGCGTAAAGGTGAGTCTGGCTCTGGCTTTGGCTACACTATAGACTGATGTTTTTATTTGGAAAATGAAAAAAGAAAAGCGATTTTGTTTGTATTACAAAGGGGGCTATAAAGGATTAGCGTGATAATGCAGGGGAAAGTAAGTATGTGGGATCATGATACACACATAAGTGCTGGTAATAGTACTTAAACTATCCCCACTAGATGATCCTTACACTGAGAGGAGCCACGAGCCACCTAAACATAACAGAGTGACTTGCCACCTAAATATCTCTTCTTAGCCACAAGTGACATTTTAAAAGGTACTTTACACAATATGCAGGCAACAAGATAAACAAGTCTGTGTTATGTCACCCACCATCGCCTTGTATAATAAATTATTATATTAGTGACCACAAAAATATGGTTTTCTATTATTTACTTATTGAAGAAAATATTGGTAAATTTCTAAGGCATTTTTGGAATAAACCAACCGGTTGCAATCCGTTGAAAAAATGAAGAATAAGCACAGAAAAAGTGAACGAAAGGAGACAAATTAGTTAAGCCTCATATTTACGCAAATGCCAATAGCGGATAAAGAAATAGATTTGAGTGCAATTTCATGGTTCGCCGACCCGGGAACATTATCTGCCTTCGATAGTGCAGACTGTTGGTACGCAACTGTTCCAACTTCCAAGTTAATCATTCGAAGAGCTTGGCATCGGCGATATTTTGGTTATACGGTCCTTTTCGCAATGAACAGTCTGGCTAAGAATCGAAAATGGTTTTGGTTGGATCGTTTTAGTACATTAACTTGATGTGGTGGTAAAACGAATGTAATCGACAAATTTTGATTTGATGGAAAAGCAATTTTTCTCTCAGGGCGATTATGAGAGAGGTTGCACGGTGGGTTGAACCTCAAGCTGTTATTTATGTTTTTGTTTGGGTCATACGTATACCTGAGACCTTTCGATCAGTAGTCCATACTTACTAATGACAGAATACGCATATATGACCAACAATTCATTGATAATTTTTTCTCTCGAGGGAGCAACCCCATACCCTCCTACTAATCGTTTTCCAATCGCCGCCATGAAGCTAAACTGGAAGGATAAGTCTTCCGTGTAACGTTTCGTCGCACGATAATTATGATAGTATTAACACTATACCCTAGAATATTATAGCATCCAATCTCGCCCCTACTCCTCCAAATCCAACCCCAAGCAGGGGTCCACGGCACATTGTAACATTTCGAGCGCGCCAGATTTCTGCCTTTCAATATTGATATATATTTACCCCCCTATTCCCGTTCACGTGTGTCGTAAACGCCTAATATTTCCTTTCGCTTAACACTCCACGCCACTTGAATAGAACACCCTGTACACTCTTTATACAATTGCTCATATCTCCAAAGGGGTATTTTTGTTACTTTTAAACCTTGTTTTTGGGTAGCTCTTCTTCTTTCTCTGTCACAAATTGCAGGTTCTGGAAAAGAGCCGTTATATGTTTCTTTCCATTTAATTTTAGTATTCGCTGAAACTTATGCAACATCAACGCTGAAACTTATGCAACATCAACAACAACGTTTCGTGTTATAGCACTTGAAAATTACAACTTTTGTCAAACACAATGAATGCGTTGTCTTACAATGGCATATCGAAAGACCTTTTTAGACCTCTGGCTTGGATTTATCGACATGATAATGCGCCAATACCTACATATAGCCCGGGTTGTTAAAACGTATATAGAGAGCCAAAATGTGGGCTATTAGGCTGACCGGCCTACTCACCGGATTTAATCGACAATGTTTTGGGATGGTTGACACGTCAAGTATATGGATCGGCAATATTCGATTATATCTACAAACTAGCTTAAGCCATCGAATTAGCTTGGAGCTCGGTTTCGCCAAATTATTATTTTGTATATGCATCCCTTCCGGATGTGTGAATTTTTGAATTTTGCAGAAAAGTGGCTCAAAACACAATTCAACAAATTTTTTTAAATCTTAAATACATGGATATTCCAATTATCTTAAATTTAGGTAAAGTTTGTGTTAAAAAAAAGCAGAATTTCTAAAATGTTTTTTTTTTTTGTTTATGTAAGTGTTCTATTTAAGTGGACCTTATATTTTGCCGGTTTTCAGTTAATAATTTTTTTTAATACTTAAATCTGATCTGATCTGATCTGCTGATCAAATCACAACAATTAAATGAACTTTAATTAAAAACAAATAAAAGTGTTATCATCGGCCCGGCCGATGCTTTGATACCCTCCACTGTAGGTACTGTATTTACACGCATGTGTCTAAAATTGGTTTTGTATCAGGTACTAGAACTACTTGACCCACATAGACAATTTTTAATACCAAACTGATAATGGTGAAAACAAGTCTTCTCACAAAATTTCATTCACCTAAGTCGATTCGTTTGGACGCTGTGATTTCAACAGACAGAAAGACACATGGGTCTAATAGTGGTTTTGTATGGGAGGTACCATCAGACAGACGGACATGGCTAAATCGATTCAGAATGTGATCCTGATTCAGAATATAATATAATTTATATTTATAGGGTCTCCGGTGAATCCTTCTTGGCGTTACAAATGTAATGACAACGTGAATATACCTTCCTGGAGGGTACCTAGCATGCTTGGGACGGGGGTCCCGGAAAAACACAAATTACATCTTAAAGTTTTTAACTTTCTCGTATACGTAGTATCTAAGAGAAAGATATTGTTTTCGTACAAAATTTCGAACTCGAGATTTTGATCAATTCTGATATTACGATGATAGGGGACCTCAAAAAAGTGGGTCTCGCAATTATTAACGGTACCTCCCATATAAAAATTCTACGAAATATGACGAAATATGCCTAAATTTAGATTTTTTCGAAAACGGCTCTAACGATTTAAACCAAAATTGATAGTTGAGTCAATGTAAGTATGCCTCATGTGACTGCATACCCAGTTTTTCGCTGAAAAGTCCAGCAACGGCAGTTTTGAAAATTGGATTTTTCTCTAAAACGGTAAATACGATTTAAAAAATAAATTTTTAAGGTACTATTGTCATTCTTAACTTGATAGCAAACTCAGTTTTTCCCTAAAAAGACTGAGTCCTTTGATATCCACCCAAATCCCTAATAATAGTATTTTAAAAAACTGCTCATATCTCAAAAACGCCATTTTCGATTTTGATAAAAATATTACTTTCAGGTAATGCTTAAATCCATAATAATACCACTGACTCAGTTTTGAGCTAAACAGTTGAAAAACAGTGTTTTTTTGAACAATGAATGCGTCCTTCCCAATCGCTAAAACCGGTATTTTAAAAACTGCTCATATCTCGAAAACGCCATTTTCGATTTGGATGAAAATATATCTGCTAAGTAATGTTTATATATTGAAGAATATGTCGTACTCAGTTTTCAGCTAAACAGTTTAATAACAGTGCATTTCGAATCCAAATTGTAACATTTGGCAGCATAATTTTACAAAAAACCGCTCTAACGATTTTGATCAAAATACATATTTAAGACAACATAAGTATTCTAAACATGATCTCGTACTTGGTTTTCCTCAGAAAACTCGAATATAGCCGTTTTAATGAATATTTCTCAAAAATGACTACCCAAATCCCGCTCACGGTATATTTTTGTAAAGTCCAAAACTTCAGTACATAGCAATATAATTTGAAATTCATCGCCTACTTGCCTCCTTCAAGTGTCAGTTCGGGGTGAAATTTGAAAGTAATAAAGTGTTCTAGTTAATACGTAGGTTTATGTTTATGTAGTATGTATTTACGGTATTAATTACACCTTGAGTGGGTATGATTTTAAACGTAAAATTTGCTAAAATGACTCTGAGATTCTGCGAGATTCGCAATAAACGAGAAAGTTACGTGCGACCCAGTCGTGCACATTTTTTTCTGCTGCGCCACCTCTCGCGAACGTCTGATAAATATCCGAGAGTATGACTGTCATGAAAAAGCTTCTCAATTCAGCCGTTCGGACTCGGCATAAAATTGTAGGTCTCTTCCATTCGTCCCAAAAGAAACTCACAAACGAATGGTTGCGGGAAGCTAGGCCTTGGGTGTCTACCGCCTGTTGCACCGCATATTTTTTTTTTTTTTTATTTATTTGATTACGAGCAGTGGCTAAGTCTACCTGTTACCATGTTTTAAATCAAATAAGAGGATACTTTAAGTATTAGGGAGCTTATTTTAAGTAATAACTTCATACAATCAACAACTAAAGGAAAGACATTAACCAAGGAATAAATTGGCCAAATTCGAGCTTACCAGGATCAAGGACAATCCATCCGTTTCATAGCCAGCAAGATTGGAAGAGGCGTCACTGTTGGTAATAGCTTTATTAAGGACCCTGAGAACTATGGAAAAAACCGCAAAGGAAGAGTCAACAAAGCAATAACATGTCAGGAAAGGCGGGTGATACTGAGAGCTGCTTCAAGTTCAAAGCTCTCAAGGCTCAAATTAAGGCAGAAACTGGAGTTACAGCTAGCAGATCGACTGTTCATCGCGCGATACAGAAGGCCAGCCATATAGGGCATGAAAAAATTAAGATGAAACCACCATTAAATGCGGCACGTAAGAACCAGCGCCTTAAGTCGCATATACCTTCATATACTTGAAAAATATCGTAAAACTAAAAAAAAAAAAGAAAAACTGCCTGCTCGTAATCAAGAGACACGGAGTGTATCTACCGCTCTCATAGTAAAAGTTGTTTAACAAAAATCTATTACTATTTTGCGGCACCTAAATATTTTACTTATTAAGACTGACTACACTCTTTGAAGCTTTTAAGTTTACAGTTTCTTTAAAGTTTTATTAACTTGCCTCAGGCCTTAAAGGTTCTTAAAATGAGTAGTACTGAGGGCCCCACCCCACAGCCCATACAACTATGAGCACGCGCCAATGAGTTTCGTAGTTTTTTGCAGAAGACCTTTAATTGACCGTCCTAATGCCTATTGACGAAAGCATTGATGCTTTTTTGTTTTTGCAGCCCTTTTTCGGTTAGGAATGTCTGTACATATTAGTCGTTTGTAGAAGACTGTGAATATGGTAACAAAACCGCTTGGTTTAGACCCAACAAATATGTAGATTTCTTAAGTCAGCTCTGCTCGTTGTCAGATGATTGTAGTTCCCACCACTAAGCGCACATTGGTAAGGCATATTAGCTTTTGAAGTTCGTTCTTGCTCCCAAAGATTTACATACAATATGAGTTGTCTCATCCACTGTTGCATCGTGGGCGAAGGAAGTTGATCCTTGCATGCAGTGGCAGTCTGAGGATTTCAAGTCGAATTTACTTAACGTAAAACTTTACAATGCAACTTATGCACTTCCTGGTCTAATGTTTCTCTTCTCCATTCCTTTTTTTTCACAAAAAGCTACATTTGGGGGGCTTAATCCCCTTGGCATACAACTTGAATTTTTCGAGTTTACAAAAAACGAAGCACTTTGCATTGTGGGTGCGATTTGTTTGACTCACTGGAATCCAACACACACACACACACAAAAAAAAGAAGCCTCATGCCACTACGAGCAACTGCCAGTCAACGAGATCTTGTCGAATCCTCAGCTATTGGAAATACTCGGTTAGTCACAACTCCCGTCCGTACCATGGCAATAGATTAGGGTCTCCAATTTGTAGTGGTGCTATCCGGTAAGTCGCAAGGTAATTTTTCTATGAAATACTTTCGGCTTTGATAGAGTGGCTCCAGAGGTTTATGGTTTTTTTCGCAGCTGAATGTAGGTAGCAGATACAAATACTATGTGCGTTGCTAGCAAATTCGTTCTCATCCGGTGCGGCGACAAATATAAATTCCGAAACACTCGCAGGGAGGAAGAGTCCTTGCATAATGGATACGGATACAGTGGGCCACTGCACAAGAGCTACGTTGCTAAACGTGGATGATTTATTTACCGGGGCGTTGTTTGTGTCATCGGGGTAATTTGTTTAAAATACTAGCAGTATGAATTGTGGACTTAAATGTGAGCAATGCCCTCTGGTGATACTATGAGTACTGAGAGTCCACTTCAAGTGCAGATATATAGTATGGCGCACGTGGGATGGAATTATTGTGCGGCAGCTCTTTTTCCGGTTTATATTGTTAGGTATTTCACTTTTTGTTGATGTTAATAATTAAAAGCTGTGTATAAATCAACAAACCTGTGCAGAACAGATAAATATTTAAATTGCATATTTAAATTTGTATTAATTCGATAGGTCAAAAACAATTTGGAGAACAAGATGGTTTCATTAGTCTGGGTACATTTTATCCACAATGGAGTTATAGTTATAGTTGGAGTTGGAGTAGTAGGAGTTAGGAGATTATCCTGTCAACAGAGAGTAACAGCTAGTGAGTAAGAGACTCAACTCGCAGACGCTGAACAATCTCCAATTATTAATTTATTCTACCCAGCTGTGAAATTAACCTCAATTGAAAAACTGGATGTCGCTTGAACCTGAAGGATTTATACGCTGGACTATATGAGTAAAATTGGAATGGATTAAATTATACTGAAAATGATTCCTCAATTACCATCATCCCTTTGCAAACAAATGAATATTTCAGTACTTTTGGCGAAGGATAATTACTATGTAGTATACCAGCACCTACTACTGTAATAGTAACCACTACTCCTTTGCCATAATCAAGTTTAGAATCATAAATGTTAAATGACAATTATAAGGATACTATAAGTAAGAATATATATGTGCACCAGTTCAAAATTCTTATCGTTTAGATTGTTTTAATGGAAAGCTCCCTGAAAATACAGAGAATGGTTTCATCCTTATTTTCGTCGATATAGTTTCTACTAACAAATTAATTAAAAACTTGTCAAGCCTTGTCACATGCTTGCCAATAAGTTATTATCCAGTGATGACACCTATTGTAATAAGCGGTAATAAGCGGCCTCTTCAAAAGGATGCTTCCACTGCCTTCCCTGGTGAGGAGCAATTCTTTTACTCTGGAAACAGTTAGAAAGACGAGTAACTTTTCTGGGATATGTCAGCAAGATTTACTGAAGTAACGATTAAGGATAAGGATATTCTTTCTGAGACGAAAGAGAGCCGGACATTCCATGAGTATGTATGTGAAATTTTAAAAACAGGGTTCGTCATTATCAAGACAGAGTCTACCTATATATAGGAGGGTCAAGTCAGACGCCAATTCGGTGAAGATGTTTTTCATGAGGCCATGGCCACTAATTTTATCTGTCCTGCAGGATTTTCACTTCTCAGGTTATTTTTGGCCAGATTAATCAGAGAGTTGGATTTTCTGTGGGGGAGACTCTTGGGAAGAGTTGTCTTTTGCTGACACCACAGAAGGTTTCAGGTCTCATAAGTGGTGTTTGCTGTTTCCCTGCCCGCAAGCCCCACTGGCTTTCAATCCACATTGAAATCAAGTAATAAATTAAGTAAGTTAATAGCAAGGACTTCAGCCTTGAATTTGGACGAGTTGCCAAGGCTGAATAAATACGTATGTAGTTCGCGACTATCCATAGATGACAGTTCCAGTCCTTGATTTCATCTTAGAACCATCTATGTACCAGACTAGGTGATGGATTGGGTTTGTATATTTTACACCAGGGCTCGGCAGGGTCGACCACCAGCCTGTTTTTAGACGGCCGCGCAAGAATTTTAATTAAATGTTTTAAAATAAAATAAATGCGAATTTTTATTAAAACCTTCTTGCGCACATAGTTGCTTGCAGTTGTTGACACTTTCGCAGCTGTCACTCTGATTTTTAAAATCGAAAGACACCATTTAACAAAGTCAAATATCGTGTCAATTTTTGAAATGCTGTCATCAATTTGACGTCAGATTTTGTCTGCACACAACCTTATGACAGAATCAGGCAAGATTGACATTTAAAATTTTGAAATTTTTGACATGTGTAATAGTAGGTAGTATAACACCAAAAGAAGAATTATACATTACTACCTTCAAGAAGTGAGAAGACATTTATGCGGCTTTTAAGGGTAGACACCCTAGGCCTAGCTTCTCGCAACCATTCGTTTGTGTGAGTTTCTATTTTTGAGACGAATGAAAGAGACCTACAATTTTATGCAGAGTCCGAACGGCTGAATTGAGAAGCTTTTTCAGGACACTCATACTCTCGAATGTTTGTCAGACGTTCGCGAGAGGTGGCGTAGTAGAAAAAACTTTAAGATGTAATTTGTGTTTTTCCGGGGATCGAACCTGGGATCCCTTGCACAGTAGTGCCTTTTAAAAAATACATTTCTTTAAAAAAACAATCCAATTTATAAACTTAATGAATCACATTAATTGCCAATGATGGGCAGAAATAATGGGTTCGGAGGATTAGGTATGAAAAGGGATGATGATTTCTAAGGTTTCTACCGCTGTAATCATCAGGAAGCTCTGTGCTGCAAAGATTTCGGGACTTATTTGACGAAATAAAAGATTTTCTAACACCCACAAATTAAATAGCTACATCACGAACTTGATAATGATGATAATGAAACACCTCAATGATTTTAATCTACAATTGTAATAAAAAGAAACAGTTTTTAGGCTGCAGGGCTATCAAAGACAGACAGACAGACGTACCTGTGAACGAACTGAATAGCTTGACCGACATTTTTGAGTTCCCCTATCATCTTAATATGAAATGATTAAAATCTTGAGCTTGAGTTCGAAATTTCGTACGAAAACAATATCTAAGTGATGTTCTCAGCAAGGCTCACAGTTCGGATTCCGAGGTATGCTTCTATAATAGTTTAGAAGCGAAGAAGAGTAGGTATGCGATCTTAAAAAAATACTTTTTATTTAAGGTCATTCCTCTGTTGAACCTATTTATGGGAATCACCGTTTTCAAAAACTTCATAAACTGCATATTATCTGAAGAGAACTTGAATACCTGTTTGAGATTTACAAATTTACAAACTTATTGGACGATTAGCAATGCCCAGCGCTACCGATGGGCGACTTTTTTAATCTCTGGGTCCCCGCGACGACTTTTCAAAAATTCTCTGTTTTGGCCACTTTTTACAACACTGGCGACTTTCGGGCGACTATTTCCATAAAAGAAATCCTAAAAACTGTTGAACAACTCAAAAAAATATTTTCTTCTGTATCCATATTTAACACTTTCCAATACCATTCCACTGTCAACTAGTTGAGTATGGTTTGTTTTACCTCTGCTCCTTAATTATTGCATCTTTGATGCACAGAGCAAACTATCGCTGAGGCCCTAATTGTGATTGTCGTTTAGCGATAGTCACGGCCGTTGTCGATTGCGTCGACCGATTTTAGCTTTTCGTACCCACAAACTTTTTTCACTTCCAAGAGAAAGCATTGACAGGATCTGACATTTGTAATCGACCACAACCACAAGCGACTGTCAAACATGTCGATCGACTGTTTTCGCTCAACGATCAACTATCGACGCTCACAATAGGGGCCTGAATAAAAATTGCTGAAAGGAGTTTCAAGTGACGAACGCTTTTTAAACTTTTTTAAGAAACCAAATATAAAAGAATTTTGGTTTAAGATTGGCCAAATGCTAAACTGCATGGGGAAAGCCCTATTTATAAATTTATATTTATTTGTAGTGACATGACAATACTTACTCTGCCCCAGAGTAGTGCGTGTGCAGAGAGAGTTTTTTTTTTTTTCAAAAATAGCTTTGTTTTAAAAATAATTAGCTAAATGTATTCACGTGTCATTCTATTCTGTTGGCACTTAATAGGCTGAATAAAAATAAAATTGAAAATTGGGTAGGGTACCTAGCCTAGTGATTGCCTATTGAAGAAAGCATTGGAAATACATATGTAAATATTGTATTACTTCACTTATGTGTTACCTACTTTTTTTGTTTCTTTATTTACATTTTTGTGGTGTTATTATTTTGCTACTAATTGTTTGTTATGAATGAATACATAATATTATTATTATTTTGAACGGCGTTCCTTTCCTTAACTCAAGAAACTCGTAAAAGGTAGCGGCATCGAGAGAGCAAGATATTACCTAAACTTTTTATTCAACGAATTTCTGGTAGTAAGAATTGAAAAAGCTGTCAGCCACTTGACAAATTGCAGATGATTTAAAATTGGTCGTCCTATTTGGCATATGCGTGAAATTACTATTCGCATTTGTGGACAATGCAAAAGATGTTCGATTAATTCTCAAATCACTTTCGGTGATAGATGAATCAGCTAATATTGCTAACAAATTAGTAAATTATTCGCCTTTATCAGACCTTTTTATCATTGCAATTTATGAATTGACACACAAAAAGGTCACATCACAAACTGCAATTTACGGAAAAACAAAATGCATCTGTCATATTTCATAGATTATTACAAAAGCGTTCCCTAACTTTTTCGTAAGGTTCTGACATTTTGACAGTCTTTTCCATTCTTACTACAAAAGTAAAAAAAAAGCGACATAATTTTGGCCATCGGTAACGCTCAGTGCTTCATGCTTCAACTTTGAAGAACTGCTGAATTTTTTAAATTTTTAGTGTAGGTACACTAGTGATAAAATATATTTTTATTTATTAAGTAAACTTTTTTCTTTTTGTTAATTTTTTGAATTCTGGCAAAAAATACTAACCACAATTTTATTTCTAAAACAAAAAATAAAAAAAAATTTTGTATACTGTATTGCTAATGGACCGCGAAGTTTTGTGCGGGCGTGTGGATATTTGAATAGTAAAGGGTGTTTTTTTAGAGGTACAAATTCAATTTGGAATAAAACACTTGAAGCTAGTGTTAATATCTATGATATTAGCTTTATTTAATTTATAATGCTATGCCATTTATTTAAAAATGATTTCGGGCATATATACGCGCAACGGCTAATAGTTCGAATGAAGCGCAATAGTGAAGTCCAATTTCGTTAACTTTATCGAGCAACTGAGGCCGTATGTTAGCAATAACAAGGCGAATGTTGACTGCCAAATCGTCCAACATCTCTGGTCTATCGGCATAGATAGCGACTTCACATACTCCCAAAGAAAGTAATCTGAAGGGGTGAGATCACAGGATCGAGCTTTTAAGCCAAGATCTTTTCGTAAAATCTTCCACAAAGTAGATGGGCATAGCTCTAATTGCTGTGCACGATGGCGAATCATTTGCATTCTCCTCAACACTGCGCTCCACATCCGCAATGGCAACAACTTCTTCTGTCGTCTTGGTTGGGGGATGCGTATTATCCACTAGACTACTAGAGTGTACGTAGTGCGAAAACGATTCATCGTGTTCCGAATAACTTTCGCAGATAGACGATTATGTCGACAGTAAAATGGATTGGGTGGACCGAACCACGATTAGTTTGGCGAACCGAACCATGGTTTTCAAAATAAGTTTGTACAATTTACACGCGTTGTTTTGGCGTTAATCTGTTAATCGTAAAACGGCAAAACGTAGGTACTAACCACAAATTGGCAATCTATAGAAAGAGCTTTGCCAGTTTAACCTCTAGATAGATATAGCAAAAAACTTCCTGTAGGGAACTAAAAGAGTTGGGAATCCTGTTACACATCCTGGTAATACAACACTTGGCAAAATTGTATTCGTACTATAATCAAACACCTTTTACTATATAACGCAAAATCACTTTCAACACTCAGTTGACATGATCCGCAAGTTGATTAAGTCCAATCGTCAGACTGGCCACACTCATTCTCTCAATACCAGTTGTCATGTGCGCTCCATACACTTAATTTAACATATTTTCGATTTATCCTTAAGTGCCTATTAGTTATTTAAGTAATTCCCAAATTATTTTCTCTGTCCCAGTGTAAACTCCCACCGGGACAATAAGTTCATAGGCAGAGGATACATTCATTCAACCCACCCAACAGACACACACACACAATTTTAGTTCGCACTCATTCGACGTCCGGTCATCCTTTGGATCCTATGAACCGTATTTATTCGAATGAAATTGTTTTGTGATGAAAAGCGAACGTGACCAGAAAACGTTCGACCTAAATTACAATCTTCTTCCTAGCATACGTGAATGGAGTGGGCGAGTGGCCAACTCTATGGGGACTTGGAGATAAAGACTGCCAACCTACTACGATCGAGCCTATACATATAAACGCACATATTCCCTTCCTTTTACCAATTTTATTTCCGCCACCTGGGCCTGAAACTACTCGTATTTACAAATCGCACTATATGTGTTATGTGTATCGTATACCCAGCCCCCCTTAATAGTGTCCAATGACATTAGGTAGGTACCCGTATAGCCTTCCCCCCTTTAGGGTTTTAATCTTCAAGGACTCAAGCGCTTTAGTGTGCAATAAAAAAAAAACTGTTATTTCATTGATAAGCTCTGGACTTGTAGCAATGGAAACCACTCGGCGAGCATAAATATTCCAAATCCAAATCCGGAACGTTTGGGAAAAATATTTTTCGAATTCCCCGTTATTAGGGATTGTGTTTTTATTGTCTGTCCAGGACTCAAATTTCACATTTCTATGCCGTTTCATCGGTTATGCTATAGTGCGCCAGAAAAATATCTCAAATAAGTATTTGTCTAAACTATTTGCCCTCCAATCCGAAATGAAATCTTGAGTGTTCAATAAAAAAAAAAAACCCACACACAGGCACAATTTTCCACGACGAATGCACACGGAGCAAGATTGACTGCGAACAATAACAACAATCACAACAACAGAACGAGGATAAAGAATGGAAAAATATGGCAGTTCTATGCTGTTTGGCAAAAAAAAAAAAGCAAAAAAAAATTTACCAAGAGTTAATAATGGCAAAAATGGAAAACGGTTTGTTTTTTTTTTTATATCCTGCCACAGGATTTCACCACTAAGGTTGGCGATGGGTTGCCGGTTACCACCCGGGTGAAAGGTTAGAATTTCATGTCAATTGATGCTTGACTTTCTTTTGTTGGAATACTATAATAGAGATGGCGCGGGCGGGCGGGCGTTGCGCGAACGGTATACGGAAAGAGTTATTTATATTGATTCTGAACTTTAATAAGACTCACATCCACATGCGGCGGATTCAATATTATGTATTCTTTATGATGTGAGATATACATGTCTCTTAGTGGAACTGACAGTTTAATATAAATATTTATTTCAAAAATGTGATGCTCTTTGAAGGAGGATATTGGGATGGGTATGGTAAGTGGATGCAGGCTTCTATGTTTTACTATGAGCTTGGTCGGGTGTTAGCTTTTTTGAGTTAATAAAATGGAAGTGTGCTCCTTGGGGTCTGAGTGATTGCTATGTAAATAATAGCGTAAGGGTGTAATGGTCGGGGTAGGTCTAGGTACATATGTGTGAAAAGGTTTAATGGAGATTGTTTGCTTCTTGATGAAATAATGCTGTATCCGAATTATGATGGCAGGTGTTAATTGAGTAAACACTAAAAAAGCGATGGAGGAGGTATTTTTCAAGGTTTAGGGTGGTGACTTAGAAAATTACTCTACAAAAATTATGAAATAACGACAACGAAAACGAAAGTCTACCTCCACTTCAATCTGGCTTTGGCAACTTCGGCTCTGATTTGAGGCTTCAGTGAAGACCACCAAGAGAAGCCTCATGGCTCGATAATGAGTGAACACATGCAAAAACAAGTAAAAGTCGGCCTGGCCGATGCTTTGATACCCTCTAACTGTACAGATACAAGCATGTGTCTAATATTGGTTTTGTATGAGAGGTACCAGAACTACTTGACCGCCATAGCCCATTTTCAATACCAACCTGACGACCGACGGTAAAAATAAGTCCTCTCACAAAATTTCATTCGCCTAGGTCAATGCGTTTGGACGCTATCGTGCTTTCAACAGACAGACAGACGGACAGACAGACAGATGGGCATGGCTAAATCGATTCAGAATGTCATCCTGATTCAGAATATATACACTTTATGGGGTCTCCGGTGACTCCTTCTTGGCGTTACAAATGTAATGGCAAAGTGAATATACCTTCCTGTATATATAAAAAGCCAAATGAAAAACCTGCGGGACCACAAACTTTTCCAAGCAATACGAATAACAAGCGATGGAACACTCCGGGAATGACATTCGGTACCTTCAAGGTAAAGAGAGCATGTTAGGACTACAAAGCTCGAAGGAAAACTTGCAAAACGGGAGTAAAAATGGAAAAGGCAAATTTTAGTAAAGTTGCTGCTGTTAATGAGGACAAAATGAAGTATATACTGTCATCGAAAAGGACTTTCAACATCGGCAAAACTTCACAGTGGACCAGATATAACTTCGACGTAGTTAAAGATATTGGGTACCTAGGCTCTACAATTATCCAGCAAAACGACATCGGCGTAGAAATCAAACTAAGAAGGTATCTAAGAAGTAAAGCCCTCTCACACAGAACCAAGGAAATATTGTCCAATACATTCATCCTCCCGGTCGTGCTGTGTGGCAGAAGCATGGACGATAGACCTTATCGAAAGCTGATGAAAACTTTTCGGCATGCTTCGAGAGAAACATTCTTCGGGTGATTTCCGATCTAGTTTCTATCGTAGGGGTGTGGAGGAGAAGATTCAACCGCTAACTTTACGGATAATATAGCGATGTTCACCTAGTCAAAAAGCACAAAATACAGCTATTGAGATGACTGGGTCACGTGGATCGCATGTACATTAACGCACCAGCCCGATAAGTCTTTGAGTACACCCCCAGTGACAACGAACCAGAGGAAGTCCTCATCTCTGTTGGGGCGCAGCGACCTCAATCAACTGGAGGCAGCTAGCTAGGGACCGTCGGTTGAGGAAATAGTCCATTCCGAACTGTGAGCGCCGTCTAAAGTAAAGTAAATAATGGTATGTATGTATGTATGTATGTAATAGAGACATTAGCACAGGCCTCGGCCCTCATTAAAGCTAAGCTCTGGGCCTCCGGGTATCGTAGAATAGCGCCAATACAAATGGACAAACTAAACCCGTAAATAAGCTGATTGAATAATTACAGAGACGTAAATATTCAAGGTTCTTACATATAACCATATTTTTATTAGGAACATAGGATGTGGAGGTCCCATTTGTTGCAAATCTTGAAATTACTTCGATCGAGTTCTCAATTTCTTCCCTCAGCTCATTATGACTTTAGCGAGTTAAGGGGGCATATTTTTGTATGATTCCATAATTTGGGGACTTCTTGAATCTTGACGCTGAGTTTCATGTCTTTCTTGAAGAAATGTTCTTCTCATTATTCTTGAAGATTATTTCCACTACCGGAGCGAAGTCTCCAATTGTCAAAAACACCAACCAGAAAATTTACATATTTGACATGAAAAACCCGGATCATCTAAAGTAAAGTAAATAATGGTGCTAATAAATTGGGAGGACCACTTATGCGGACTGTTAAATGATAATGACGATTATTATCTGTAGGGGCGTAGGGCAGTATGATCGCAATTCATCAGAGATCGGGTTACCAACCACCATAATAAGCATCATGGATTAGACCGCAATTCCCATTTAATACCCTTTAAATACTTTAAAACTTATTCACAATGTGTTGCTTATTTTAACAGAAGACTTAGCGGCTTTTTGATCTGGCCTAATTTCCTGATAACCTAACACTCACTAATTATTTTCGCCATGAAATAAAATAAATAAATAAATGGCGCAACAGGCGGGCTCCTATCGTACTGCTTTTGGAATAATCAGCCTCTTTCGTTTGCTGCGGGGCGTAATGTTAATAATATAGTTAACACAAGGTTTCCTCACATCAATATAAACAAACGAACATGGAGGTCCCCAAATCATCAAACTGTCAATGATGCTTGTTCTATATATATGTAGGTAGATACTTCCATGGTAGATGTTCCGAGGAACTCAAACTCATTATTCCTCGAAATGCAACTTTTGAGCGCCCCACAAGACAGGCTGGTAATGCTTATTCATGACCATACAGTATACTTGACAACCGCGAGGAGAGGACATCAACTTTCCAAAACTCCTTCTGTTACAGGGCAAGCAAACTTTGGAACTTGCTTCCTGGGGATAAATTTCCAGAAGACTACAATTTGCTGCAATTTAAGTGCAGAACTAACATACATCTACAAGCAGCTCGGAGCGCTGTTGAAGCGTTATAGGTTCGCCTTTCCCGTGACCGGGAGAAGTATTTAAAATAAAAATAAAAATTGATCACGTTGCGATTTAACAAATTTCAAAACTCACGACTCACCAAACAACAATTGTTCATAGTACCTACGTGAGTGGTCCTGGTCTTGATCCATATTCGTTCTAAGTTCGTTCAAAACCTACGAAATTAATTTCAAATTCAGCTTTTAATTTTTGTGGTGGCAATTCTGATTCCGAGGGAAACTCAATTCGAAGGAATTTCACGATGGGAGGATTTTATTTCAGGGAAAAAGCGATTTCGGAGAAAAGTAGAATTCCCTCGAAATTTCCCATAGATAGAGCTATCTATCTGTCTTTTGTCTCTACATATAAGCCAATGGAATGGAATTTAAGACCCAGATTCTGCGACTGCGACCGTGTCGGTTGCTGGTTTTACAACTGACAGTATGCAATAGAGAAATACCACCACACCGTGTGCCCAAGAGTATGCAACGGAAATAGTTATGAAAAAATGTATGAAATATTTGCATAGCAAAATATGTATCGCATCACTTTGCCTTGTCCCGATCTACACTTACACCAATCCAAAGATAATTTTTTTCTATTCTCTTTGGTCACGGATGGTATGTAGCATGTAGGTGCTGACCACATTAGATATGATATCATGGAACATTCATTTTTAACTTAACAAAAGTAGGCTAAGAGCATCAGTGAAGGTATATATTTGCATATCCGTAAGTAATGTTGGTATGTAGTGAGGTATTATTTACTGCGTTATCTTACAGTTAACTTGATACGTGCTTTGTATACTCTGCATCTACAGCTCTATATCTCCAAATTTTATTATTCACCTACTTCAAAAAGTGTATGTATGCTCAAGTATTCGGCAATTTATTTGACAACACGTTCTCAGTCAACGTAACGTATCCCCATCTTTATCAAACTGTGCGTATATCACATCATTTGCTGATAAAGTATCCTTCAACTTATCATTCAAATGTTGACACATCTCGTGTAATATAGAAAAGCGTCGAGAAAAGTAAATAAATTTTGCCAAACAAAAAAGTTATATACCTACATACAAATATCTGCTCGTGAAAAAAACTTCACTCCGTGATAAGCTTCCAAAATGACAAAAATAAACACAACAACTCGAAGACAAGACCATCATAGGTGACAATTGCTTGCGCATTCACTACTGATACTATGACTGGCTGACACAATATAATAGAATTCACATCCACCAACACAATGTGCACTCAACTCGTGCGACATTTTATTGAGTTTCACCCAATTTTGGGGCATTGCATACGGTATACCTACCAGCAGTGCCAGAAATACTCTTAATATTCATCCGAAGTGGCATTTCACGAAGGCCCAGAGGATCTTTCTAACCCTTAGCCATACACCTACTAACAAAAGGCACTCACGCAATACGTGCGTCCCATTGTGCTTCCAATTGAATGAGCCATCCCTACACTGATAACGGGTGAAATTCAATAAGAGCCAACATATACGCTCCGAAGCATGTATGTGAATTGAATAAAACTCGCAAGGGATTAAAAGATTTCAAAGACTTCATTTCCAGATACAACTCAATTCAATCTAAGAATACACTTAGACTTAGACACTGCTGCCGTTTAACAGAACTCGTGTATGAACTTGGCTATACCTTGCCAGTTTATGGTAACGATGGCTATGTAAATAATCCAAAGAAAATGAAATATGTGTTCCCGCTGAATGCTCTCGGCAAAAAGAGCTACTTATACGTTAAGCATTTGATACGTTGTAAAAGGCTTCAATTAAACTAAGTTGATAACCGGATGCATATTCAATGAGAAACCTCGCAGAGGATATGCTTGCAAAGGAACGGGAAGTTTATTACCTGCTGGATTGAGTCTTCTTTGGCAAAGTCGAGCGTATGATCTTCTAAAGCTCTCTGATTGCGAAAGGAATGACGGAAATGGCAATAAGTAGGTGTTTATGGGATTTCGCTGATGTAATCGTTTTATCTGATTTTAATGAGATTCTTCGTCGTAGAGGGTGTAAATATTTTGCACTTGGTTGTTATGAGTTGAGGTACGTCATCAAAAATTAAATACATAGGCATCTACCTATATGGACTTATTGAATACATTTTGAAGTTCTTTCAAATCGATTAGAGTTTGGAGTGCTTGTTTCGACGATGACATTTTGTACAGACATGATGACGAGGACAGTTATCTCATAGTTAGAGATGCGAGCAAATCAGTTCTCTAAATAAATATGGGGACAAAATTTTGCCAGAAACCGATACGAACAATCAGTATATCCTAATACATGGGCCTCCTTGGGAACACATTACAATATCGCGCAAGATCAATGTCCTCAAACTATAGGTACCTCATAGCGGATGGCTCTGACGGTCAGCGAGATTGTTTTGAACGCAGAACAGCTGAGGTGAGAGATAAGAGGCCGTCCTATAAGGATGCCGCTGTCTCCTCTTTGGCAGTTAGTTTACCAGAGTTTACATCCATTTTGTTTACTCAGGTCAATCTACATCACTGCAAGGCTGCTACCGCTCTTCTAAGTAGGAGACTTGCTGTCATGTCAGTACCCAAAACACCGTTTGGGGCAGCAGCAAATGTAATATACGACGACATCGTCTTCTGAACTTCATCCTATCGTCTGACATCACCATCAACAATGTGGGTTGTCGACCCACATTTGTTACAACCAGGAGACAGCAAGTAATCGATATTGCTCTGTCCAACAGGCATTCCAAGTCTATCAACAATTGGAGGGTATCGCCAGATAGCACTCTGACAGACCACAGATACATCGAATTTCAAATCTACTGTGAAGTTTCACCTTCGCAAGTGAGGAGAAATCCGAGAAAAACGAATTGGGCACGGTTTAGGGAGGAACTTGGCAACTCTGTTAAAGCTCCACTTAAATTAAAATCAATACAAGGGGTAGAGAGGTCTGCTCAGGATCTGAACAGCGTCCTTATCCGTTGTTTTGAACAAGCGTGTCCAGTTACAAAAAACTCCTGTAGAAAACCGGTACCTTGGTGGAACACCGAACTGCAGTGTATTCGCAGAAAACAACCAGGAAGCTCCTAAATCGGTTTTTAAAAACCAACTTAGAGGAAGACTGGAATCTCTATCGATCGAAACAAAAAGAATTTAAGAGACTAATTCGAAAAATGACTCTGATAGGAAATTTTGTGAGGAGGTCGAATCACTAAGTGCAACCAGTTGTAGGCTTGTTAAAGTCCTCAAAAGAGACGGACCAAGTAAACTGGAATCGCTCCAAAAATCTGATGGCATCTACACTGAGACAAAGGCGGAGACTTTTAGTCTTCTGCTGGGAGACTCACTTCCTGGGAAATCAGGTCACTACGCGTTCTTCAGTGGTATCGGCAACGGTGGCCACTACGGAACTGACAAACTCCGAGCGGCGTACCTGGTATATTGCATCCAGAGTGGTGATTAAGGGGTATTTGTCCAAACGTATGTAAATATATTGTGTCGAAGCTAGGCCACGCGGTGTTTTGACAATAGCACGTCAATAAGGTTTTAGTAGACATGGGACCTATAACACAACGCTACGAGTACTTGTAGAATAAGTATGTAAATTTCTACAATCTTCTACACATTTCTGTAACACAAAGTTACAAGTTCAATGCTGATCTTATGACGATCACGTGCGGCCAAATTCAAGCTGCCGAAATGAGATTTCTCCGTAGCATTGCTGGTGTGAGCCGTAGAGATCGCATCAGAAATACGAGAATACGTGAGGAACTCAATGTGGAACAGCTACTTCTCTGGACGGAGCGATCCATGCTTCGGTGGTTTGGTCATGTTAAACGCATGTCCCCGACCAGGATTCCACGACGTGCTATGGAATCCGTACCATTGGGTAGGCGTCCTCTAGGTAGACCAAGATTGAGATGGTTAGATCAAGTTAATCACCCCTATCGTGGAATCCGCCGGGGGAATAATTCAAGGAAAAAAATGTTTTGGTATCGTCAAATATGCAAGTTGAACAGTTCCCCGTGTGGGTAATGTGAATGAATGAAAATTGTTGCGTTCATATAACGCCCCAAAAAATTAGTGGTTGTCTCCCACCTTTCCACCCTCCGACCTATCCCTATTTTCGACCTTTTTTTTATCTCTCCGCTATCTTCCTGAGGAAGTGGCATAGCCGATCTTGCTAAATATATTTTATATCTAGCGATCTTGTTCGCCATGTGCCTCGGGAGGGTAGCAAAAGCAGGTACCCCAACAGCCCAAATGGAAGGGCAGGGTCCGGAAGTTCTATGAATTTATGCGTTCACTGCTCCTCTTAAAACCTGTCTTATATTCTTCTCTGAGAACGCCGCTCATTTCGGTTTTCCTCTTATGCTTTCCTCTACGGCTTCGCTCGCGCAGTCCTCAGGATTTGGTACACAGATATTCCTTCACATAGTCAGTTAGTTCCCTCTTTTATATTTATATATCGCGCAGAAAACCTATACCTAAGAAAGTACCTAAGGAGAAGTTAGTATCTCTGAAAAATGTGTTTAATGCCCTATTGGAGAAAACAGTTCAAAGATTATAAGATCAATATTTTTGTTAGTGAAGCGCTGGCATCTTACTTAGCAGATTGAGTCACAATCTATGGGACAAAATATATTTCTTTGCTGACAAATACAGCGATATGATAAGCACTATCTTTAGAATAGACGGAGCTTTTACCCCTTCATTATATTCCGCACCGCCCAGATCTTATTAAACTCTTGCAACCAGAAAGATGCACCGCTTTCTAGCAATATGACCCCATTCATACAGAATTCTGCTTGAATATCTTTGAAGTATGTACGCTGGAGTTAGATGAAGCGATAAGCATATTCAACGGCGAAAGTTTTTGGCACTCATTACAAAGCTTAAAATTGATACGACCAACGGTTCGTGACTTAAGAAAGGGGCCACAAACTAAGTTTGAAGTCGATCGCATGAAAAATAAACTTTGACCCCCCTCTTACCCCTTTAAGGGTAGAATTTCCAAAATCGAAGAAAACATTTTCTTTATTAAAAATTAAAATTTCCCATACAAACATTGACCTCCTCTTTTACCCCTTTAGGTGTTGAATTTCCAAATCAGAGAAAGTAGTTTTCTTTATTTCTCATTGAGAGTCAACAAAGTCAATCGGATGAAATATAAAATTTCCCCATACAAACTTTGACCCCCCTTTTTACCCCTTTAAGAGTCGAATTTCCAAAATCGGAGAAATGCATTTTCTTTATTTTTCATAGAAAGTAAAACCGAGTTTGAAGTCTATCTGATAAAAAATAAAAATTTTCTAAACAAACAAACACCCCCCTTTTACCCCTTTAAGGGTAGAATTTTGCAAAATCTAAGAAATTAGTTTTCTTTATTTCTCATATAGTGTACATAAACCGAGTTTAAAGTCAATCGGATGAAAAATAAAAATCTTCCCATACAAATTTTGACCCCCCCTTTTACGCCTTTAGGGGTCGAATTTCAAAAAATCCTTCCTTAGTGGTTGTATACATCATAAAAGAAACCTCTGTGCAAAATTTAAGCTTTGTAGAGCAAATGGTTTAGGCTGGGCGTTGATCATCTGTCAGTCGGATACTTCATTTTTATATAATTACTAGCTGGACCCGTGCTCGCCTTGCCCGCTCGCACAAAATTATATTTGGTTCATTTAAAATTACAACAAAAGTGCAACTGACCATGATAGCACTGCGAAAACAAATCAACCCTTTTCGAATGACAGGTATCCGTATGCTAGTGTTGTTTTGTTTTTGTTTGACGATCGCAAAAGTACAAACATCCATTCGTAGCAAGGTATATGTGTATGTATATATTTTCACTTCAAAAAATGCATACGTCATATCAGAATGAAATTCCTACTGCGTTGTGTGGCGATATCGATAATGGATGTAATGTATTGGATATATGCACCCTCTGCATCGCCCTCCCTCGCCGTACTCTTGCTACTTGTTTGTAATACTGCATTTTCTTTCCTATGGAATTCAAACAACTACCCTAACCCTACCCTGTTACGGCAAAACAACCAAAATAAATTCAGTCACCTAAACTAATAACAATATACATATTTAAATAGTACATTTATGTGTCTCACTTGTTTTGTTTTGTTCACACACAAACAATATAATCAAAATCAATCCAAACGTTTAGATGAAAAAAAAATAGTAAACTTCCTGGAACCCAATTGCAGCGCCACCTATCGGGTCCATTTGTGAATCTAAACCATCCAAGGACCCACTCAAACACAACAAAATTTCAGCAAAATCCGTTTTTTATCTCGCGAAGGAATAGTCTGAACTAATTTTTTTTTTTAAATCAGAGCTTAATTTTTTCGGACTTACCTTGCTGATGAAGTTTAAATTCAGAAATCAATAGGTATCTATGTATTCAATTTAACTTCTAAAATCAATAACAATTCAAGTATGTATCTAACAATCGGCTTTCGTCTTTACTATGATAATATATGTATATTTCACAAACTGGATGGACAGAAGTAAGTAACTCATACACAGTACCTATCTGTTCAAGAAAAATTGCTTTCGATGTGCGACAACAACCCCAAAGTAGAGCTATGGAATCCAAACAACTACCCCAACCCTACCCTGTTACGTCATATCAGAATAAAATTCCTACTGCGTTGCGTGGCGATATGCGATAATGGATGTAATGAATTGGATATATAATGTGCACCCTCTGCATCGCCCTCCCTCTCATTGATCTTGCTACTTGTTTAATATACAGATATACTGCAATTCCTTTCCTTTCCTTTGCTTCCCTCTTCCTATAGAATCCAAACAACTACCTACCCCAACCCAACACAGTTACCATACCACATATCGAATGAAATTCTGAAATGAAACCTGTTTTGTATTATACGTCTCTTCTCTTATGAAGATTATTAATATACCCCATGCCATTCTGCAGCACGCACGACTCACCCCATCCCCATCCTTCATCGGACATACAATCATAATATACATACCTACATAATATACAACTGACCATAGCACTCACTGCGAAAACAAATCAACCCTTATCGAATGTGTTTGTTTGACGATCGCAAAAGTATAAACGTCCATTCGTAGCAAGGTATATATGTATGTATATATTTTCACTTCAAAAAATACATTTTGGCTAAAAACTGTTCCTAAGGACGTGGCTATAAACGACATAGCCTATAGCAGTCTCACAGTCTTAAGGAACATTTAAAAAAAGTTTCATCGAAATCTGTCCAGTAGTTTTCGAGTTTTTAGCTGACAAAGAAAATGCCTACAGTTTTATTATATGTAAGGATATAGATAAACACTATTATTTAAATCACTTTTGAAACAAACTTTTCACATACCTTCGACGAATGCAGCCGGAGATTTGTATTGACAAATGAAGGACAGCCGTTTGACAGTGAAACTACCTTTCCCAAAAAAGTGTCGATAAGAAAACTTTTCCGGCGGATTCCATAGCAGTAGAAGGTGAAAGGGAATCGAATATGTGAAGTGAAACTCAATTCCGACGGATTTCACGATATCGGTGAAGAATCTCTCATATTTCCGTATGGGGATTGCCCTTCATGATTTAGAGTCGATAGCGGAGAATCGAGAGCTATGGAGGGTCCACTTAAGCAACCTACACCCGCGACCCACTTAATGGACAAGCGCACCATTGAAAATGATGATGATGATGGGCTTAATTAGATTCTTAGTGCGTTTTTACGAACCTCGCTAACAGACTTCAACATACATTTGCAGATGCCGCTTAGGAGGTAGAGAGTTTTCCTTAAAATTTATCTTAAAAAATTAAGATCATCCGCTGGCGTAAAGCTATCGAAACAGGTGTCCTCGCCAATTCAATTACCCGCAAATTGAACCGCCAAATTATTTGCAATATCCCATCATTCCTCACCCAGGACGCGCACACAATAAACAAACCAATCTGCTTGTCCAAAGTTATTCCAACACAATAACATAAAGGGGTAATTCAATCACCTTACAACCAAATTCCTTGTCCCATCTAATTTCACTGTTCTCAGTATACAACACGAACGGACACAATTTTCTGCGGGCCCGGGCCCGGTCTTCGGAGTTAATCGAAAAACCTAATTAAATTCATCAAAAAAGTTTAAAATAATAATCTAGCAGATTTTGCCGGTATCATCCGCCCATTTGGTATATAGAGTAGGCCTTGGTGTTCTCTCATTGTATTAAAAATGTAAACTCAACTACGAAATAGGGGACCGAAGTTCGAAAGCAACCTTACCGGGATATACGCTGCTGCTGTGTACCAAGGAATCATCGCTAACAATGTGAATTTATCAAATTTTGAAAAGTCTATTTCATTTGACGGAAATCCTGTTTTGCATACGAAATTAACGACAAATATCCCCGATACGACGGGGTATAGAGTATACACACCTATACAGTATACAGTACTCCTTATCTCCAATGTGGATCACGTATCCCAAGGATGACTGTTTAGCACACTAATAAAAATGAACTGCTATGGATAGGATCGGCTGAACTTTGCGTTCATAAATTCCGAGGTATTCGAGAATTTGGGTCTGGTAGGAGTGTGATTCTTATTTTTTTTTATTCCAGAACTTTGTTTTTTTTTTCTTGTACACAAAAAGGGAAAGCGCGCTCCTTGTTGCTGGGTCGTATTGTAATCATTGTTTGGTTTTTGTTGTGTTCTTCTCTTACTTCCTGTGTTTGTTTTTTTTTTTTTTTTTTTAGAATTAGGAATCAAATACATATTATTTGGAATACATTAATTAACTGTTGTGTACACGCCTTTATTTGTAGAGCAAACTTTTCAGTTTGCTTTAATAATTGGTATTATTTAAAATGGCAGAATCCGTATTTGTTTTGTTACCACGATGGATGTAAGAGTTTTAGCTCTAATGCCGTAAGGAGGGGTGTTTCTCATGATTGGCGCCTACAGTTTCAGATGAGCCAAACTATTATAGGGACTTGCAATATTGAGACAGGGTGTTGAAAAAGAGTTGGTGCACTTATTTTATTCACTTTAAAATATCGGACTCATGTTGTCCAATACGGATTTTACAAATAGCCTGGTTCTGTTCTGTGCGGCAGATAGCAGCCGCAGCCAAAAAGTGGGTTATGACTTTACAACAAGCCCGCACGAATAAGTTGTTGCCGAACTCAGCGAAGGCGAACCCATTAGAACAAATTTAAAATATTGTCACACCGGTTAGTAACTCGGTTCGCTGCCACAGAAGAGAAAGATTATATAGGCAGGGAAGCCGTTATTACAGTGAAGACTTATGACAACTGCCAAAGTACGACGTCAAGATTTTGTTTGATGACTTTAGTGCCAATATCAAGGACCATGCCATAAAAGTTCGTCCACCAATATGCTTAATTTGACTAGGCGACTATAAGGAAGGGCCTGGCTCGATCAGGTGGCCGGCGCAGCCTAGAATGAGGCCTATCAATCAATGCTGCAGTTGCAGACAAAAACTATAGGGGCTGAAAGAGTTGCCAGACAAAAAGAAGGGAGTATCGATTTTTCAGAAGGAGACGACAGAGAGAGTATGTAGGAAGAGAACAGTCGATGTCGAATCTATTGAGCGAGTTGGTATTGCAGTAGTAATGTTTGAAAGGGTAAAACCTGAGCATAAGTATTGTATTTTGACGATGGAGATATCTCTCTGCACCTAAAAATATCCAATAATTGCACAGTCCTTTGATGTTTTGATGTGCTTTCCATCTAAGGTGTGGGTATTAATCGCCTAATTCAGGGTCTCTGCAAGGAAAAAGGAACTTTGGATACGCATACGAGCGGTATTAATAAAAAAGCCCTACCCGTTTTAACCCATATTTTAGCTAGCAGACGGATAGTGGACTTGTTCGTTTGATAACTTTTATTATTCATAAATACATCTTGTATCCATATTAGCTATCCACTCTTTATTATTAAACGCACGGCAGCACTGCGTCCAAACTGTACCCAACATGGTTGTTAATCTGTCATATTCCATCAGCTGACACTATCATGCTGACAGCATGCTATGTGCTTTCGCTTGCGATTTTTAGATTTCTCACGTCCAATCGAACTTTTTCTTGGTATGCGTGTATTTGAAATATGTGGATAGCAGTTGGGCAAAGTTATCTCTGTGTGTGAGTAAGTTAAAAACTCTAGTCTACCCCGAATTCAGTGAGTTAACAAGTTATTCGCTCCTTAAGACATGTCAGTGAAAGCTAAGATATGTTTATTTATAAGAATTACGAGTTAGCAGATATGTTAGATCTAACTCGCCGCTATGCGGTAATTGTTAATACGGGGGTAGGTATCTACAAACAACACAAAACACATCCAAAAAATTGCATATGTACAACTTTTTTTATTTCCACAATTAATAACGAAAATGGCGGATCAATCTCTGTCTAAGGATAAATAATTTCTGTAGATAATTTTGTATGGGAGATAAAATTTAGCGCGAGCTGGATACTGCTTAATAGACGTTTCCCCCAATAAATTAGATAAAATCTATTCCCCCCACATTTCAATTTTCGTTTGTTTTCCAAGTCGCTCATGGGAATGAAAGTCATGCCCATGACAGTGTGTCCATGCACTTTTTGCTTTATTTTCCATTGCGCAGGTGTCAGTGAAATTTTGCAATGACACCAACTACTTTCTTCGCCACTTGTTGCTTTATGCCTCACTTGTTTGTGAATTGTTAGCTAGCCAGCAGCTTCCTGCTGGTGAGAAACTCAAGAGTTGAAGCCAGCAATTCTTTGTTTTATTTTACATATCAAATATGCCTCTAATGGCTACTACCTACTGGCTGGCGAGGTTTAAAAAAAAAAACACCCTTAATGTTAGAATCGCGATAAACTCATTTTGCTGGCTTATGTTGTGTGACGCAACATTTTTAAGTGATTTTTGGTACGTTGACAGACGGACGTTGAGGAGAAAATTGAACATCGAACTCTACGAGCATCAGTTATTCAAGATGCATAGGACATGCACAACATACGTACCTACATGAACCAACAACAAACCAACATTCCTGATGCCCGCAGATTCTTCAATTATAGATTACATTAGGTACGTTAGATAACAGTACCATCTGAGCTCACTTGCCCAGGACTTGTTTGAATAGATTTCAATTATCTCCATTGATCCTTATGCTTGCTTCAATTCCACTTCTGCAATTAGTACAAGTTGCATCCACTCAAAAGCGAACGTGCCTCGCAGTGTTGACAATTAAAAATAATTAAATGATTCTTATGCAATTCTGAGTGCCCCAAAATCTTAAGACAATTTTTTATTAGGTCAGGAAGTATACAAACTTAACACGTGTTTCTTTCAGAAATTTGCATTTATTGTGCAAAATTGCAAACTCTTAAGTGAATTTCTTCAAAAGTTTTCCACTCGTTGTACTTGGTGCGTGCGGCAAGGAACTCCTCTAATTGGTAAAACCCAACTCAGGATATTTGTTGAGGTAACTCCAATATTCAATCCATGGAGGTCAAAGTTAAGCCTAACAAACTGTTGCAAACTTGAGCTCGGTATAATAACTCAGGGAATCAACCCTAAAGTCACAATACGTGGTCGCCTGCTGTCTGATTAGGCCCATCTGTATTTCCCACCAAATTTATTCAAAATATGCACCCCTCATATTTGAGAGCTGTTGCAATTGCCTCTAAATTTAGCATAGATAATTTGCCTGGGTGTGTGTGCAACGCTCCAAGGACTTGCGATTGCGACACTCATGGTATGCGCAACGAATCCGCTACGCTCCCACATGCTAGTCGTCACACCATATTTCTTTTGCGAAATTAATTCGAATTTATGATGATTTGGATTTGAATTTTTCGCCTGCACAGTGAGAGAGTTAAATGTTTGCAGTCAAGAGGTGGCTAGAAACCTAGAACACACGATAGCTGACGAAATCTGATTGCTAGAGATGGAGTGCTAAACAAAACGCTTCGCAGTTCGCATCCTTGGTTTGTCTTCGTATCGGTAATGAATTCTACACGCTCTGTAAACATTTACACACCACATCAAAAATTTAAATTGTCCTCTTCCCGACAAAGTGGTTTACGAGTATTACGTACGTATAGTGATATCCGAGATATTACACTGACACTGGCGTTGGGGATGGTCGGTTTTTATATGTGTGTGCGATAGTGTAACGAGAAGACATCTTATCCATCCATCCAGCGCTAATAATATGAATATGTAGCAGTTGTTTGACATAAGCCTCACAGCATCACACAGATACAGCCCAGAGTTTGACAATTTCGCCATTGATGCATTTTTATTTTTCTCTTCAGCACTTTAACAGTAGTAATGGTATGGTGGTGGCGGTGGGTGCGGCTGACGGATTGCATTGCCCCGCTTTTGATGTTGTTAATTCTCTTGTATTCTCGGCTGATGTTTATGTCGTCGGCATCTTTAAGTTGTCGTTACATTTCCTGATGGCATTGTTGCGATTTCTTGAGCTTGAAGTGAATGTTTTTGAAGGAGACTATGGATACACATTCCCTTTTAATGGAAATCTTTAAACCGCCAACAACTGGGAGGATGATTACATATAATGTCAACATCGCTAGTACGGATGATGTGTTCCTTCATTAAACAGCGCAGTTGTTTGACAATGAGCTTTTTTAAGAAAATTGGTTTTTTGCTTCTGATAGTATGCAGCTATATATGTAGATAACTTGGAAAAGCAATCCGAAGGATTAGAGTTTTCTCTTCAGTGTTGTAAGGTAGAAAGCCAATTAAATGTGCTACAATAGAGATGAAGCCTCTATTGTGTAGGGTATGGTTAAAATGTTGTCAAACGCACAACAAAAGTTGAATGTGCAACAAATTATACATGAGCCTTGTAATTAAGTTGTGATTAGTGATGTATCTATGCTATTCATCAAAGGAGGATTTTGTTTAGCGTATACCAATACACAGTCTGTGGCCTTTGAAAGAAACGCCAAACACACAGCCAAAGAAAAAACCATATCTCGATTTCTTCATTGTGGTCATACCTAATAGATCAAATATCCTCTTATACTCATGTCTCAGATTATTGCCTATTAGCTTCAAGTTTTTTGTCCTTTCCATTTTTCGCATCAGAGGCAGAATGGCGTAATTGTCTTAGACTCTCATAAATTCAGTTTTTGTATCGTTACAATTTTCACTGCTACTACAAAATATGCTAGGTATTGCCCAAAATTGAATGTGTATTGTTTTGGAAACGATTGCATTCATTGCCTCTCTCGATGATTTCTTTTTCGTTACTAGAATCCCGTGCTTGGCCAGAATAAACACGATGAATGTCTGACTAAAAAAAACGTAATATCGGTACTTTAAAAAAATCTTTTCGTTCAGAAGACCTCACTTGAACAGAAATTTGTTGAACTCATTGGCATACCTATAAGGACAAGCACAAGACAAAGTATATGTTGTCAAATGGAAGGACACACAACACCGACGTCTCGGACAAAATGCCACTACAGACAGATATTACTTTGAAAGGTTAAGGACTTTGTCTACATATAGGCTCTGCTATGAACTCAGACCCATGACACCAGCGCGAAGAATGCCAATCGCTGTCTCTTTGGGATTATAAAGCAACTGAGTTGCAAAACCCTCTGGAACATCTAAATTGATCCTTTATAAGAGCCTAATGCTAATCGTCCCAGTTCTCATCTATGGCGCAGGGTCATGGACTCTATTAAAAGTGGACGAGGTTACCCTTGGTTGTTTCAAGAGGAAAATTCTTCGAGTAATTTTCGTTCCTTTCTGCATAGACGGTGGATGGGGGAGGAGATACAGCGACGAACTGTACAGGATGTACACTGTACAGCAACATCGGCGTATAGGCACAAAGTCCAACGACTGGGATGGCTGGATCATGTAGAGCGAACAGACATGAAGGGGAACTTAACCAACTTAGAGTGCGAAACTGGAGACAGCTGGGCAAAGGTTGTGCTGGCTAGAGATGCTGTCACTGTAGGATTTGGAGTACGTATGTAAAGTCTGGAACTTCACCGTTTTTTCAATTCTCCCCATATATTTGTTGATTGGATTTTATTTCCACTTCGATTTTTGGACTTTATTGCACTTTTGGAAATGAAATATAATCTAAAAATCTATAGTTGCGCACAGCAATTTGGTTGAAGTCACCCTCCACTTGTGCGCGAGTTACTGTACGTCTATATTGCGGAACACCAACTTGTAGTCAAATGAAAGACAATGATCATACAATATTATAAACAGGTCTTCTTTTATTCGATGCCAAATATCGACTGACTGTCATGATCTTACAGCATGACCAAAAACATTAACATAAACTGTACAATATTCATGTATGGAAAATTTTTAGACAATAGAAATAAAGGTATGTACTACGGATACGTATATAAATGCAAGTGTTTTTATGTTTAGCGTATACGCTACATTTCCCCTAGAATCAGTGGTTTGTGATGTTGTTTCTTCCTATTATGTACATCTTTTTGGTTAAGTGTTGCCTTTGTTGGTTGGATGTAAATGATGTAAGGGGAATATGTGCTTGGAGTAATGTGTCTATCGTAACTCCTCCCGCCTAAGTATGCACGGAGAGTATCGAAGTGCAGCAATGTGTAGTTTTGAATGTCCAACGAGACAGGTTTAAGTTGACGTTGTTGTCTAGATAGTCGTGTCGATTTTTTGCTCATACTCTTTGCCGCTATCTCATTGGTAGGGAAGGGATGAGGATGAGGAAGGGGAGATGATAGTTGGTTGCTTGTTATATACGTTTCTTGAGTAACCAAATAATATTTTAAATATAACATAAATACTAAAGTGATTCGGTTTCGTAATAATTATATGATTAGGTATATGTGTAATTGTTTTTATTATTCTTAAATATAAATATGTAACTGTGTTTTTTATCTTCTTAATTTATTAATTCACATTTGAAACTGCGTATTTTCTTTTTTTCTTTATTTTCTGTTTGTGAACCTTACGTTTATTAGTTTCTACAATAATTTTTTTATTACGTACAACTATGTGGTCGTTGAACCTAGGTGCTAATTTGTTTCTCCTGTCATCGGATTCATATATTTTGTCATTAGGTTTGAATAGTGGTGGATCCTTCCGTGTTTTGTTTCGCTTGTCGATAATGTTTTTTTTTGTATGATAAATTTCTTTCGTGTATTAGTTTCTTTAAAATATCATAGTCTGTAATATGGTTCTGTAAGTAATCTTGTTCAGTTATGTTATTGTTCGTTCTAGGTAAGCAGTTACGTGTGTTAATATGTCCAGTCAAAATTTCAAAAGGGGTTAATTTTGTAGCGGAATGGATGGAGTTATTGTACGTTATGACTGCTTCGTCAACAATTTCACCTATTGGTTTGTTTTGATTTTTAGATTTTATTATTCTTATTAACTCGGTAAGTGTGGAATGGAACCTTTCCACTGTCGAGTTTCCTGTCGATGTTTTTGCGCATGTAGAATGTAAAACTATGTCGTATATAGATAAAAAGTCTTTGAAAAGTGTGGATAGAAATTCACTGCCGTTGTCTGTTATTATTTTACGTGGAATTCCATGGTGAGAAAAGAAATGCTTTAGGGATTTAATCAGATTTAGGCTAGTTCTAGCTGGTATTAAATACACACTTGAAAATCTACTAAATTTGTCCACTATTGTCAAAAAATGTTGTTTATGTATTGCATAGATGTCTAAATGAACTATTTCCAAGGGTTTGTATGGAGTCTCTGTAAGCTCATATTTTAAAGGTTCCCTTAAACGATCATATTTGTATTTATGACATGTCTCGCAATTGTTAATAATTTTAGTGATAACGTCCTTCATGTTAGGAAAGTAATGTTTTCTCCTCAGGTGTTGTAGAGATTCAGCTATCCCTCTGTGATTTGACCTTTCATGATAATTTCTCACCAAGTTTTCTTGTTCATCGCTTTCTACCACATCTTCCAAAAGCAATGTACTTCTTACTAACCGGATATTGCTATGATTGAAGAACTTTGAGTAGGCAGATTGAATTGTTCTAAAGGTATTATCGTCAGTGAAAATAGCTGTTATTCGTTTCGTATTTGCATAGTCTTTGAGAATATTAACTATAATACCTTCGTCACTAATGTTGTTACATTCAATTAAGAAACGTTTTTTTCTTTTGAACAATATTTTAAATTGTGTGTGTATTTTTGTAACGTGTTCATTTCTTTTAAGGACTAGTTGGTTAGAAAATTCGTTTATAGGTCTTTCAGATATGGGAATGCCATCGTTAACATTTTCTTCCGCTGAGTGAACTGTTGAAAGGTGTTCAACTTCATCTACATTGTTTATAATGGAGACATTGGCAATGTTATTGTCGTCTGGTTGAATTACAGGCGTCTCATTTGTATGGATCTCAATTCGAGACAGAGCATCGGCATTTGAATTGAGCTTGCCCTTTCTATACACTATGGTATAGTCAAATTCCTCGAGTTTAAGCCGCCAACGCACTAACTTCGAATTGGGTTCTTTTAACGAAAAAAGCCATGTTAAAGGCTTGTGGTCAGTAATGATCTGAAACTTTCGACCAAACAAGTACGGGCGAAAGTATTTTGTTGCCCAAATTATAGCCAGAAGCTCTTTTTCGATTGTGCTATAGTTTTCTTCAGATACCGATAATGTTCGACTTGCATAGCAAACCGGCTTATCGGATCCGATTGCACCTTGAGACAGAACTGCGCCTATAGCAACATTACTCGCGTCTGTAGTAAGGTTGAATGGTCTGGAAAAATCTGGGTACTGTAAAATAGGATCATTGCAAAGGAGGTTTTTGCATGTTTCAAAGCAGTCTACGTACTTAGAGTCTAAAACAATTCTTTTATCCTTACGAAGACATTCTGTAAAAGGTTTCGTCAAATTGGCAAAATCTTTTATGAACTTTCGGTAATATCCAAGTAGACCTAAAAACGATTTTATTTGTTTTGGAGTTCTTGGTATTGGAAACTTTTGAATGGCTGCAATTTTATCCGGGTTGGGTTTTACCCCATCAGCGGTTACGACGTGTCCTAGGAAAGATACTTCCGTGTGCAGAAATTCAGATTTTTCTAATTGTATTTTAAGGTTAGCTTGCTGAAGACATTTGAAGACAAGTTCTAAATTTTCCATATGCTCTTGTAAAGACGTAGAGAAGACGATAATATCGTCCATGTATACAAGGCAAATTTTACCCAGTAGGCCACGTAGGACGTTGTCCATGACGCGCTGAAATGTCGACGGCGCGTTTCTCAAGCCGAAAGGCATACGCAAAAACTCAAAGTGGCCATTGTCTACCGAAAAAGCTGTCTTAGGAATATCTTCAGCTTTTATTTGTATTTGGTGGAACCCAGATGCAAGGTCCAATGTACTAAAATAGACAGATTTTCCTAGTTTATCTAGGATTTCCGAAATATTTGGTATTGGATACCGGTCCTGAATTGTCTTTGAATTCAAATTACGGTAGTCTATGACTAGCCGCCATTTGTCTTTACCGCTAGAATCTCTTTTCTTTGGGACAATCCATATTGGGGATGACCAGGGAGAAAAGCTCGGACGTATTATACCTTCGTTAAGCATTTTGGAAATTTGCCTCTGGATCTCCTCTTTAAAGATATATGGATATCGATAAGATTTTGTATACATAGGAACATTATCTTGAGTCTTTATCTCGTGTTTAATTTCGTTTGAGAATGATAAGTTCTGTCCGTCTTGGAAGAAGATATGCTCATATTTTTTGCATAATCTCAAAAGTGAATTTTCTTCTTCCAAGTTTAAGTGACTAGTACGGATCAAGTTGGGTAAGTTTATTGGTTTAAAATCTTCAATGTTTTCAATGGAAATATTATGTATTTCAACAAAGTCACTACAGTGCATTACCTCAGATTTTATAGGTTGCTCGACAATAAATGTTTGTGAAAAGTTGGAAGAATTTACTACTTCCACAAAAGAATACCAATTGCATGCCTTATAAATTCCTTCAGATATAGATAATCCTTCTTTTATTTGTGTGGGCTTTATGTAAATACTTCCATTTTCAATATCAACTGGTAAGCGAACTACAGCTTTATGCAGTTCTGGAATGGTGTATAATTGTGACATAAAATTAGGCTTAAAGCTCAAAGAAATTTTGGTGTTCCTATTTTCTAAAGTGGAGTTTTTCAGGTCTATTTTCATTCCTAACTTTTTCAAGATTTCCGTACCTATAAGCCCGTCAAAATAGCTGTGGAATTTGAAGATTAGAAAAGGAAGTTTGCTATTCGTGTTTAATTCAGGCAATCCATCTAAAATTATTTCTCGGTTAATGGAATATTTGTTAAAAATCGTTTTTATTTCAATAGGATCTATGGTATGTATTTTTTTGGCTATTGTAACGTCTGGACTTATAAATGATTTGTTACTACCAGTATCTATGAGGAATTTCAGTGGCTTTTGGTTAAAACTTTTTATTGTAATATAGGGCAATAAGTTTGAATTGTAATTATTAATGTCAAGGTATCCTACAGATTCTCCGAGGCTTGTAATTGAAAATTTGAATCATCAATCTCGCTTACATTTTGGTTGGTAGGGTCGGTTATATATGTATTATCATAGTGTCCCTCAATGTTTTCTTGAGATTGATAATCAAGTGATTGGTAGTTGGATTGGTCGGAGTTTATAATTCTATCTGTATTAATATTTTGAGCATAATAGCCATTGCCTTCAATATTGTGAATGTTGTTTTCTATTCTTTGATTTGGTAAGTATCTATTGTTTTGAGCGAAATTGTTAGTATTTCTATTGGTATTAGCGCTAAGAGTATCCATTGGTTCAGGTGGAGGTGGTAGTTGTTGTCTGGGTGTATAGTATGTAGTATTATAGCTGTTATTATTAGGTCGTGTAAGTGGTTGTGAATTGTTAGGGCTATTGAACTGTAAAGCTGGTGTAATTCTTATTTGATTGAATCTAGGAAATGTCTGAGAATTCAATAATTGTGGCCTGGAAAAATGTTGTATATTGTTCTGAATTGGTCTATTTTGGTATTGATTTAAGATTGGTCTGTTGTTGTTTCTATTAGGAGGTGGTAACTGCTGTGGGCGTTGTTGATCGCGAAAATAATGACAATTTTGCTCTTGCAAACAAAAATTATAAGCTTCTGCAAGTTTTTTGGGTCTCATTGACCTTACAGTCGATCCTAGCGGTTCCCTCAACCCCGACAGAAATGTGTTTAAACACATTTCTTCATATAAGCTAAGCTTTGCCTTAACAACATTACAGTCTGTTTCGTGGACTTTTACGTGATTATTCATGGCTGATAAAATGTCAATAATTTGTGAGTAAAAATATTCAAGAGGGTTATTAGATTGCCTAATTTGGTGGAGATCTCGAATAAGACTGGTTTCGTTTCTCTTATCCGAATAATGAACTATCAGATTGTTTCTAATTTCATTCCAGTCAATTGGAGTTCCATACAAATTAAGCACCTCATTTGCCTGTCCAATAATTTTATTCCTGATTGCTCGTAAAATAATTTTTTTATAACTAGAACCTTCCAATTGGGGTATGAGACTCAGTATTTCTTCAACGTTGGTTAAAAAGTCAAACAGTAGCCTGGGATTTCCATCAAAAGTCGGCAAATCCTTAACGGCATCAGGAATTCTTAAGGAATTAAAAACATCTGATGCTATCGCGGATTGGCTTGATGGTTCTTGACTTAATGCCATTTTATCTATGCGATTACTTTCTATACGAAAAGACGCGGTTTCTTCGGAAGATAAAAAACACGTGTTCGATGCTGAAATTTTTTCACTTGGCGACGAAACTGTATCACTTGAAGCACTTTTTACAATTTTTTCTAAATTTATCTTAGCCTTTTTCCAACTTCTACTATCTAAGCAACCAACTTTCACTGTATTTTTTTTATATTTGAAAATAGGAGACATATGGGACCCAATGAGCAGTAACAAAAAATATGGACTCACCCGGACAAGACAATCTATGAGCAATCAGCAATCCTCGTTGAATAATTATTTCATGTAAATATATTGAAATATGTAATCTCAGCCGATACTCCCTCGAAGAGCGTTGTTTCTTCTTGAATATATTTGGATCGATGTTCTTCTAGCCGATATTCCCTCGACAAGTGCTGTTTGTCCTTAAATATATTTGGATTGATGTTCTTCTAGCCGATATTCCCTCGACAAGCGTTTTGTTTCTTCCTGAATAGGTATATTTAGATCGATGTCCTTCTAGTCGATATTCCCTCGACAAATGACTTTAAATGTTCAACTTGGCTCCGCTTTCTTTAGTGCAGGTTCTTTTTCAGCTTAAAGGTTTAAATAAATCACTTCGATGTTTCCTCGTTGTGCTGATCTGCTTTTTTTTGATTCACCAATTTTATATAGCTACTAAACTGATTCACTATCAAATGGTAGATAAAAGCATTCTCCGCGACTGCGCCAGTTACTGTACGTCTATATTGCGGAACACCAACTTGTAGTCAAATGAAAGACAATGATCATACAATATTATAAACAGGTCTTCTTTTATTCGATGCCAAATATCGACTGACTGTCATGATCTTACAGCATGACCAAAAACATTAACATAAACTGTACAATATTCATGTATGGAAAATTTTTAGACAATAGAAATAAAGGTATGTACTACGGATACGTATATAAATGCAAGTGTTTTTATGTTTAGCGTATACGCTACATTTCCCCTAGAATCAGTGGTTTGTGATGTTGTTTCTTCCTATTATGTACATCTTTTTGGTTAAGTGTTGCCTTTGTTGGTTGGATGTAAATGATGTAAGGGGAATATGTGCTTGGAGTAATGTGTCTATCGTAACTCGCGCTACGTAAGGTTGGGTCTTCCTTAGTCTTCCTACGTTGTCGCTTAGGGGTGGCCTCAAGGACTCGTTGGGCTGGAGCCGTTGTATCTTCAGCTATCTTGACTAGGTCAACTTCGTTGTATAGCCCAAGCCCAATCCTAAAATATCCCAGGAGGTTTTCATCCGATTTTGACAGAGTCCAAGCTTATCTGGACCATACAGCAGGACCGGGCTGATTAGGGTCTTATATAATATCTCCTTGGCTCTATGAGAGAGGGCTTTACTTCTTAGATGCCTTCTTAGCCCGAAGAAACAGCGATTGGCAAGAGTGATTCTTTCATTGATCTCTGCGCTGATGTCATCTTGCGAGCTGATAATGGAGCCCAGGTGGACAAAGCTGACTTTTCAGCATATGCAAGCAGTTGAACAGACTTCTGAAAAATTGTAGATACATACCTCTGATGTTGGTTTGTGAGTTTTGTACAATTGGTTCGAGGATGATGTTAAAAAAGTTATACGATAGCGCATCGCCTTGTCTCAAATCTTTTTCAACATCAAAGGGCTCGGTAATATTTTTGCCGATTTTGACGGTGCAGTGAGATTTCTCCATCGTCATCCTGCACAGACGAACGAGTTTGGCAGGAAAGCCGAAACGTGACATGGCTTTGTATAGCTCGTCCCTATATACGCTATATCATAGGCGACTTAGGCTCTCTAATAAAAAAATTTGTATTTTCTATCAAAAATACATTTTCCGTGAGTTATAGGACACCATTTATATGACATTATAACTTAGAGGGGTTCCCTAACTGTGCTTCGCGACGCCCGGGGGCCGTGCACAAGAAATCGGCCTTTCGCAGATTCCAACTTGACGAATTTTGCATCGGGACTTGGGCTTACGCCCTTATAAGATCCAACTAATCCAGGAGCTCAAAGTTAATGAACATATGCAAAGCCCTTTGTTCGCTGACTTGGCTTCGAAGCGTTCGGAAAAGGACTCCAATTTTGGGCGAAAAATCTTCTTTAACGACGAGACGAATTTTTATATGAATGCGGGTATGAATTATTATTTGAGAGAATTACATTAACAACAACTCGTAGACACAGTCACTTTGGTAGGAATGATAGCTATTTCGAACTACACCACTAATTCATCATCACCAGTTGGCGGGCTTGTAATCGTCGCTCAATTAGCGCAAGTGGTAGTCACTTGGTCAATTGAGAAAAATAGAGGTGCAAGTTCACTTCCTGGCAGGGGAAAACAGAAGTGTCTTCCCAAGTGGATATATACGGAGAATTGACTGTCAATGAATTCAAAACTATTCAAACAATCACTTAAAGGAGTCTGATGATGAATTAGTGGTGTAGTTCGAAATAGCTATCATTCCTACCAAAGTGACTGTGTCTACGAGTTGTTGTTAATGTAATTCTCTCAAACAATAATTCAGAGACTGAAATTCGACATAATTTCCCAACAGAAATTGTCAGGGTCTATCCCAAACAAGCGAGAATCGTTGTTACTCCTCGCTTCCCCACTCAGCAATTTAGAGCGTTTAGAATGGCGTCGCAAAAATATTTCAACCTCTCTAGGAAGGCGCACTATGAAAAAGATTGGGAGCCCCTGTTGTAACACATTCTTTTAGTTTTTTTAGGTATTTTTACCACCTGTACCCATGATACAGGTACCTATTCGACTTGAAAATAGGCGGATAATGGTTGTTTGTTTGTTAACCAAGCAATGTTCACGTTAAATACATATCTATATCAGCAAATGATTGCTGGGTTTCTGCACAAGCTATTTCGAATTGGGCTTTTTTTTAAGTTCAGCAGAAAGCACAATTTTCGTAAAAATATTTTGGACAGTTTTATTTGAAAATTGTAACTGTCAACCGGATGCAAGAACAAAGTGTATTCGACATTCAGCGCCGGATACCAATTTCAAATCACTCAACGTCACAACCACTTATCTATTGCAGCGGCGCACTTTATCTCATCTTTTCACCCAGGTGGTATGTCTATGAATATCCGAAAAAGGAAATTTTTATCCAATACATTTTCGGATGTTTTATCTGAATCGGGAAAGTAAAATATTTCAAATGAATTGTGGAGTGGATTCTATTGGTTGTAAGATAAGCTGTTAATATTGTTAGTTTGTGGCACAGCCGCATGTCGTCAATAATTTCACAGCGCTACGAGTCATTATTTCTTCTTTATTCGTTGGTTTCGTATCGAAAACATAGATGGACGGAGACGAAAAACGAGACAAGCACAAGCTCAATGGACCGGAACTCTAGTCATATTCAAGGAGGATAATCTTCTCATGATTAAAACATCTCGCTACGCAGTAGGGCTATGGGATCATAGGACTTAAATCCAAAGTGAGGTAAGCGCGAGGGGTGTGTTTTTTACTACCTATTCTTTTTCTGATTAGAAAATCTCTGATTAAATTCTATTCTTACGAAAAAACCAATAGAAGTTTTTCCTCACCCACCAGTCTAGCTATGTATTCTTTTAACCAATTCGCAATTCGCCGCACAGATTTTATTCAGTACGCCGGCTTTTCCATTTTCCTACAGCTTGTGTTGTTGTTATTTATTTTTCGCTCCCTCAGTAAATTTTCCTTTCACGTTGTTTTGTTTGTGCGATGTCTGCCTCTGCCTGCGTTGCTTTTGATTTTTGTCTGCTGCTTTGCTTACTCTGCTTCTTCTTCTTCGTCGTTGTGTCTATTCGTCGCCAAAAGGTGGATGGTTTTACTATTATTTCGTTTCGTGTGTGTAAACGAACGGCAAGATACATTCGCCGCAGTTTGTTTTGCCCATTGAGGCTTGTTCGATGTCGATTCGCATTTAGATATTCAGTCTGATTTTTATAGTGACGGTGGAACAATACTAGCAGGAGATTGTTGACGATAAATTAGTGCATATTCGTGTTCAGGGGATGAATTGTTGAATAAAGATACAAATTGTCGAGCATATAAGTAAAATTTAAAATTTTTTTTGGTTCCATCCAACGATTTAAGTGGTAAATACCGTGGTAGCGGTTAGTTTGTTTATATTATCCGTGAAGGGTTGGTTAAGGATTGGCCTTTGTGTGGGGTTGGCGTTTATTGAGCGCGAGTGCATTTAGTAGTGTGTCTGTCGAAACGGGTAGGTAGTGAAAAATAAGGAAGACCGGTCCGAGGCCAACTGTATTGCCGACAAAACAAACAAACACCCCCGCCCCCATTCAAAAGAGAGCATACTGGTGCTGGTGCATCTAGACTGCGTATTTCGTTTGTATCTACCTAACCTATGTATAAATATCGTAGTTACGGCTGGTGAGCCCCCTTTTCGCAGATTGTACAACTTTGTTTTGATTCTTATCAGGTAAAAAGTTGTAAAATCAAAAGTGATTTCGGTACCGTGATACGTGATATAATACCCAAACCACAAAAATAAAAATAAAACCCAAACATAGGTATGTGTTCTTCTGTGCGATTCTATAATATAAAACAAGGATGTAAACAAAAGGATCATTGAACTCTTGATACCCATACAATAATACATACCTATAATAGCAGCGACAATAATACCACAACCACAGCAACAACAACTGTACGCGCCTAACTACATTTAAGAAGCCGTATTCTAAGTACTCTTTCCACACGAACTGATAAAAAAAGGAAACAGAAAAAAAAAAAACGGTAAGAATGCAATTAATTTATTGTGTCCATCAAATCCTTAGAAAATGGCGAAGAACTAGTTTCACAGTCTCGAAAGCTTCTATCTATCCGGGTGGGGGTGGAAAATGAAGAAGTTATGTATGGCACTCACAACGGGAAATAAGTGCATTTTTTTAGTTTTCATCTATCCAAAACGGTATTCTCTCTATTTAAGAGTTTTCTGTCGCTGACATAACTGGATTTTGAAAAGATTTTGACGCCAGCAAGGAGAAAAAAAGCAAAACCATAATAATACCTATAGCCAGCTCCCAGATGTGTGCAATCGTAGGTATAGGTATCCTTTTTCGTTGAACTTTGTTGTGTTGGCTGTGGAGTTCACATTCCCCACCCCCACCAACAATGCGGATATTAAATGTGCGGCTCCCGGTGTTGGAGTTCTGTGTTCTCTTGCATTTGCAATCAATTTGGGGTGGGGTCGGGATTTAATTTTCATTTATTGTGATGTCGTTTTGTCTATAGAGTGCAATAAGCTTCATGGGTGCTTCTCTGGGACATGTATCTTAGGATTTCTTAAAGTTTCGAAGTGAAACTGGATTTTTACTGAACGTTCTTTAAATAAGAAAAACAGGAAACTACACTTGTAGCCTGTATACAAAGACGGCTTAAAGATGTCACACCATTACCTCTACGTGGAACTTCCATAAGTCGAACTCTCAAAATGAAAGACAATAAATCCGAGTTATAGAAACTTCGAGTTATGGAGGCCAAAAGCTGGAAAGTTGAAAACGCAGAGTTCTCAATAAAACATCGCAGAGAAATTCGACTTAAAGAAGTTCGAGTTAAGGAAGTTTGACGTACTAGAATTCCAAAAGTGATTTCTACATTCAACTCTATTAATACGAACTGAACCTAAAAGACTCGATTTTATTATTATTAGGTAACTATACAACTAGTTAATGGAGCCTAAGGTGACGCATACTATTGAACTCTACGTTTTCTTCGCCTGAACTGAATGAAAAAACTGTTGCATGTATGCACCTACATAATTTTGGCATTCTGATGACCAACCTGGGATACCCACAAGTGCAAAATCCCCGAACCCCAAAATCCCACCTTTTGAAAAATACCTGAATTGAGTATCCTCAAACACAAAATCCCCAAATTCAAAATCCACCAAATAAAAAATTCCCAAAATGTTAATTCAAAATACATATTTAAATAAATTTTCGTATACCTAATCTTGCGCCTACTCCAAATCCAACAGTGACCCCAAGCAGGGGGGGACTGCATGACCCCCCATACCAATTTTACTGTTTATGTATTGTGAATACACTCGAAATCTGTTTGGGTATTTTAGATTTTGGGATTTTGGGTTTGGGGATTTTAATTTTGGAGTTATCGTACCCAACCCAAATCCAACAGTGACCCCAAGCAGGGGGGTTGCAGGAGGAAGCATGTCCCCCATGCCCCCATCGAAATCTATTTGGGTATTTTGTTTTTGGCGATTTTGGGTTTGGGGATATTGACTTGGGGATTTCAGTTTGCAGATTCTAATTTTGTAGTTTTCGTACCCAACCCGACCGTCGAGCGTCGACCGACTTTCAGTTCATTGCAGTGATTTGATCAAATAATATTGCGATTCCATTATGCATAATTCATGAGTATCTATCAATACCATTCAAAGTATAACAACAGTTTAAAATGTTAACCAATTTAACAGACTACAGACATCACATTTTACTTTCGTTGAAAAATTTAAATTATAATTCCGAAAAAAAATGCGTTTGGGGGTCGTTATTCTGTATTCAAACCTACATATTGACTGAATAACGACGATTCGAAAATTCTTTGAGTTAAATTCTGATTTTTCATAATTCTGTCTTTTTTTTTAAATCCTGTATAAATTCATCACAATTTGTATTTTCTGCAATAATTTAAAAGTATAAAGAAGAATCCAAAATATTTTTTTTATTATAACTGGAATAACAATTTAATTTATTACAAAATATAGCAAAAAACGGAAAAAACAACTAAAACTTAAAACAATCTATTAATTTATACAAAACTAAACTCATCAAATCAAAAATAAGCAGTGTGACCTCAATCCATTCTCCTTCTTATTATTCGCTTAATTGGTTTGTTTCTTAACTAACACTGCTTTTCGTTTCTTTGTTAATTGTCACCATATTGCACACTTTCCTTATAAATCATGTTGTTGACAAAAAATGAACTTGGTCGAATAAAAACTACCCATACCTCCCATACAAATATATATTTTTTTAATACTAAAATATTTTTTTATTTTTAGAATAATTATATTACCGGGTATTTAAGCTTCGGCATAGTCGAAGACAACTGTCTTACTTATTTTTATTAGTTTTTAAATCGTATGTACTTAAACGAACATACTTAAATTATTTTTTTACACACATTTTTTTAAAGCAGAAGACGCCTCAATTTATTTTTGACATCACCTTATCTGGATCCAAATTACTATCCAAATGAAGAGATATCATAGCAAGTGAGCTTAATCTTGTAGTCATATATAATCCAGCGATCATTTAGAATTAAACAAGAAGATGAGTACTCTGAATTAAAATAAATAAAAGCGGGAGTACCGCAAGGTAGTCTGTTAGGACCTGTACTTTTCCTTATATACACGAATGACCTACCACAAAATGACGAAACTACTGTAGACACATTTGCAGACGATACTGCCGTACTTGCTGTCGGAAAATCATGCAGGAAGTTACAGAAAAACTGCAAAGGACAGTTAGTGATATATCTGATTGGACCAAAAAATGGCAGATAAAATTAAATGAACTGAAGTCAAACCAATCTTCACTTGACCAATAAAAACGTACAACACATACCTGTGTACATTAATAACAAAGAAGTTCTTCATTCGAACTCAGCTAAGTATTTAGGCATGACTCTAGACGCGAAGTTGCGCTGGAAAACTCATGTCAAGAAAAAACATGACGAACTAAATTTATACGATACAATAAAATGTATTGGCCCATAGGGAGGCATTCATGTCTCTCAATATATAATAAACTGCTTCTATATAAGCAAGTCCTAAAACCGATATAGACTTATCGTCTCCAGCTTTGGGGGTGCACAAATCTACAAAGCATTCAATGCTTCCAAAACAAAGTACTACGCAATATTGTTAATGCGCCATGGTACATACGTAACGCTGATCTACATAGAGATCTAAAAATTGAAACGGTAGAGGACGAGGTCAGGAAAGTCGCAAGAAGACTTCGCAACCATGTTAATTCAGAAGTTGTCGAACTACTTAATAACAACAACTTAGTTAGAAGATTACGAAGAGTAAAACCATTCGAACTAGCTAACTAGGAACAAAGAAAATAAGGACAATTTCACCACACAATCACACTAACAAAAGTGATAACAAATTAAAAAACAAAAGGTAACAGACTAACGTTAGTATCTTATAGCAGGAGTTCCTTAACTGTGCGTCGCGACGCCCTGGGCGTCGTAGCGCTATTCTAAGGGCGTAGCAAGTTTTATTTTTTTACTGCTGTAACAGTGCCGTAGCCAGGATTTTGGTTCGGGGGGGGGCTTGCATCCAAATCTTACGAAACAAAAACTAAGAATATTCCAATTCATTGACTCGTATTAGTTTTTAAATCATATGTACTTAAACGAGCATACTTAAAGTAAGTCTTGTCACATATATATCAAGCAATTTCAAAACTGCGGTAGAAGGATCATTCGACGATTTTTTTCGCACCAAAGAATGTATTCAGCTTTTACAGCTGACAACGAAATTGCATTATTAAAGTAACGTGTTAGCTTTTCCATTTCGTTCACTCACTCAACTGCAGCAAAACGTGGGAGAAGAGCTTGAAACGATGGTAGAACGTCATCGTTGACGGCGCAGGGACATAAGCCCATGAGACATAAGTCCATAATGGCCTTATGACCCACTTCGGTGGGACATAATTCCATATTTTGATATCGTATTTGTAGATATAAATATAGGCTTCAGTAGAAAGGTTTCTGGATTGGAACGCGTTATTCCAATGAGTTTCTTTGAGCTCTTAATTTAACTTCAAAAAGTCCTGTGCAAGTTGCGATGCAGATTGAAAAGTCTCTCTGAAAAAATCTTCAGTATTTTCTCTGATGTTCTTAAGAGATTTCAGAACTTCTTTTGTGCGGTCGATTGCAGAAACGAAATCTAAGGAAAATTTATAAGGGCAACGTTAAACTGAACAGTTTTTCGCATGCAATGAGGCTTACTAGAAAATAACTTTTTCGGACCGCTGCCAAAAGTGTTGATGCTTTCGAAGACATCGTTCTGCTCGTTATTTTTTCAAGACTTATTGAGATGCATTTGAAGAGAAATCAAAGGAAATAATACTGGCATGCCTTTCAACGAATCTTGTTTCACAAGGCGTAGAAGTCGAGTTTTTCAGCTCTCTGGTGCGTGCTTTTTAATGACATTTTTGAGAGTTATATAATGCATTTGAACAGTTGCGGAAGAAAATTCACTAACAGGCGTATTTTTTTGAGAATCTATAGCTAGCTCACTTTTACTTTTACATGCAAAACTTTTATACCCACTTTTGGTTTTACATGTAAAATTGTTATACTCACTTCCCGAAAATTACGCCAAACTACACAAGGGCTATTGCGAATTGCAGGAGTTGAATTGGCAGAACCAGGTTAAAGATATGGCTTGCACAGTGTACATACCTAGCGTTTGAATACTGTATACCTACCGGGATAGTCTCCTTATTTTTATAGATTTGAATTTAGGGCTTTAAGCCCCATTTCGACTATCATTTCAGTTTCAGTTTTAGTTGTGCTATCAGTTAAGCTTTCAGTTAAACTGATGTTCTGCAGTGTATTTAGGCATCAGTCTAGTATTGAGCTTTCAATTTACTCGTGATAAGCCGAAGGTTAGAAGATATATCTACTAAAACTTCTGAAAACTTATGGTTTTAGTTTCAGTTAAACGCTTTCATTTTTGCATTTAGACATCAGCTTAATAAGCTTAACTGATAGCTCAACCAAAACTGAAACTGAAATGATCGTCTAAATTTGGCTTTAGAAAATTTTAGTTTTCTGTCTAGACTTTCGGGGGGGCTTCAGCCCCTCTAGCCCCCCCCCCTGGCTACGTGCCTGTGCTGTAAGACTCCGAACAAAGGAAAAGCATTACGTTTTTCTTTACGAATACTAAGAGCAAGATCGAAGCGAAATCCAATATCTATTCGAAGATTAAGCGCGTTTGTGTTTCCGCATTTTCAGTCAGACTTGCTTCGTGGCTGTCACTCGTATATTTACCTGGCACTCAAGGGGTTTTCAATTGGTATGGGTCGATTCGTCGGAAGCATGGCCGTGGTGCATGAGAGTGTACATGAGAACTCGAGGCAGTCAATTTGACGTGCATAAGAAATCGGCCTTCCGCAAATTCCATCTTGGCGAATTTTGCATCGGGACTTGGGCTTAGATACGCCAGTACAAGATCGCAACTAATCCAGGAGCTCAAAGTTAATGAACATAGACAAAGCCGTTTGTTCGCTGGCTTGGCTTCGGAGCGTTTGGAAGAGGACCTCAATTTTGGCCGAAAAATAATTATCTTTAACGGCGAGGCACATTTTTAGACGAATGCGGGTATGTGAATAAGCAAAATTCCCATAAATATGTGACGACGATATTTCAACGTCTACCAGTCCTTATTGAAAAATCCTTTAATAAATCTGCAGTAAATCTGAAGCTGATCTTCACATATTTGTGCTCTTAGAAGGGCGTCGCAAAAATATTTCAACCTCTCTAGGGAGTCGCAGTATGGAAAAGATTGGGAACCCCTGCCTTATAGCATAGTATTTATTATAAGTATTAGAAACAAATTGCTGATTAGTTTAAGGACTAGGTGCGATTATTGGAAGAATGCCAACACCTTGCTTCCCCCGGGTGCTTTTAGTGGGTGAGCTAACCGCAAGTCCCACACTATCGCAAAGCTCGCATGCGATGTCTTTCAACGATTTTACATCCAGCTACACGCAAAAAAAAAGTTGTATTCTCCATAACGCTTCGGGACACTGTTTTAATCCTTTTCATAGTTGAAAAGGTTCTTTCAACACTAGCTGTGGTCACTGAAAGTGTGGCCAAAAACGTAAGCAAAAAGTTTATATGTACATCTAAAGTAAGTCTTGTCACACATATCAAGCAATTTCAAAACTTCGGTAGAAGGATCACTCGACGATATTTTTTCGCACCAAAGAATGTACTCAGCTTTCACAACTGACATTCCGTTCACTCGCTTAACTGCAGCAAAACCTGGGAGAAGAGCTTGAAACAATGGTAGAACTTTTAGTTGACCATTAATCTGGTGCGTGTTTTTTAAGGGCATTTTTTAAAGCTATATTTGCATTTGAATGGTTGCGAAAGAAATTAGTTATTTCACTAACTACATGAAAGGCAATTGCGAATTGCAGGAGTTGACATAAATGGCATTAGACAGAACCAGTATAGATACTGAATACCTACCGGGATAGTAGTCTCCTTATTTTTTATAGATTGGAAGGATTCCACGATAGGGGTGAATATTTATATTCACCGACGGAATTGAGTTTCACTTCACCTATTCGATTCCCTTTCACCTTCTACGGCTATCGTGGAATCCGCCGGAAGAGTTTCCTTATCGACACGTTTTTGGGAAAGGTAGTTTCACTGTCAAACGGCTGTCTTTCACTTGTGAATACAAATAGTAGCTGCATTCGTCGGAGGTGCATATATGAAAAGTTTGTTTCAAATGTGATTTAAATAAAAAATAGTGTTTATTGTGTAATAAATGTATTTACAATTACAATGCATTTAAATGCACTGTTTGGAAGCATAAAAGGAAGAACGATGAGCGGTGTTCTCAGAGAAGAATATGACAGGTTAAGAGGAGCAGTGAATACCTACATAATTTCATAGAACTTCCGGATGAAATGTGTTTTTAGAATGATTATTTTTTGATTTTAATAAAGTTCAATATTGCACAGATTTATTACAAATGTTCGGCTTAATAAAGCAGCTGTTTTGTATGTAAATTTTTTTAAAGAAAATTCTCTCGACGTGCGGCAAGCAAGAAAACCTATGAAACCCGCAATGAATTTGATGCGGGCAAGAAATGTCATTTTGTTCGGGAAAAATTCGATTTGAACGTTTTCAACGATACAGTGAAACCCATTCACATTACCCACACGGGGAACTGTTCACCTTGCGGATTTGACGATACCAAAACCTTTTTTCCGGGAATTATTCCCCCCGGCGGATTCCACGATAGGGGTGATTAGAAAGTTTTAGTTTGCATCATAGCAGTCTGCGCCACTGTGCGGTCTTCAATCCCATGTCAATCCGAAAGTTTCTATTTTATTTAGCGTTGTTTAGAAGAGCAATAATTTCTCTCTTATATAGCTGTTTCGAACTACATAATATTTTAGCATCAACCTCCTTTAAATGATTGTTTGAACAGTATTTTTTGATTCACCCCCATGGGAATAGGCATAATTGTCTCTGTTATGAAAGCAGAAAAAAATAAGTCCTGCCACATACAAACATAATGAACCCTTGGGACATTTTTGCATTCCATATATAAATAGTATACTATCATGTTTCAATATTATTCTAAAATTGCAATGTTCTTGCTCTCTATATGAATACGCAGAGCAGCTGTAATAAATATTACTTTTTCACACATCTCTGATTTGGATTTCACAACATCCACAATCCTTAATGTGTCCATCCTTTCACAGAGGAAATTGTCGTATTACTGTCACATTCATCCACAAAAAGCTGCGAGATTAGCAGATATTTTATGCAGAATGCAAAAATATTTGCGTAGGATAATGTTTCACGAGATTGTTTTGTTTTTTTCATTCTGATTATGACTATGAGGTCCTGCGTCCTGCTGAAAAGAGGTTTTTTCCCTAGTACGATGTTTTCTTCTGCATGTATACATTATGTGTTTGTGTGTGTACAAAGTTATTTTATTCATGCGCCTATATTGTATTCGTTAATGTATATCTACCATTGTTATCCTTTTGCATATCCTTTGATGTGGTTATTTTACATTGTTCGTATGTTAAGAGGGTTGGGTTGGGTCGCTGCCCCCTTTGGACTATATACATTTCAATTATAACAAGAATAAGTACAAAAACAAGAAAACCTTAGACCGAACGCAACTCTATTTGTTTGTGTAGGCTGTACTGCTTCGTTGTCGTGTCTTTATAGTATTTAGCATGCGGTACTTGCCATCACCACACCTGTAATTATGATTATTGAAAACAAAGACTTTCCGTTCGCTTGTGTTTTAGTTTAAGCTATTGTTTTCAGATTGGGGAGAGGGCTGTCATTTCGAGGTACAGTTCAAATGCAACCCTTAATTGATAATACTTGATGAGCGTGTGCGCCACTCTCTTGTGGATAGGTACAAAAGGGGAAGGAAATGTTTGAATTTAAATAAGCTCCTATATAAGGCTTACAGGTGGTTACTAATAGTGGGAACATTAATGTGTGCATCATGTAGTTTTGATAGGTATTGGGTGTATCCACCCTTAGTATAGAGGGTTTACGGTTTTTTCAAACCGGATGTTCGCTTTAAAAGCCAACTTGTTTATATGAGTGCAATGGGACACTGCCAATACCATTTATGGGCAATGTGCATGCTACGGGAACAATTACTGATTACCAGAAAGCACGAACATCTGGCCTAGACGTTGCTGCAGGCGCACCTTGGATTATAGTGAATAGAACATAATTATGTTTAGTGTATACCTATAGTTGGTAAATTGTAGAGCTGCGCAGTAAAATGTAGCCTTCATGAGTTTATGATTCTTATTTCAATGTAACTGGGTAGAAAACGCAATTGGTAAAATGCATCTATATGAATGTTAGTATACATTATAATATCAAAAAACAATGTACCTCTGCCGCTGTATTGTACACAAAAAATTATTGCGCAAAATGTATAGTAATGCTACTCTTCTTAGATACATATATCTAAAGTCAGCAATATTATGCTTTGTTCAAAATAACTTCTTAGTATAAGTAGCCAAGCGATTAGCTTGGTATTATGCCATTCCTCCCCTGAATCTACTAGACAGAATCTAAATTTTCGCTGTTTTTGGTCATTTCGTGTTTTCCCTGAAGACAGACCCATCACCCCTTTTCTGTGTTAAATAGAAGGATATAATGCTTAGATCACCCAATTCTGCTCCACACCAGACTTTCTACGCAAGGACCAGCATGTCTGAGGCAATAGGCGGGGGCAGACTGTTTCTGTTACCCTCCGTCTTTTCCAAAGACAAAATGTCACTCTTCAACGTTAAAAGAGTAGAGCAGATTGCTGCAAATACTCTTCTTTGAACTGTAACAGCCACCCTACTTACAAACGGGCTATCAGCGGCTACCAGCGGGGGGTTAGGCTGTTTTGGTCACCCTTCAACCTTTGCTATCCCCGATGGACAAACCGTGACCCTCTGTTGGGTACCAAGCAGTAGGATTGTTAGTTTTAATCAACCTCAGCACCAGTCTCTGGCTCGTATGGGCTGATTGTCAAAGGAAATAAACGGGGACAGACTGCTAGGGTTACACTCCGTCCCTACCCGAAGACGAACCGGAAGGAGATGCTAACTTAAAAAATGTAATATTTCCAAAAATAAAGTTCCCACTTGTGAATAGGGAAATAACCTCCAACCCCCCACCCCCCTTTCTTGAGGTCACTGTTAGAGTTAGAGTATAGGTGCGAGAAATTAGGTTTTAGTTCATTCTTTATTTGGATCCTAGTTCCTGAAAATCGTGGGAGTTAAGTTAGCTCATTATGAACTAAATCCCAAATTTTTTGGGAGTGAGTACGTGGGAGCTAGTTCCATGTGGGACTTAGTTCATAGGGACAGCCTAAAATAGTAATGTTAGATTCGGATCAGTCAGTATATTATAGCTTTAATGCATTCATTTTGAGCTAGTATTCGGTGGATCCAGCTATCTCATTTTTTTTTTTTTGGAAATTTTCAATATTTAAGCGTGCAAGCTCAATATGTGTTCGTACTAATTAAAAATTAAAAAGTCTATCAAATTTCACAAATTTTTTTGAAAATTTTAAACTGAGCAATTTTGAAAAACATCGATCATGACCATGTGTCACACAAACGTCAACTATTGTCCTGGTCCTGGTAGAAGCGTATTCTTCCCAAAAAATGTATTTCCTTATCAATGCAATCGCTTAGGTAAATTGTGGCCACCACATTTTGTACCTACAGTTGGCGAAGGTCAACCTGAATCATTGTTCTAATTTGAGATCGTGAAACACAATAGTGTCAGTCGGTCATTATAGTGTAGGGTGCGAGTAATGTGCTACTGAATTATTTTAGAAACTTGTGACTCATTGTCGATGCAACTCTTAAGCAGCACTAACTATGAGTACGTAGGCAACATAATGTTGTGTTAATTTAATTGAAGTATTGATTACTTCGACTTCATAGATTTCTAATTAAGACATCACCCTAATTTTCAATGGCCCGCTTATCCATTAAGTAGGTCGCGGATGTAGTTTGCTAAGGTGGACTGGACCCTCCATATAAATGTACATTTTTAGCCATCGACTCTAAATTACCAAGAGATATCCCCAGACGGCAAATAAGCCCAAACCCCTTTTCTCTAGAAAGCTGGAATTCTGCACAGAGGTTACCTTTAAAATGTATACAAGCAATGAGGGAGGATATTTCGAAATTGAACCCATCATAGACGGATCTCACGTAACATCATTGAGTCAACAAGCAACTAGTAATAATTTTCAATAAAAAATATGTACGCAAGTTTAGCTTAACCTATTCTCATATTAAAGTAACAGTGTTGCCTCCAATTTCTAGCTATCGAAATATTTTTATCATTACATATTTTTCAAAAAATTAATAAAACGTAGTATGTGCAACAAGTTGCTGCTATAGGATTGTTGCTTTTCAACATGCGCTGTGTATCGCTAGCGATAAATATTGTTGCAATCAGCAACATTTTTCAATCGAGAGATATTGTAAAGTAAAACAATTGTGATCGATAATATTGTGCGTTTCCTATTGCCAGTTGTTGCTTATTGATTATTAAAAATTATTGGCGATGATCCCTTTTAAGGAAACCTTTTTCATAACTCACGAACCGTTTGTCGAAGTAAAAAATATGTAGTTTTCAATGTAGATCAATACAAAAAAAATTGGGACCATTTTTAGGCAATACATACTTACCTACGTATGTATTTTTAGCTGTCACTTCTCCTAACTGCTCCTTACATACTTTCATAGTTAGGTTTGAAGGTTTCCTTCTCGGTATTGAAATATAAAAGAGGAAATTAAGCGATTGTGAAGTAATCTGGCTCCATAAAATTAGGCCCCAATGAAAAAATGCCCCAATAATTGGGGAAATATTTCATTATGAAAAATAGCCCCAAATAAATGAAAAATTGCCCCAAAATAATGATTGGCAAATAACAAGAAATATTATTATGAAATTTGAACGTATTTTCATTGTTTTGGGACCTTCTTTCATTTTTTTTGGGGCCTTTTTGCATTTTATTGGGGTGATTTTTCATTTAATGGAAATTGTTTGAAAACCACTTGAGGCATTTTTCCTTTTCTTATTTTGGTACCTATCAAAACAAAACTCTACTAGATGAAACGCAAATTATACCGTTGTTGCAAGGGCGTAACAATTAACCTGTTTCTGTTTTTCCGTCCGCCCGTTTTGTTTCTTACAAATATTCCTAAATCACTTTGTAAATAATACCGCAGCAAGATTAATTCTAACTAGTCTTTGTTTTTCACTTAAAAAAAATTAAATTTATTTATTCATTAAAAACAAATTACTGAAAACGTTGAAGTTGTAAAAAAAGTCCTCTTTAACATTGACGCGAATTTTTAACTTTTATTTTCTCTAAAGTTTTTGAAATAACTTTTAATTTTAGCATTAGAAAATTAGAGAAATAATAATAATAGGCAAAATTATAATTTCCCGTATTGCAGGCAAAGTATTGACAGTACAATTCAAGATTTTATTTAAAAAACAAAAAAAAAAAACAATTACAAACAGTTTTTAACTTTTTATTGCGTTGTAATTCGGGGTTTTCATTGAGTTTGGGTGATATACCTATTATTCTTTTGGGGTGATATTTCTTTGGAACATCATAATATTCAGAATCGATTCTAACATATTTTTCGCGTTTTTCATTGAGTTTGAGGCCATTTTTCATTCTTTTGGGGCAATTTTTCATTATTTTGGGGTGATATTTCTTAAAAATCTAAAATCGATTTCACATTGGGACATAATTTCACAAAAAAAAATGAAATTTTGCCCCAAATTATTAATGAAAAAAGGCCCTAAAATAATGAAAAATCACCCCAATCCGACAACAAAACTTTGTTGTTGCTTACTACATAATTTGTTGGGGCCTTTTTTCATTGGGGCCTAATTTCATGGAGCCAAGTAATCTCTGTGCACAAAATCTTAAGGGCGGCGCGAGCGAAACCGCGGGGAGAAACTAGTTTCAAATAGGGCATCTGGGCAGCAAGGCCATAAATACCGTTTATAAATTTGAAAATTTTAGAATAACAGTTGGAGCAATTCTACCTCGAATAATCAACAAAATTCCCTACCCATAGGGGATGGCATTGCACAAAACTATTATTTTTGAAATTGAATCGAGCGTTTGAAAATATATTATTCTTATTACCACGTCTATGGAATCTGACTACGATGTCATTTTGTCCTTCAATTTATGTCACTAATCAAATCACTGTAGCTAAGCTATCATACATTTTAATCAATTTATCAATAGCTAATTGAAGCTATAATCGGAGGTTTCATCACTAAAAATTCCCAGATACACTTGCCTCTAAGTATAAAAAGGTAAACAAAACGCTCAAAAATGCATTGAATACTAACTAATCGATTTGCGTTTTTTAGATACGTCACATCACTGCTTCGGCAGTAAGAAATAGATACTGTCATCGTCATGGTCATGATCATCTAACTATCTTCGGGGTAGATTTCAGCTATAAGATGCCTTACGGGAATACGTTTGCTTGTTTGCAATTAAAAAACGGCTAATTATATTTGCAAACCTGTTGAATTACCTCATACAATACCGAAAATAAAATAAAACCGACGCGCAACAATCCATTAACTATGTACTTAATTAATTGATTTATTATATCGAATTTATAATTTATACTTAAAGCGGCGACGTTCGACGGAATACCTATTATAAGCCATATGCAAATGCCAATTGATGTCATATCTACTTGCCAAGATTAAATATGGGTCTATGGATTGGAATTTGTGCTTTTTTTTATGGCGTACTCGTAGGCCAGTCGATTGCTAGAAATATTATTATTAATCGACTTTTTCCATTTAGTTTATTAAGTTTTGGCCGAGTGAAAAGTGCCAGCCGCAACAAAAAATAGCACGCCAATTGATGGAAAATAGTCCAGACATCAATGCCAATAATGTTTGCGTTGGTGCGCACGTATTTTTAGAACACTAGAAGCCAGTGCGTGAAACTGCTGGGCAATTGAATATACGCACCCGAAACGGGGGCGCCCACGCGAATTTCCATAGAGTTACACAAATTAAAATTTAACTAAGTGATTTATAAAGCACATCAATATTGAGATTTGCGATTATTTTTTTTTTTATTCTGGTATAGCTACTTTGGAGCACTATTTTTGTTTTGATATCTATAGATATTATTTGGAAGGCATATTAGATACTTATCTGAAATTTTGCGGTACCTACTGGAGAAATCAAAATAATTTTTGTTGGCTTAAATGAAATCACACCAAAAACATACATGTAAGAAAAAATAATTGTTTAAAAAACTAACTAACTGCATTGTGCATATATGCCTACATAATATACCTAATACATAACTACAAACATGGCTTATACTAAGACTCGTTAGCGGCTCGTGTTTTATGAAAAAGCCTCCTTTAAAGGGGCAGAGGAAGCTAAAATCAAAAAATTCCTTCTATTGCATTGTCTTTACCGAATCATCATGTTGTAGGTTTAGAGGAAGTGGTTTAAATATTTCTTTGCAAAATTTGAGCATAACAAACATCACCTCAAGTTAAGTAAGCCTTTAAAAAGAGCCAATATCTATTATAGGTGTATAGAAAAAAATGTAAGTGCCTGTAAATAGTTAGCCACGAAAAGTAATGAGATGTAAATGTGCGCCAAGTTCTTAGTTTAAGAAGATTGAATGTTAAAAAATGTTAGTAGGTTCACCACGCCTCCTGAGGCCGTGAATAGAGGATATAAAATATTGATTTTTTTCCTTTTTGTACACTGCCTACCGCTCTACCAAATTTCAACATTCTACGGCAATCGGAAGTGCTACGAATAAATGATAACTATTTGTTAAAGTGGGCATATACCACACCCCCTGAATGGAAAATCTGAAGTTTTTGACTTTTTCCAATTCTGGCAAATTTCACGATTCTAGGATGGTCGGACGGTTTGCGTTTGATGATCATCATCTAAGTGAGTGAGTCAGTCAGTCAGTTACGGTTTTTGTGATTTTTGAATCCCTGTATGTTGAGGACCACAATTAATGCCACAGAAATGGAGTTTGGTGAGGTATGTATCTTTTTAATGAGCTTGGTAAATTCTCCAAGTTTGAAGTTATTCTTAATTGGTTCTGTAGTTAGATAAGCGATCGAAAGCAGCCTGAGTTTGTTTCTGTAAAAAGGGCGTGTGCGTGTGCCTTTACTAGATGAGAGTTGGCTGGGGCACTACCGTGCCCTTTGATTACCTAGTAACCTACATATTTTACATTTTTAACCTTTCCGTCCCTATGCTTAGCTTAGCTTAGTTAGCTACAGATAGCTTGTGTTCAATACCTTTCACCTTGGGTATTGGACTTCGTCAGAAGTGCGTCTTGTCTCCTCTCCTTTTCATTATTTATGGAATGGATGTTACAGCGCAGTCTTGGCGAAGAACGTTTCGAAGTGGGAGATCTGAGGATAAGTCATTTGCTTTTCGCTGATGACGGTCATTCTGTTATTAGGAGGACTGAACTTGGTGTCAAAGCTAAGTTGTCAGTATTTAATTCGGTGTTTGTTCCAACTCATACCTATGGTCATGAGGTTTGGGTAATGACCGAAAGAATAAGATCGCGGATACAAGCTGCCGAAATGAGATTTCTCCGTAGTATTGCTGGTGTGACCCGTAGAGATCGCATCAGAAATACCAGAATACATGAGGAACTCAATGTCGAGCAGCTACTTCTCCGGACGGAGCGATCCATGCTTCGGTGGTTTGGTGATGTTAAACGCATGTTCCCGACCAGGATTCCACGACGTGCTATGGAATCCGTACCATCAGGCAGGCGTCCTCTATGCAGACCAAGGATGAGATGGTTACATCAAGTCCATAATCTCTCTTATACCCGTATGAGGATTTCCCTTGATGATTTATAGTCGATGGCGGAAAATCGAGAGCTATGGAGGGTCCACTTGAGCAATCTACACCCGCGACACACCTAATGGACAAGCGGACCATTGAAAATGATGATGATGATGATGATAATACAATTATGATCTTGCTACTGAAAAGAGGTCATAAATGCAAATACATACAAAAATACAAAATTACAAAAACCAAAATAAGTCGAAAGTTCGAATTTCTTTTATTTCTAATATAGGTCAGCTGTAGTTGCAAGTTTTTCGTCGATTCATTATTCGATTATGGGAATAACAATTCAAACCTCCCAAGCAAAATCTAAATGAGCAAAAAAAAATTAAAAATACTAATACCAACCCCATACCATTTCATTTCCTACCCAAAACCATAAGCTATACAAAACGTCAATCGCATGTATGCCAAAATACCACTTATTATAAGAATTACTTAAAACTAAGCTCTATGTACAAGTATAAGGTGTATATGTATACAGTATACTGGTACCCTATAGTTGGCCCGAATCATAATTGAATTGAAAACTACCGCCACCGCCGCTTCGGTCGTAGCCGCCACCTATTCTACTTGGTTCGAGACCGTACATTTCATTGACAATTTACAGAGATTACGCCTAAGTCTGGTGCTAACATTGAGAATATTTCTAAACAAATTATCTGTGCGGTGTGTGGAAAACTTGTGTGGTTTCTCGCATTGTGCAAGTTTACCTATATCGAGTGTGTGTCTATGAGGAGGACATATAGTGTGAGTTTGCAAGGTGATATGTGGTAAAATATAATATCTACAGCCGACTGTATAGACTGTTTTGTATATATAAGTCCTCATATTGGCTTTCACAAGCTGCTCTTTTATTTTGGCTCGTGCAATGCTACTGTCAGCGACGACGATGATGATGTGAGGTTGATCTATGTACCCGATATACACATATATATGTATTATGAATGTTCAGTTCTTCTTCCATTCTCATTGTCTTTGTAAAGTAGATTCCAAACATGAGCACACATTTTGCCCGCGGTATCAAATTTTACTTAAAATCGATACCGATAGGACTTTCTTCGACTTGTGTCACTATTATGCGTTATTGTGTCATTATATGCGCATAGATAGAGCCCTACAAGTGTAATTGATCCGCTGTAGGGCTACGCTCTATTTGCCTTGTGGATGATTCACAAAAAGTCCAACCATGTGCGGATATAGATACTTTCACTACAATAGATGTTAGGTACCTACCTACGTAGGTGGTTAGTATGTTTATGTTCAGATTACCTATTCAAATTGTTTTTAAATTTGTACATTTACAAATTGGCATTCGTGCAGCACGAAACATCGCTTAACACCCTAATGTGATGTGCATTTGTAAAGTGATAGATATAGCGCGGGAGCGTTACTATGGCGCACGCATTATTCTTCACGGTTTTATGAGTCAGTTAAATCCTTGTAGCTGTTAAATATAATTAGGTTTATGTTATTTGGTTTGGTTGATCACTACTCAACAGAAGTCAGGAAAAAGAAGGAAATATGAAGATTTTATTCCATCAGGCGTTTTAATAACCCTACGCAAGTGTTTCCTATCTTTCGAAGATAACGCATCAAACACAAAAATCATGTCATTCAGGAAAGAAAATAAACAATTGTCTTAATAGTCTCGTACATTGTTGAACATGAAATTGAAGCGTTGCAATAAGTTTGCCCTCATTCACGAACTAAAGCTGTTTTTGTCGCTTCAGTTTCCATATTTGCGAACGTACCAGTGACAGAGCTCTCCCACTCTCGTCCCACCTTAATAAATATTTGGTTTCTTAATACCCCAGTCAAGGTGTTAGGAACCCTGACGGTTACCGAAATATCGAAGTGAGAGAAATCTCTTTGGACCACCTGCTATATCTATATACAGTCGTCGGCATAATTATTTAGACTTTTACAAAAGTTCTAAATTTTCAATGGGTACTTAATGTTTTAAGGAAAGTTTTGTATCATTCAAACGGAATTTTAATTACCTTTCCATTGATGCAACAATTTACATGAAGTAAGTTCAAATTTATGAGTAGAATTAACTTTACTTTTGTGTAAATAATTATGCCGACGACTGGGTGGTGGGTGGCGAAAATGTATAGTAATTCATCAATTGAGAACAATTGGGCCGATTTGGCTCAAATTTTTTTTCAGTTCCTTGTAATTGCCAGGAGAAGCTCCTCCTGAAAGAAAATTTTGGAAAAACCCTCCGGAAAAGTCGGAAAAATCGAAAATTGAGAAACTATGGACCGATTTGGCTAAATTTTGATTTAAATTGATTTTTTTATGGAATTTTTTGTGCAATTGTTCCGGAAAAACGCGAAAAATTAATTTATTTTTTCGTCGATGTAAAGGTGAAAAATTCGTTGTGAAGCTTGGAAAATTTAGAATTGTGAATTTCATTGTAATAAAAGACGTTTTGCGTGCATTTTGGGTGGAGAAGTTAATGAGATAAATAATAAATGGCGCCAGGTGTCCTTTTAGCATTATCATTTTCTAGCAAATGTGCTATTTTTTGCTGCAATTGATTCGAATTTTGCGTAATAATAGTACACATGATTCCGGATGGTCGTATATCGCGCATCACATCCGCAAACGGTACAAGGTCAATTAAAATTCAATGCGATAGTTATCAATTCAAATTGTGCAACGGTACGCGGTTGTCCGTCAAGAAACTAATAACCAAAGTGATTCAAGCGAAATATCATCAAGGGCAAACTCGAAGGAGAAGAAGTCCTTATCCCACGAATACCGATTAATCCAACTAATCTTCCATTCCAATTCAAGCGGATTCAGTTCCCCGTTCGATTGGCTTTTGCGATGACAATCAATAAATCGCAAACCAAACGTTGGAAGTCTGTGGGATTAATCTCGAATTTCCCTGTTTTTCGCACGGTCAGCTGTACGTTGCCTGTTCGCGCGTTGGCAAACCGTTTTCGTTGTTTGTTTTTGCGCTGGAAAACAAATCGAAAAACATTGTTTATCATATCGCTATTTCCTCATTTCGATTCCATTCAAATAAACCACATTGAAATTTGAACAATCTGATGTGTTTTATTATCACTCTGGCGTTAAATTGGGGCAAGACAAAGTTCGCCGGGTCCGCTAGTGAATCTTAAAACCTACTAAAATCGAAAGATTGTTTGATGTGCTTGCTATATGGAAAATATTGAAGACGAATTTAAATTAAAAAATAATAATAAATGCAACAGGTCCTGCCAGTAGCCCAGCACACTAACCACTGAGCCACTGCACCCACCCGAATTCTTACGGTAGTTAATAATCGCCAACGTTTAGAAACGTGTTCATGCCACGCTTACATAGATCAATGTAGATCTGTTGAGATGCCCTAGGGGTTTATGAATCCCACACACTGGAAACGGATGACAAACCACGGATTGGTAAACCTAACCAACCCGTTGTATTTACAAATTTAAGTTGATCATTAATGGACAGGTCGGAAAGTTCTTCTAAATCAGCGAAGACGTAATTACCAAGGATTCTATTTCCTATGTGGCAGAGCGATGGGCAGTAACAAAGCATGTGTGGGGCGTCCTCATGCACCTCCTTATCACCGCATCCTCTGTACAGGTCATCTGTTCTGATTCCCATAGGCAGATAAATGTGTGCTCTTGTGGCGATTGTAACAGCTCCACTTAGATCATCAGTTGGGTCCGTTGTGTCTAGTTACGGGAACCCTCCGTTGTATACGAAAAATTAAGCCGCTGCGTGCTTAGCGGAAATCTTACATATTTTAGGGCCAAGGATGCGTGTATTTTCGAACCGTTTCTTGCAAGCTCATCCGACTCTTTAAAACGCGGCATGTGGGGTGGGACATGCCCTGATATCCAGCAAAGGGATCTCCGTGTTGGCATGTGATATTATTTCTTGCAATGGCTTACTGCAATATAGTTATAGCACCTAAGAATTGCAGGTATTGCTGGTTCGTAATGATTCTTTCTTTTATTGAAATTTTCTATGATCGTTTAGCATAAATGTGGCTGAATTTCAATAATACCCCAATTTCCTCTTTTAATACGTTATTGGTCGTGTGCTTGTTTGCATAGACCTTTGACTTAAAAAAAAAACCCCAAAGAAAAAAGTCCAATGGCGTTATCCCAAGATCTGGATGGCGAATCCTGATCACAAAAACGGCCGATTACACGATTAGGAAATGACTCATGTAGTAATTCTCTGACTGTATGGCACCGTCTTGTTGAAACCACAGGTTGGTCACATCCATATCTTGTAATTAAGGCCTTAAAAACCATATCATGTCACAATAACGAACGCCATTAATTGTTACTGCCTGCCCAGCAGCATTTTCGAAGAAGAATGGTCCGATAATGCCTCCAGCCTAGAATCCGTACCAAACAGTCACCCGATGTGGATGCGCTTAATTCTCAACAATTACTCGTGGATTCTCTGAACCCGACAATTTTGACGATTAACTAAGCCATCAAGATAGATAGATAGATAGATAGTTTTATTTCGTATGCAAATTTACAATAGGTTTTGTTACCACACATTTTACAATACAGAGATATGATAAATTATATCTTTCTTCTGAAACATTATACATTAGGGTAATTTTAAGAATTGCATTGAAAAAACAATATTAATTAATTCTGAAGGAAAATACGAAAAAAACCTTCAATTGAAATAGAAAAAAAAAAAATAATAATAATAATATAATTACTAGACAATAAAAAAGAAAAATCAGGTACAAATAATAATTTGAAAATGAAACCAACTGAAATAGTCAAGTATATAAATAAATAAATAAATAAATAATTAAATAAATAAATAAATAAATAAATAAATAAATAAATAAATAAATAAATAAATAAATAAATAAATAAATAAATAAATAAATAAATAAATAAATAAATAAATAAATAAATAAATAAATAAATAAATAAATAAATAAATAAATAAATAAATAAATAAATAAATAAATAAATAAATAAATAAATAAATAAATAAATAATGAAAATGAGCTTAATCACTGAAGATTTTGTTCGAAAAATCAGCTGTCACATTGTTATCTTTTTTTGCGTTGGCATTACTCTAAATTTTGTGTGAATTATGGGACACTCTTTAGTTAGGCTTCCGCCAAAGTATTCACTTATTTTATTCATATGAATCGTTTAAAATTATTTGTTGGCACGGATTTAAGCACGTATAGCATTCACTTAGCAAGTGAAAGCATTGACCTAACGCTACGTCACCATCCCTCAATTATAGCCTCACGCTATAATAATTATTTAATTATAATCAGCATCACTTAAAAGATCAACCGAATGCATTTGCACATATTTTAATTTGATATAAAATATTTTGTTCACATTGTTCACATATTTAGAGCGCACACAATAAGCAAATCGTTATTATCTGAGCCAAACATTGAACTTGATTTCACTAGACTCTCATAAAGCTGCCTACCTAGATACTACGCAGAGGTAGATATTTTAACAAACTTGTGAATAAATGAACCACAAGAGTGGTACTTAGTCGTTGCTCAATGCTCATTAAGCGATTTTATTGCTACCATTAAGTCTCTATGCATGGTCCATTTCTAAAACTACCCGAAAAATGTTATAGTATTTCTAAGAACTGAGTACCTAATTAAATGTACATTGAACGGAAGTCGAAAGTACCACAACACAAATATTCTACATGGTGAGAAGAATATCACACTAAAATGCAAATAAACGGCGAGCTCGACCAAAGTACTGATCACGTTAATTATACCTCTTTGGGACGGTTTCCGGTTTTTGGCGCTAAAACCGCGGTAGCATATCCATTCAGATAATATGCACAGGTGGTCACAACACTTTGATTACTACCGCACACAACCCCAACAAACGACAGTGATAGTGTTGTGTCTTTTTTTTTTTTTTTCAAGAACAAAACCTCGCACACTGAAGACGCATCCAACGAAACAATGTTCAGTTAAACCGAATTGAAGATACAATAGAACTAAAGAAGCAACAGATTCACTACTGACCCCATTTACTTAGATATTACGTTCTGCCAACTGTAATGGCTACCGTCCTTTGTTTCCGCTCATTTCCGTTGAGAAGCAGCAGAATCAGTGGATGCACCTTCCGTGAATCCCTTACAATTAGCATGACCTGAATATCCGAAACTGAATGCGATTCCTTTCTTGGTGTTAATCGCGTACTCCCGCGTCGTCTTCCATTTCCATTCCCATTCAGATTTTCTATGTGGTGACGTTGCTGCGGGTTATGCAGAGCTATGTGATGGTATAGTATTCAGCGAAGCTTGACGGAGATCAACTTCCTTCTTGTCGCCGCCGCTGTTGGATTTAAATAAAAACCGGCACCACATCGAAGGGGGAATCTAATTGAAAAGCGTCTTCTGTCGTGAAATTATATCTTGGAATACGTTCGCAGACAAAATGCGCGTCTGAATGCAATTAAAGATTCAATTGAAGGGGGAATTTGTATAATGTATAAACATTTATACCAGTATTTTGAGAGAATGCTATACAGTTGGATCAAGAGAAATAAAAAATAATGCCGAAAATAAAATAGGGGAACCACAAGTCCTATAAGAAGATCTGTTACTTTTGTTGTCGATTTAAAATTCGTTCATATTATCAGAACCGGTAAGATGTACGTCACAATCCGAAAGTATTATTTGAAGACAAGAAATAGCTTATGGGTTCTAATTTGCACATAATTAACATAAATATTTATGACTCGCTTTTGTGTACGATTACTTTGACTGGATCCATGATCAGGTTTTGACTTAATGTGAAGAACTTGGCGCCACATTTTTTTTTAGCATAAGCTGATTGTTTTGAAGTTCTTGGACATTTTACCACTTAATTTCTTTAGAAATTTATGGAAAAAGTGAAAAAATATTTTTTGCGAAGACAAGATAAAGTGGGCAATCAATTTGATCAATTCAAAGAACTTCGTGAAGATAAACTCTTCACAGCAGCCATATAAAGAGGCACAAATAACTCCGCTTCTCGTCAACATATTTAGAACAAGCTATGCCTAAGTTTACATTATGTAGATAGATACATACCTAAAAGTTGCAAAATGGTAAATGTCAAGTTTTTATCCTATCAACATCTAATCGTTCTATCAACCTAATTTCTTTTTTCCTAAAAAAAATGTAAAAATACTTCAAAAACATTTTGGTCTACTACATACGGGGTCCACGTCTACTCCATAAAAAACAATTGATTAAAAAAAGCTAGGAAAATCAACAACGCAAGCTCTTCAGGAACTCACTACTAGGATTGAAAAATCCCTCAGCAACAAAAAATGCCTTTCAGACATCGAAGAAGTTTTCCACAACAACGAACATGCTCCGACATACATCAGATATAAAAAAGGTCCCGTTCATCTTTTCAAGCATCAACATTTAGTTAAAGAAGAACGTATATCCATACATTGCATAACAAGTTAAAACACAACCGAAAGTACCGTCATGTATCAAAACTTAATCTATACAATACATATAATAAAACTGTAGGCTTTTTTTGGCCGTTAAAAACTCGAAAACTACTGGGCAGATTTCGATGAAACTTTTTTTAAAATGTTCCTTAAGACTGTGAGACGGCTATAGGCCGTTTATAGCTACGTCCTTATTAATAGTTTTTAGCCAAAATGTATTTTTTGAAGTGAAAATATATACATACACATAAACCTTGCTACAAATGAATGTTTATACTTTTGCCATCCTGCGACACGACAAACAAAACCACACTTGCATACGTATACCTCGCATTCGAAAAGGGTTGATTTGTTTTCGCAGTGAGTGCTATGGTCAGTTGTATGTATATTACGCTTTCATTTTTTGAAACACTTCAATGGGGGAAAGAAATCTTTCATTTTATAGAACCGTTCATGTTTCCGAAATTCGACTGTATATGCATCCAAAACAAATTTGTAATATCACATATAATTGGACAAATCACACGCTGTAGCATACATTATAGAAATACAGGGTGGACCAAATACAAGTTTCTTTTTTAAAATGCAATAAAATGAACAAAATTAAATTTTTTCCTCGTTTTATGGCTTTATTAGTAAGAGCGAACATTCCCATTGATTATGTAACACAACGTCGTTTAAGTGGCTGCCTCGGCTGGTTTCGCAGTAGCGCATTCTGTCACTCCAACTTTCCAAGATCTTGTTGGGCTGTAGCTCACGGATTGCTTGTATGAAATTGGCCTTAAATGCTGGAATCGTTTCCAAATTTTTGGCATAACATCGCTCCTTTACGGTTCCCCACAAAAAAAAGTCCAAAAGGCTCAAATATTAGATCCGAGGCGGCTAATTGACATCATCAAGACGGCTGATGACACGATTTGGGAATTTGGTGCGCTAAAGATCGATTGTGGCATGATGCATGATTTCATGAACTATAGTTCGTCCAAATACATGTCTTTCAATTTCAGAAAAAAAAAGTCGGTTAACATTGCTCTGTAACGCCCACCTTTGCGTTGCCAGAAACATTGTTCCTAGCCTCATATTCGAAGAAAAATGTTTCAATGATGCCACCACTCCACAATCCGCACCAAACTGTCACTCTCTGTGGATGTATTGGCTTCTCGACGACAGGGACCATGAGTGTTATCCACTAGCATATACCAGTGTTACGCATTTTTTGAACAAACTTCCGTACAGCAGGCTTCATTTCGGCCAAAACTTCTTTTCAAAAAACCCACTATTTGGGCAACACAGCACAGATAAGTTTTTAATATTTTCCAACGTTTTTCAAGCGTAAAGCGTGTAAAGCGACTCATATTGTTCCGCGGAGGTATGATACTGACTTTCTGTCAGGGATTTCGAGCGGGAAACAGCTGTCAGTGTCAAACTAATGTATGATTTAAAAAGAAACCACTTGATGGCCTACTCTGTATAATGTATGCTACATTCAATGACAGAATCAGCGGCACGGCTGCGAAAGGCTGCACGCAGGGTGTTGTTCTTTCCCCTATGCCATTTTCCATCGTAACAAAATAAACTGCTACATTCAATGACAGTTTCTATAAATATCCAAGATACTTCGATGACATTATACGATCGTAATATCAGAAGCAAATTCGAAGGAACAACTTTTATATTGGTGCAAAACAGTTGTTCTAAACGTCTACCCCAAAAAAAGAGGACTATCTGCTAAGTTCCAGAAATCGAGTGAAATCGAAATTGCAAATCGAGTGAATTCGTTTTCAGTGTTCTGCATTTCGAGCGATTCGGAAACTCTGAAATTTTTTCGAAATCACAATTTCACTTTGTCTCAATTCCGAAAATTTTGAATCGAAATCGAATACAGTGAAATGTAGAAAACAAAAATTCATTTCCGATTTCATTTCGAGTGAATGTGAAATGTGGAACCTAGCAGAATATGTAGCTGCTTTTACTAAAAGGTGAAATTCAGAAAAACTAAAAAAAAAAAAAAACATTTTTCATCAGTGAATCAATAAAGTCGTCGAAATAAGTCAAATAACTGGGCTTAACTCTTGAAACTCTTACCTCACCAAAACCGTAGATAAAGCCAGGATCTCCTTATAGACCCACAGAAATCGAATTAAGAAAATCTGGGGAATGATGACGTTATGGCTTAACATAGCCATAAACAGACCAATATTTTTACAAAATAAAGCACCCGCATCATGGTATAAAACGAGGCTCAATAAACTTCAAAGACTCGCTTGTATATGCAATGAGAACATCTGCTACTGTAGCATTGGAAGTTATTCTTAACATTTCATTCTTACATTTCAGATACAGAAAAAATTCATGGTTAACGCCTTTATGCTGATAGGTATAAGTTATCTGAACGACGACGACGGTAACTCTAGGGTAATACATTGAGCAAAGATGAACTCTTTTCTTTAGAATAGAGATATGTCTCAGAGAGAACGCCATAAAGTATATAATGCATGTTCTGAATCAGGATCAAATTCTAAATCAATTTAGCCATGTCCGCTTGTCTGCCTGGTTGTCTGTTGAAAATACAACAGCGTCCAAACGAATCGACCAAGGCGAATGGAATTTTGTGACTTATTTTTACCGTCGTCGTCAGTTGGATTGAAAATGAGCTATATCGGTCTAGTAAGTACCTCCCATACCAACCATCATTAGAACCATGTGCTGTGTACGTACTAGCACACACGTCATTTTGCATTACTTGTATGCAGTGAAGGATATCAAAGCATCGGCCTCGGCCAGGCCGATGATAAAACTTTTACTTGCGTACTTTTCTCATTTTTAATGACACGATTTAATATTGTTTTGAATGAGAGAAGTAAGTTAGAATATCCCCGACCAGTACAGCGAGGACCCACAATAACTAGATATACCAACGCATAGTCAGTTGTGGCTCTCATTACAAACCCAAGATAACACCTGCAGATTGTGCAACGGTAAATTCTACCTTGAGAAAGAGGACATATCTACTGGCTCACTCAAATATCTACTAGGAATCTAGGATCCATCACTAAGTCCGGTATTAAGAGCGAGCTCTAATTGAAGGGAATCACAATAGGCCATATCCATATCCCTTATTTAATCTAATCCGTATATCGTAATTATTAAAAGCTGTAAGTAAATACTGTTTAAATATTAAATTGACCAAGTAGGTATCGGAAGTAGGCAGTCGACAGTAAGCTGAAGGCTCTATGCGGTCTTTCTGTAGTCGCTTACTTTAACAGAGTTTAATTTTATTAATTGAAAATTAGTTTTGCGCACGAAATTTGATCTCAATATATTGATTTTTTAAGTAAATTCAAAATATAAAAAAAAAATCTCACTCGAAAATATGTACAGAAATCTCACAAATAGAAGACGCTCATTATTAAAATCTCATGTATATAAAGAAACTTTTCATTCACCCAACCTAGCACCTGATTCAAATCCAACAGTGACCCCAAGGAGGGGGGGCAACATGCCCCCTTATATACAATATACATATTCCATGGTTGGTTATACAAGTGCTGTCCAAAATTTATGTTTGGGATAAATCCATTCCATTATTTTTCTTTTCGTTTGGCCTGACGCTTGAATTAATAAATATTTTATTTGAACGCTAGATTATTATTCCTAGATTGAAACTGACAATCGTATATCCAAGCCACATTTATCCAACACGACTATTCTAAAAGCTTGGTACTTGAACGACAAATCAAAAAAAAATTGCATCTGATTGTCTCATACCTCCAATAAGTCGATAGTTTCATGAATGCGATTTGGCATGTCGTTTCTACACACTCCTCTATCTCAGTTAAATACGGGCGGCTGGCTGAAACGGCTGTAAATTATGACATTCTCAGGCTCATTGTATTACATCATTCGTAAATCGGCTCTAATTGCTTTCCATTTTACTTTTGTTTCGCTATTCAATTCGTTTCAATTCGCATAGGAAATAAAAATAGTGACTTTCATGGCTTATTGTTAATTATTTGTTGCTATTTATGGATCGTCTGAATGTCTAACGTCATCTTTATTGCAAAAACATGTGCACTCATGTGCTTATAAATCGAAGAAATTTGTTACGAGAATTTTTCTCCTCAACACACATCTTTAGCAACAATTACCATAACCAAGATTCCTTCACTCGATTAAAGCCATAACAAAAAAAACTCAACTCTTGTAAATAAAATTAGCATAATGTTTAGAGAAAAATATTGTTATCCGTCTTTCGTATTCAATTAGATACAGAAGGTAAATAAAAATATGTACTTAGCCATTTTATTGTGACTGATTCTATTGTGATAAGGAATTCCATTCGCGGTGCAATAAACTTCTCTAGATTTATTCAGGAAAAATGGGTGAGTGCTATGGAAAATGTTCATCGTTTTTATGCACAATGAGCATTTTGAATTTTTACTGGAGTATAGCAATGGAGTAGGTACATTTCGAATGTTCTGAAGAGTAACTTGCAACAATGCAGCAAGAACAGATTGTTTTTTCCTCTTACCTAGTTTGGTGTGCTCAGCAGACCGTCAAATTACCTGAACATTGTCAATGAAAAATGAGCTACTGGCTATGCTTGCTATTACCCTCAGACTTATATTAACAGCTGATGCATGTAGTTTTAATGTACCTATACAATGTAAATTGACTGACAAAGTCACTTAGAAAAAAGTCGAAGGCGAGTTACCCTTACCCTTACCTACCAGCAAGTATAATGTGGCGAATAATTGTCTTGACACTCAGCTATTTTTAGGTTAATAGAATCCAACATTATTCAATTCACAACAACTACAATTTTTTTTTCAACCTATACAAAATAAATAAATAAATAGTTGGCTCAAAAGTGTCGTAGACCTTACCAGACCTTGCTTCTCACAAACATTCGTTTCGTTTATGTGAGTTTTTATTTCTGGGACAAATGCAAGGGACCTAACCTTATATGCAGAGTCCGAATGGCTGAATTGAGAAACTTTCTCAGGACAGTTATACTCTCGTATATTTGTCGCAAGAGAGCAAGAGAATGACATGCGCAGTATATCTCGTCGAACTCAACTCAAGAATCAACTTCTTAACGTGGTAAATATTTTAAAGCCAAGACTTCGGTTCTTCTGACCAGCATGAAGTGACGATAGCAATATCGAAGCTGAAACCGGACGGTTTAACGGCCGTGCTTTTTAAGGCAGCGGGAGATGACATGGTAAAGGGCATATATACCTACCCGTCTCCACGATTTGGTCAGAGGAAAGTATGCCTGATGAATGGTACCTCAGCATCACTTACTTCCCGGGGACTTATTTCCCTGCATCCTAAACTGCGGCAACTATAAAGGCATCCTTCTCCTTAATATCGTCTATAAGATCCTATCTGCTGTACTCTGTAAAGGCCTGAAATTTCGTCAAACGTTTCATCAGTGTGGTTTTAGGCCCGGTTAGTCCACAATCGACCAAATATGCACACTACGGCTGATACTGGAAAAAGCCTAAAAACTCCAAGTTTTTAAGGCATCATATGACAGCATTTATAAAGACGAGTTATATAGAGCCATGTCCCATCCCTGCCAAACTCGTGAGATTGTGCAGAATGACGATGAAGAACGCTCGCTCGCTCGGTGAAGGTCGGAAACAAACTCACCGAGACCTTTGATGTCAAAGAAGGATTTAGACAAGGTGATGCGCTGTCATGTGCCTTTTTCAACGTCATATACCTACTTGAGAAAATTGCGAAAATCGGAGGCCAACACCCAGGTGCACAATTTTCCAAAACTCTGTGCAACTACTTGCATATACGTTGACGATATTGTCATCATTGGCAGGACAAAGCGAGTGCGATCTGTCACTGGTGCGTTTGCCAATATCAGTACAGAGGCGGTAAAATGGGTTTAGTGGTGAATGAAGGCAAAACAAAATACGTACTGTCAACAAGAAGGGACACACAACATCGATAAATCGGACAGAGCTTCACGATAGACAATTAGAGGACGCCTGCCTGATGGTGCGGATCCCATAGCTCGACGTGGAATCCTGGACCAAACCACCGATGCATGGATCGCTCCGTCCGGAGAAGTAGCTGCTCGACATTGAGTTCCTCACGTATTCTGGTATTTCTGATGCGATCTCTACGGGTCACAGCAGCAATACTACGGAGAAATCTCATTTCGGCAGCTTGTATCCGCGATCTTATTCTTTCGGTCATTATACCCAAACCTCATGACCATAGGTAAGAATTGGAACAAACACCGAATTAAAGACTGACAACTTAGCTTTGACACCGAGTTCAGTCCTCCTAAATAACAGAATGACCAAGCTGTCTCAAAATTGACCCGGCCTGACCAATCCTACAGGAAAACTCGGCATTGCCCCTTCCATCACTCGTGAATAAGACCCCGAGATACTTAAACTTCTCCACCTTTCTTTCACCTTACCTTACTTTGCGTTTGCGTTGATGGAGCGAATGGACGCCAACGCTCCGGTCTTCGATTACCAACTTTGAGGGGCAACACAGTAAAGGAAGACCTCGCCTTAGGTAACGGTGAAGGGGACCTCAACCAACTTGGATTGCGCAACTGGAGGCGGTTAGCCAAATAATATCAGGCTAACTGGAGAGGCATGTTGGTTGAGGCCCAGGTCCACCCCGGATTGTAGGGCAATATATACCAGCTCATCATACTGGAGACTTATTTATTTTGCTCTTATGTTAACTTAAGGTGCTAGTACGCGGCATGTAGCAAGCCACACACGTATGTAGCATTGACGTCATGTTTACGTCAGAGTATTGTCCCATACTCTCTGTTGACGTCAGAGCTACATACGTATGTGGCTTGCTACATGCCCTTTACTACATAACACCTTTAGTTTTAATACATATTACATATAGCTACATGTCGCCTAATCATCAGTAGCTGCATAATAAAAAAGTTCTATATCTCCAAAATGTCACATCATATTCACTATATCTGCTTTACGCAACATTTTAAATGCAGATATGTAACTTGTTGCGTAACTTCAATGAAGCGTGAAGGTTATGTAAAAATAATGCCATGTCAACATATTTGATGATATGCCTGACATAAAAAACAAGAAAGGGTACGCCAAACGGAACAAGGAGGCATTATTGATCGGCAGATTCTAATTTAAAGGAAAATGTATTTCCGCTTCATAACAAGGGACAGATTTATGTAACAGAACATAAATAGAACTTGAATGTACACAGCAAGCTCAATGTTGCTTTAGGGAATTTCGGGTAAATACCTATATTTTGAAATAGCTAGTGGGCGTTATAAATATCCGAAAATATACCTACAGCAGCGTCGATGATAAGGATTCCGCTTTATCATGTGACATAGGTTATCCTGGAGAGATGTATGTTCATGTTGGTATATGAATGGACTTTGAATTCGACCCAATATGGTAATTATGTGGAATGTCTTTGAGTTTAGCCTGTGTTGTGTATAATTCTATATAATTCAAAATCTGACGTAGATTTCGTCAAATTTGTCGGCATTCTTCAAAAAACTGTCTATTACTCAAATGCATCACTTTTAATTCTCTCCGTTATTGTACCTAATTTACTTTGAAGTGATTCGAACAAAATAAACTTAATTAAAAGCATCAGGCAATGGTAATATTACCACACAAACTACATACCATCTTTGTTTACTGGTCGCTGTCATTCCATTCATTCGTCCCATAAATAGTCAGTCATTTGTCATGTCTCATGTGATATCACTCACAACACCCTATTTCGTCTCTAACACAGAAACACATTAATTCAGCTCGGAAGTATTCGATTACGATGACAAATTTCCAATTCGATTGCAATCCGTCATCAGATCACAATCAATTTGGTTTTGTCACTTCCAATCAATACCAGCTGATCGACATTTTTATGTGTATACAATCCAATTCGTGTACGACTATGCTGGGAATCAGGGGGAGAATGTTGAGAGTGGAAACTACTGAAACCATATATGCGATCATTTACTCTGGTTGGAGGCACATTTTGGATACTCAGACTCACTGGGGTATTGCCCATTTGTCGATGCGCCAAACCCATAATGGATTTGCTGAAATGCGACATAATAATTGTTGTACAGTTCGCAACGTTTGCTCGCAACGAGGTCGACATGATCGGTCAGCTGGAAATGTATAGCGTTTTATATACAGCAAAAATTGTGCACGCAACCATTAACATTGTTCATTAGCAGCGCCATTTATGGATAAATATATTTAATTTTTTTTTTTGGGAACAGCCTTGCACTAGTAGAAGTAGAATCACTTATAGGGTGATTTTTTTATATATGAGACTAGCTAATGTACCTGTGTATTTCTTTTTAAATAAGAAGTGTCTATTGGTGTGAACTATAAAGCAGACGATCAATAAGGGGGCTTTGGTCGGCTTACCTTAATGAGTTTTTAAGTAGTCATCTATTTTCAATCATTAGGCGCGTTTCTTTTACTATAGGTAAATCGCAAGCGTTTCCACTACCTCTATCATATCTGCGGCAATAGACATAGATTTCTATAGTCGAAATTGACACGATATCGTTTGATCGTTTGTATTTTACGAGATCTGGGGGCCCTGGCTTTTATATTTATATAACTAGTAGCATTTTATTGTGTGGGCCTAATTCTCTACTGTTTTTGGTTGGAGCAAATCAACATCTGATGTTATGTAACCCGACCCGATGATATAAAGTAACATACATTCCAACAGTTTATATATACAACTAGAACTCATTCGTAACTTCGGTTATAGAAGTACCTAGTGGGCTTTGCAAGGCGCTCGATAAGATGAAAAAAAGCGTGCCGATACAAAATTAATCCTCTTTTCCCGTCGCCAATAACTCGGGCTGCAATCAAAATTTCCTAAATCTAATAAATTGATTTTCTTCATTTCTTAGAGTTGGTACACAAAGAGAGTTTTTGAAGACGATCAAATGAAAAAGAAGAATTTCGTCATACAAAATTTAACCCCCCGCCCCCCTTTTTCGCTTTTTAGCAGTTATTTTGGCCATAAAAGAAAATGTGTTTCAAAATGTGAGCTTACTATTGCTTTAAGTTCTAGTCGGTGCAAAAAAAAGTTAAACTTTTACCAAAACTTACAGTATCTCGAATTAGAGATTGGTAGAGTAGGTACACAAAGAGAGTTTTTGAAGACGATCAAATGAAAAAGAAGAATTTCGTCATACAAAATTTAACCCCCCGCCCCCTTTTTCGCTTTTTAGCAGTTATTTTGGCCATAAAAGGAAATGTGTTTCAAAATGTGAGCTTACTATTGCTTTAAGTTCTAGTCGGTGCAAAAAAAAGTTAAACTTTTACCAAAACTTACAGTATCTCGAATTAAAGATTGGTTCAGCTATGAAAAATGTTACTCCTTTTCCACATAGTCAACATAGTGCCATTGACCTACCTTTTGTGGAGCACCCCCATCGTTACCTCCAACTTGATTTGACTCCGTATAGAATCGGGAACGGGAACCATAGAATGAGCTTAACGATCATTTAATATCACTTTTTCCAAAACTTCTGCTGCAGTGAAAGCAAACCTTGGAACTCGTTGCCCCTAAGGTATACTATTTCAGGGTATTTCAACAACATATCTGCAAGCACCCTAGGGTGCTGTTGCCCCGTCATAAATTCACCATTTCCAATGTTCAATATTCACAGACGGTTCTAAGACACTAGGGAGTGGGCGCCGGAGTCTTTTCAGAGGAATTGAACCTGGGCTTCTACTTCTGTCTTCCGAAACACTGCAGTGTTTTTCAGGCCGAAATTACAGCTATTCGTCAAGCTACAGCGGGACTGTCGATTAATTCGGTATCATAAAGGGATATCGTTATATACATTGATTGCCGCGTATCTCTAAACGAGATAGCTGGTCACTGTGACATCCCAGGGAACTGTGCAGCAGACGAACTAGCAAGGCGAGGCTCCTCTGGCATGGAAAGTATAAGCCTGCACAACGTGTATGCATCACTTTCCCTCGCTAAACAAATAATTCATGCGAACGCAGTAATGAGTGCAGGCTTCAGATGGAAACATTTGGGATACTGCGATACTGCCAAGCTCACCTGGCCAGCTCTGGACGCAAAGCGATCCAAAGAGCTTCTTCGACTTAAGAGATCCAATATCTCGAAAGTCGTTAATGTGATCTCCGGGCACTGCATATTAGGCAGACACGCGCAAAGGCTCGGTCTGCCATACAATGACTTCTGCTTCTGCAGAAGCTGTATAGAGACGAAGAGGAGGACGAGTCCGTCACTCACTTTCTTTGCAACTGCCCTGCCCTGGCATCAAACCAAAAAATAAATTATAATCTTTTTTTTATTAATAAATAGGAAGCCATACATTTGTTTTGAGAAGAAAATGTATGTCCTTGATCTTTTAGCTGGCCCGGATAGCCAGCCGTATCCACACAAACAAAAACAAAAAACGGCTTGCTGGATGCTTTGATACAAGTAATGCAAAATATATATTTATATAACTTTCGAGAGATATTCGAATCAGACCACCATTGTTGGGTCTCTTTTGGTCTCCCTAGTCCCTACCACTATAAACCCTACCCAGAGAGACTCTCTGGACTTCTCCAGAGTTCTTCCCTGAGTTCGATTCCTAGTGTTAACGCTAGCATTTGTTTATATGCAGGGCCGGACCAACCATATGTGCAAGATGTGCAAATGCACAGGGCGCCAAGTTCTGGGGGCGCATTGCAAGATAAAATTAATTTTTCTTAAGCCTACTGTCCACGTAGCTGCGCTTCATACGCACGATTTTCGTCATTTGCAGCTTGTTGTACGCTTGCTTGCAGATTGCATATAAACCAACGAAGCTCTGTCCACGGAGCGGGAAAGTCGCATGTGCGACTAAGAAATGAAGCGCAGCTACGCGGACAGTAACAGTAAGCCTAAGAAAAATTAATTTTATCTTGCGCGAACTAAAACTGTCATTTGCATTTTAAACAAAAAGCTTGTTAAAAAAATTTCAAAATAACAACATCCACCACACCTGTGCTCAATTATTTCTTGCACATTAACTCACATTACTTGCAATGTTGCAACTTCAGGGAGAATCTAACTCAAAATATCGCAAAATAAAAAATCCCACTAAACCTATACAAGTTCATTTCTTACCTACCTTATCTCAAAACATTCCACCCAGTTCGTGTAAATATATTTCTTGCACATCCACTTACATTTTACAAAAAAACCTGGTTCAAAAATCTCAAAACAAAAAAAGTTCCACCCCGTATGTGCAGGTTTTATTTCTTGCACAGTCACTCGCAAAATTTTCATAGGAAAATATTTCAAACAAAAAAATTCATTCTAGGGAATTGTTTGTGTAGAACGTGCAGGTTTTTGATTCTGCACATATGGATGGGATTTCTCATCTACGAAAAAGAGTAACAAATTTCTCTTACAAACAAGTAGCTTTGCATGAATTATGATAATTTAGTATTCTCTTCTCTTCCACTTCAGACTCTCAGCAGCGTTGCCATTTTGACTGCTTTCCAGTCAGATCTGACTGGATTAATATGCGTTTAGTTGGAACATTTTAAAATCCAGGCAGCTTTTTTTTAGCTAGATACGAATTTTGTTTGACTGTTTTTAAATGTTTCGTGTAATTTCTTTTCTATAAATATACATTTTTAAATTAAAAGTGGCAATAGAAAAAAAATAAAAAGAAGACCAAATATTGCTTGAATCTAATTTTTTTAAAGTTCATTTACCTATGAGTTAATTCATTTTGTATACTCACTTTCATTACATTTGTAACGTCAGGGAGGAGTCACCGGATTTGATCAGGATCAAATTCCGAATAAATACTGCCATGTCCGTCTGTCTCTCTTTCTGTTGAAAACACGATGGCGTCCAAACAAATCGACGTAGGCGAATGAAATTTTGTGAGATGACTTATTTTTACGGTCGTCAGGTTGGTATTGAAAATGCTCAATATCGGTAAAGTAGTTTGGTTACCTCCCACTCCCATACAAAGCCAACATTAGATACCTCAATAAAAAAACGAATTGTAAGTCTACTTCCTGAGTGATGTGAAAAAGACTTATGTATGCATGTGTGCATATAAGAAAAAATGGCGCTTTCTGTAAATCTTGCACAGGGCGCTAGTTTGGCTGAGGCCGGGCCTGTTTATATGAGATCTTTTTCATCCAATGGGTCTCGACCCAATGTTTTCCCAAGATCCTCATTTTTCTGCCAGCCAAAGCCGGACATTGACACAATATATGTGCCGCTGTCTCAGATTCCTCCAGGCATAGCTTACAAGTATCATCTTCTCTAAGGCCCATATTCATTAAATGATACCCGAAATTACCATGACCTGTAGTTAACGCCACCACCCATTTCAAAGTTTCTTGACTCATGCTTAGAACATTTCTCTGAGTGGAGCAGGTCGGCCATTGTATTGCCATTTTAGCTTGTCTATACATTGTTCCACGGTTGACCCCTTCTCAGGTGTTCTGCCATGATCCATTTGTGAATCAGCTGTTCTACCATTCCTCTACCAATTGGAGAGAATGGTTCTGGTCCCAGCAACTTTTTAGTTGACCCCTGTTTTGCAAGGGAGTCCGCCTTTTCGTTGCCGTCGATCCCTATGTGTCCTTGTATGCAAGTCAGTGTTGCCTGATTTTTAGATGAACACTTACTGAGCTTGAATACACATTCCAGTGTCAGTGATGTGGTGATGGTTATCCGCTCCATGCATCTAATCACCGCCTGGTTGTCCAGTGCTATTGGGATATTTCTTCCTTCCACCTGACTCTCAAGCAAGTAATCCAACGAATGCAGTAAAGCAATCATCTCAGCCTGGTATACTTAAGTGTGTTTCCCGAGGCTAATGTGACGGGCTAGTTCCAAATCTTCTGAAAAGATTCCGGCCCCCTCTTCGCCATCCATCATGGATCCGTCTGTGAAAATCACGATTTCACCATTCCTCTTTTCTGGAAGTAATCCATTCTGACTACGAGTTTTATGATTCCTTTCCATAACACGCACTTTTGTTATACCATCCATAGGCATGTTCAGCTCCCTAATCTCGTTTTTGACAAGCTCCAGGATCCTTCTGTGTCCATAGATGGTACCCCTATTGTGCAATTTCGCATCTCGATGCAGACGAAGTGCTGTTAGGGCCGCTGTTTTCTTAATAAATAAGTCCAGCGGTAAGATCCGTAAGATTACTTCCAATGCGCATGTTGGTGTTGTGCGTATTGCACCTGTAATTCCTATACATGCTAAACGCTGGACCCTATCCAGGTGCTTCTTAGCAGTCTTCTGGGAGGCTTTCGCCCACCATACAACCGAGGCATGTGGGTTAGTACGTACCCACATAACACATGGGATGGGTCTAATATTTGCATGGGAGGTACCTACTTACTACTCGACCAGTATAGCCATTTTCAATGCCAACCTGACGAAGTTACGACGCATACCTTCCTGTGGAGAGTATATACGTATTCATTCAAAGGGCAAACACACTCCACGTGTCATTCCCAATAAGTACAAGTCTCAATACCCACTTAAATTTTACACAATATAAATATAATCCAAATTTCAAAAACTATCCGCTTGAGTGATACAGCATCGTTTCTAAATCGATAGCAAACTAACCATCTGGGTAATTATCGTATACAAGACTGATGGACACTCTAAGGTTATTGCTCCTTATGAGGTACCGTACATGTTCAGCGTTTAAGATATCTAAAGTAGACTTCCCGCCCTCATCTAAGTGTTTGCGGATTTCTTGGCATCGATTCAAATAAAAATGAACAGTTCGGTAGCCGTCTTTGCAAGTGAAAAACTTCAATAGATACTTTTCCTTCTTTTAGAACTATTCTCAGCACATCATTATCAGCGCCACTTGTTTCTTATTCAAGGGCCAATTGCAAGTCCATCGTGTATCGAGAGACATGAGTTTCAAAGAATAACGATTTTATCTTTTACATCGACTGACGTCACTATTTGTGTGTTATACCACCTCTTTGGAATTTTGTTTAAAACATTATTTGTTGAAAAAAGACAACGAACTTTGACATGGTGTCTCCCTGAATATTACATCGTATAGAGCTTAGATTGTACGACTAGGTTCCTTAACCTTGACGTGAAAGTACCATACTATGTTCATCATAGTGTTCTAAGTGCAATGCGAAAGCGAAGTGCAATTGTGTGGAAACTTTTATATTTTACCATTAAAAAAACTAGAAACAATGCGAACAAGAAAAGGAGAATTACACTTACGTTGCAAACTGTTTGGCCTAGATTAAAATCTCACACATGTCTCTTGAATGTTTTTAAAAGCGTCTTACGCAGTACGCACACACAGTTGAACTTTGTTTACAAAATCATTTTGAATACTGTAGCAGTTGTTATTGGTTGTGCTGCTTGTTAATACAAATATTGAATTGAGGTGCATATAAACAGATATCAAATGTAAATTAACCGACGACACAAATTCCGCTGTTAGGCAGAAAAAACCATTCAACCTGGGCGATAAAATCCAAAATTTCTGTCCGCCTGACCAAAATTAAGTTAGGATACCAATATCCAAGCTGAAGTCCAACAAGACTGCTGGACCGGACGGCTTAACTCCCGAGCTTTTTAAGGCAGCGGGAGATGACTTGGTGGAGAGCATACACCAACTCGTCATCAACATTTGGTCAGGGGAAAGTATGCCTGATGAATGGAACCTCAGTATTGTTTCCCCGATCCACAAGAAAGAAGACAGAGTTGCCACTATTTTTCAAAATAAATTTCCCTGACTTTCCCTGACCAATTTTCAAGTTTTCCCTGACCCAAATTTATACATTTATCAAAAAAAAAAATTTGTAATGTAAGGTATATCTTTTTTATAAGGAAAAGGATATAATAATTTATACCTACATGGTGTTTCAGTTAAGCAGTATAAGCCTTTAAGGGGAGATTCCTGAAGTTTCGCCGAAAACAGAAATTGTATGGCAGGGGGTCTCTATTTGCACCCTATTTCCTGTTATAGCCCTTCAAGGTAGGTGACCTCTAATTTGGAATTGTTACCACTTAAAAGGCTATAACTTTGAAACTATTATCTATAGTAGCGCATACCTACAAGTCTTAAGCACTTCGGGTACATCTGTGTACATACAAAAAAGTTATGGCTTCTTAAACTCAAAATTATGAAAATTTGTTGTTCAATTTTTTCACTTAAAATGTTTTGTTCTCAAAATGTTTACTTTATAAGTTATTTTATTTTTTATTATGAAATTTGTATCCCCTTGAGAAATTTCCTAAAAACTATTTTAAGCAACTTTTTTTACGTATACGATCAACAGAAGTTGTAGTAGTAGAAATTTGTTGTCATTCAAAACTGGTTAAAAAGGAACTCGATATTTCTCTAAACTAAACTTTTTCTTTCATAGCACCCCAGGGGTGTGTTGGGGCCAAATCGACCATTCCACCGTTCGTTAAAAGGTGGACTAATTTCATAGGGCCTATATTGAAGCTTATAATTCACAGATGGGCAATTTTTTTTTTTGTTCAGCCTTCAAAAAACCTTGTAGGATAACAATATAGCGAATTTGTATGGCCAGAGCAGTACCTATTTTGAGAGATTGGAGAGTTAGCTACTCAAATAGAGAATGTGCCGCATTTGGGGAGAATAAAAGGAAAGTACTATTTTATGCCAAATTCGATAGCTGAATTGAGAAGCTTACTCATGAAAGTTGTTCTTTCGGGTGTTTGAAAGACTAACTACTGAAACCACAAACCAGAGAGAATAGACCACCAGCTTCGGCCAAAAATGAGAGATCCATAGAGCCAGTTTTGAAATAATTAGCTCCGCCTCTTTTTCTATCTGTGAATACGTGTGAATAAGCAAAAAAAAATAAATTCTAAATGGTGGGAGGTGAAATAATTGAATTGTCATCAAGCTATCATAATGCCGTGTTGAATTTCTTTTTGGTTTGTGACTGAAACACTGCGCCTACATGATGTTGAAGTCGTTGATCTGGGTTTTGATTAGCTTTGACGCAGACAAAGGGGTCACCGACAATTCTAGTCAAGGACTAATCCACTAAGTACACGGCTGAAATTTAGTTGAAATGTTTCAATGCAGAATTTCAGTTTGAATAACGCCTTGTGATATTAAATTTATAAGAAAGTTTTGCTTTTGTGTCAAGTCATAATAATTATGAAGAGAATTCAATTCTTGAAAGTTAAAAAACAAATCTGTGCGCAGTTTTTTTTTTTAATTTTTTCGGATCGATTCGACAAGTTTAACGAGCCAAATGAACGCAAACAAGTTTTTCCAGAGTTTAGGGCATTCCTCAGAGTTAGATAAGTTCTAAGGTTCAAATATTTTGAAAGTACTTTTCGAATAGAACTTGAATTAGCATTTATCATTTTCGAAATAAATGAAATGAAATGGATGAATGAATGAAAATGAATGAAAGCTAAAATCTAATTTCTCACTTTCGGCCTTTCGTTTCGATATTGGCGCGATTGTTGGAATACCAACACAAAATTGGTGAAGACCTTCACATTTCAACAGCAAAGAAGTTTAGTCAAGTTGAATTTTAATGCCATCGAAAGTATAATTTTCCGAAAAACACTTTTATTTGTACACAAATTAGCAAAATTTAAAATTACTTTCTTTTTTCAATATTTTTTTTAACAAAATTTTGGTAAAATATAAAATAAATGAAACAAATTTTCCCTGACTGCTTTCAAAATTCCTAAAATTCCCTGACTTTCCAGTCGAGTGGCAAGCATGGAAGACCCTCTACACTGCGCCAACTAGATAGAGGCATTAGTATCCTTAACATCGCTTACGAGATTCAGTCTGCCGTACTGTGTAGACGCCTGAAACCATTTGTCAACGAACTAATTTATTGGACCCTATAGTATCCAATGCAGTTGATTGCTTTGGTCCGTCTGTATCTTTTTTAATTAATTTGATTGGTACTATTCAAGATGACACCAACATATTTCTGAGATTTTTTCAATTCCAAATGTTTTTCATATCGATCCTTCACAACATTGATAGACCTTATAGACGAGTTTGTGCTTTTAAAGGAGTTTTTTTCCAAACAGTTTTTGTAGTTACGTATTCCAAAAAAAAAGTTTAATGATGGTTCTATCCTTCTGTGTACAAGTCCATTTCAAATTTATATCATCATTATCATTACCAATTCAATAAAAAAAATTTATTCGTTTCATTTCAGTTAACTTCGATGGACCAATTTTTAGCAAAACTTTACTAATGGCATTTTAAAATCGTATACACATCAATCAAATCATTTAAAAATCAAATATTAAAATTATACATCTAGTATCTTACGACATACATATCTTATAAGTAGTAACGACGAAAAATTTTACAAATTGTTAACACCGCAAGGAATGCAGCGGTGTCCATATATACATGAAATGCGTGAACGTCTTCTATGCGATCAGCGTGAATCTGTAGCTCTGGAAACAATGGAACGTGCAAATTTACTTGACAATCGACAATCGGCAGAATCAAATCAGGTCGGAACGGTGGTCAAGGTACGGGCGCAATGGAACTCGTTCAAGGGATACCTAATACACTGTTACTGTACCTATATAATAATAATTTTATGTTTACTTTCAATATAATAATTGCATAGTTTTTCTCTTGTTAAATGTAATATATTTCTATTTCTGTTGTTTTTTTTTTTATGAATATTCCCAAGCAAATAAATCGGATATTCTTGGTATTCGGATGTGGTCCTTGCACGAGTATAGTTGCCCCCTCTAAAACAAACAGATTATTCATTTGTTTATGTCACACTAAGTACATTTGTCTATTTTATTATCATTTTTGAACACAATTTTCATAAAACAAATATAAAATCATAAAAGTTTGTGTTTGATGTTTTCAAGAAATTGGAATTGAATTTGGTCCTTTTAACATAGTTTGTACATATATAATTTAATTTTGCTTAACATTATACGTGCTTATTAACAGACAGCTTTTCACACAATTTTACTACACTTTTTAATAATCATGGTACATAATCTATACTTAACTTATTTTCTATAATAATTTGTTTGCAATAATTTAGATACGACTATAGATTTAATACGCCGATTGCCTAAAAGTAAAGGAAATTAACCATAAACTGAAGCTCCAATCACATGAGACGCGATTAAACCAAATTAACAAAATCAAATATTTAAATTAACAATCAAACGTATAATACATTTTGAGGGCTCCAAATAAGTAGGTCCAACTGGTCGCGTTTATTCACTTGCACTAGGTTAGGTTAGGTTAAAAAGGGGTATGAGGTGACTCATACGGCACTAGACACCATAAGGGCCCATCGCGATACCTAGGGGGTTCAATTGGACTAAACGTTGCACTTAGGTACCAGAATGGAAACCAAGGAATAGCATTTGTTAAATAATAAAACAAAACTTTCATTGAAAATATTGCTAAGGAAATATTTAATTAATATTTTGATAACTGTCTTTAGAAAAATCTCGAGAATAATAATTTAAAATTTTATAACTATGGTATAAAAAAAACCGGCCAAGTGCGACTGTCACTATAGTGCACCAAAGACTCCGTATATTAGTACATCAGCTGTATAGTTTCTCTAACGTCAGTTTAAACATCTATTTTCGATGCGACGACAGAGAGCCGAAAACACAATTGAAATGTTTATGGGTATGCATTGGAATATTGGAACTAATTGTTATTAGAAGCGTATTTTATACATTTTGTAAATATCTTGTAAAAAAATAAAATTTTCAATAAAACAGTCTTCAGCACATAGCCACGAATATTATCTACAATAAGGGTAGGTTAGGTTAGATTGGGTTTGTGGGCTGGCGATAATTTCTCCGTGCCACACTCAGGTCAATACTGACCCATTGGGATTCCCATAGGGGGAAAGAGGTTGTCTCTTACCCATTATAACACTGTATTCAAATTACTTACTGTGCTGCTACATAAAAACCATCTTGTTGATTTGACGAAGTTCATTATCTTGTCTATTGATGTACTGGAAAGCTCGTCCAGGTCGTTGAAGAAGTGACTCCCTAGGAATTTGTACCTGGTGTGTTGGAGACTTGGGCAGTGACATAGGAAGTGGGTTGTATCCTCGAGAGCTTCCTCATCACCGCAGCCTCTGCAAAGTTCTTCTTCCGTTAAACCCATTTTCTTCATATGGTACCGCAGTGTGTTGTGCCCTGTTATGATACCTACGAGGGTGGACAGGGATTTCCTATTCTTTCGCATTATCTTCTCGGTTTTGGATTCGTTGAAGAACGGCCATAGCATTCTTGTGGTGTTACAAGTGTTTAAGGTGGCCCATCTTGCGTTCGCCTCTCTTGTGGCTTTCCTCCCTGCTTCAAGATTTAGTGTGCAAGGCGGGATGTCCACAGAGGGATCAGCTTGTTTTGAAACAGCTGTCGAACCAACCTTGTCTTGCTAATTCGTCTGCTTTCTCATTGCCTGAAATGCCTTTTGATATACCCAGCGATTCAGAGAAGACACCTGACCCTACCCCGGTGTCCATTTTTGATCCGTCTGTGAATACGGCTATGGTTGGTATGCTAGGTACGAGTCCATCCATTCTTCCCTGCTGGGATAGGCGATAGAGAATGGTCTTATAAACTCTAGGTTAGGCGTAATGTAGTCCGTGACAGGTACATGGTATGAGAGATATTTCTCATACGGCACTAGGCACCAATTGCAGTAACCTACAATGGAAAAACACCTAAACACTTGCCCTTGAGAAAGCCCCAATTTCCCTGCAAAAACCAAATACCCTCTTATAGTTGGTATTGTCTATCTCCTCTAAATGTTGGAAGAAGTACCTGCCAGCTTTTTTGTATGTTTTCTATAAGAAGACAGTGCCCTGATAATATGCCGATAAGTGTCCTGAGCTGTTCCCTACCTAGTTTGAGGATTTCCCTAGATCTTTTTCGGTCGTATTGCGGCCAAAGTGAGTTCGATACTGCGTGACCGGTGAGGCCCGCCCATCTCCAGTCGGCCTCCTTAGTTATTTTATTCCTAATATCGCTTTTTATGATGCAAGGAGAAGGATATTAAACCAAATATCCGCATTATCTCTGCCGTTTTCAGAACAGCCAGAACTTCTGAAAGACACTGTAGACTAAGAGCTAGCAACGTTTTTTCTCAAGTCATTTTAGCAAGGCTGTAACTTTGTGAGCTTAGTTCGGGGGGCTACTCAACACGCAAATATATATACTCTACTGCTCTCTATAGACACTTTTAGGTCTGGATCTACGGAGTAGAATCCAGCTCCCGCACCTTCTGCTGTTTTTGAGCCGTCGGTCGTATAGTCTGCTATTTCGCAATGTTTAATTATTTTATCCCTTTGTCATTCATATCTATCCGGGTAGTATCATACCTCGTACGGAGCGTAGAAGTCGACCAGAGGGTGAATTTCATCAGTTCGCACCTGTACGCTCGGGAGTAGCTCCGCTAGTATTGTACAGTGTCAAATCAAGGGCAGGCCCGTCCCCAGCCATACTAGCGCCCTGTGCAAGATTTATAGAAAGCGCCCTTTTTTCATATTTGCACACATGCATAAGTCTTTTCCACATCACCCAGGAAGTAGACTTTCAATGCTTTTTTTTATTGAGTTATCTAATATTGGCTTTGTATAGGAGTGGGAGGTAACCGAAATACTTTACCGACATTGACCATTTTTAATACCAACATGACGACAGTAAAAAGTCATCTCACAAAATTTAATTCGCCTATGTCGATTGACAGACGGACATGGCTGAATCGATTCGGAATTTAATCCTGATCAAATCCAGTGACTCCTTCCTGACGTTACAAATGTAATGACAAAGTGAATAATATTTACCTTTCTGTGGAAGGTATACAAAATGTATTAACTCATAAATTAACTTTACATATAGTTATCTCTCTGCGCCTTCTCATCATTTTCATCATTTGCATGTACTATCTTATGTCGGATATTTTATTGCTGCTTTTGTAAGTAATATTAGTACATACTTACATAGTTGAACCTCACACAGATAAATTTTCAGTTTCAAACATCTTTCTAAATTAGAAAAGGCAAGTACTTGTGTAAATGCAAATGCATAAATTGGTTCATTTTATGTATTTCAAGCTCAGAGCAAAAAAAATAAATTCAAGCAATATTTGGTCTTCTTTTTATTTTTTTCTATTGCCACATTTAATTTAAAAATTTATACTGATAGAAAAGAAATTCCAACGAAACATTTAAAAATCGTCAAACAAAATTCGTATCCAGCTAAAAAACCAGCTGGCTGGTTCCAGTCAGATCTGACTGGAAAGCAGTCAAAATGGCAACGCTGCCGAGAGTCTGAACTCTGAATCAGCGCTGCCCCCCCAAGAGGTCGAAAATGTAGTACGGGAGCTTTTAAAATGTAGTACAATGTAGTACAATTTGAAAACACAAATAAAAACACAAATAATTACTTAATAATGATTTTTTAAGTAAATAAACATGAATTCATAACTAAACAATTAAGAAAAAATTAAATACATACCTATAATTAATAACGCAGCTCGAAAAATAATCACAGAAACTAAAATGAATATTACATAATATTACTAAGTAGGTACATGGTACCTAAATAAATAAATAAATAAATAGGTGGCGCAACAGGCGGGTAACACCCAAGGCCTAGCTTCTCGCAACCATTCGTTTTGTGTGAGTTTTTTTTTTTTTTTGGGACGAATGGAAGGGACCTACAATTTATGCCGAGTCCGAACGGCTGAATTGAGAAGCTTTTTCATGACAGTCATACCCTCGGATGTTTGTCAGACATTCGCGAGAGGTGGCGCAGTAGAAAAAACTTTAAGATGTAATTTGTGTTTTTCCGGGGATCCAACCTGTGATCCCTCGCACAGTAGTCCAGCACATTAACCACTGCGCTATTGCGCCCACATGGTACCTACCTACAATAAAAAAGAAAAATAAGAACTACATATATTACATTTAAATACTATTTTGGATAATGGTTGGCAAACTATTTCTCTGCGGGGGCACTGCTATGTGGGAGAAGGCACAATGTTAACATATAGTTACATATTATTTTTCCAAATGCAGGCTTTTGTTAATTGGAAATGCTTATTGAGTTGAGTCTCCTGCGTTTGCATACAGAAGTCAGTTTGTAGTAACAACAAGCGCTGAGAAAAAATATAGTTTAATAATTTTTTTATTATTGAGAAATGGAGGTTGTACCCTAGCGGCGACAATTTGAACCCTACTAGACATACAAATTTGACAGATCAGCGAAAAAAATATATGGAAAAGAAGCTAAGCGCCACTAAATAATTAAATATTGTGAATAATAAATACATTTTTCATGTAAAAACATAAAAATAAATGCCTAACTAGTTTACGCTAATGGAAACTAAAGAAAAAGTGTTGGATCGAGCGTCGCAATGTGGTGCAACTCATATAGACAAAATGGTTTAACCATTAACAAGATTCTTAGTTTGATTTCGTGGGGGTTTGAAGTCATCGAGGATGCATTTATGACCAGACCAGTTACGTCACTCTTTCCTGGATCTTGTATCACACAACCAGCCTCGACGAGCTCTTCCCCTTCCCAAATGGAGCGTTTTATGGCGCTAAAATATTCTGCAATATCGCAGATGGTTATCGAGAAAGTCTGAGATAAATCTCGGTTAGTTGGGTCCGCTATTGGTATTTGGGATAATGCTGCACAATAAATGGAATATTAACAATAATTTGAAGAACTTTAAACAGTTAAAAAAGGGTCTTATCCAAAAAACAAAATTGTTTACACGAAACCAAAACAAGTTTTTCATTCCACTTTTAAACAATTTAAACATAATTTTATGGACCCGGGATTATTTTATTTTTCATAAACAATACTTGAATTTTAGACCGACAAGGCGTTTACCTCGATTACAATAGTTTTTCATTTATAAAATAAATAAATTATCTGTACAAAAATACACGTACCGCTTACCGATGACAGATTTTTGTATGTCTGATAGGGTTCTTTTCTTCACTACCAGATATCGCAGGCCAACTTGTACATTTGTCAATTATTTTTAAAGTGTGAGAAATTGTAGTACAAAGTACACAATTAATAATTGTACGTACTCACATTTTTGACCAACAAAATGTAGTACAAACGCTACAATTGTAGCAAGGGGGCAGCGCTGCTGAATCTGAAGTGGAAGAGAAGAGAATACTAAATTTTCATATAATACAAAACAAATCTACATATGCTCTCTTTGTAAGAGAAATTTGTTGCTCTTTTACGTAGATGAGAAATCCCATCCATATGTGCAGATTTAAAAACCTGCACGTTCTACACAAACAATTTCGTAGAATGAATTTTTTTGTTTGAAATATTTTCCTATGAAAATGTTGCAATTGACTATGCAAGAAATAAAACCTGCACATACGGGGTGGAACTTTTTTTGTTTTGAGATTTTTGAACTAGTTTTTTTGTAAAATGTAAGCGGATGTGCAAAAAATATACTTACACGAACAGGGTGGAATATTTTGAGATACGGTAGGTAAGAAATTAACTTGCATAGGTTTAGCGGGATTTTTTATTTTGCGATATTTTTAGCTAGACATTAGACTCTCCCTGAAGTTGCAAAATTGCAAGTAATGTGAGTTAATGTGCAAGAAATAATTCAGCACAGGTGTAGTGGATGTTATTATTTTGGAATTTTCTGAACAAGCTTTTTGTTTAAAATGCAAATGGCAGTATGTATTAGTTCGGGCAAGGTAACATTAATTTTTCTTATGCCTACTGTCCACGTAGCTGCGCTTCATTTCGTAGTCGCACATGCGACTTTACCACTCCGTGGACAGAGCTTGTTTGTTTATATTATGCAAGCTGCAATGAAGCTGCAAGCAAGCGTACAACAAGTTGCAAATGACGAAAGTGTGCGAATGAAACGTGAATAGTAGGATTTACTCCTAGCAATGCGCCCCCAGAACTTGGCGCCCTGTGCATTTGCACATCTTGCACATATGGTTGGTCCGGCCCTCAAGGGTATGAATATTGTTTTATTGTGCGAATAAAAATATTTTTTTTACCAAACTAAATTAAATAAAAAAACAGTCGATGTATCGCTATCGCTGCCATTGATATTTCTCGTTTAAAGTTAATTACGCAGCACGAGCAAAACTAAATTTTAGCTGCTCTCCAATTTTGTTCTCCAAACATTAGGCCTCGGTTATAGACATCAGTAAAATGCATCCGTAAAAACACGAAACATCCGCAGCTAACAGACGCCTTAACTAAATCCCTTGCTAAATTTTGACCTAAAGGCGTTGTGGATAAAAATGTCACACAAAACAGCTGTTTGCTGAAAATAACTTCCTTCAAAAATTCATCGTCGCGAAAAAGTATTGTTTTTTCGTTTCTTTTTTCCTTGTCCGCTAATCTTTGATCTCAAATTTTTCACTTTTAAAGGATTCCTCATCGAGGTATTCATTGAATAAGACTCGTGCTTATCTACTTTTTCGCAACACAAAAATACAACAGAAAAAAAAACCAACAGATCTGTCAAAATTTTTCTTAAGAAAAAGCCCCGAACCATTAATGGGTGGGCTAAATTTTGACAGACACAGTACAGTCTGAAATGGACATTATTATACATATTTTAGCTGAAGCAACGTATACTGTTTGGCTAAATGGATTCGCTTAAATTTAGCTCAGCAAAATTTTGGAAGAGGATTTTGTATCGGAGCTAAAATTTAGTTCGAGCAGCGTACTAAGCTTTACCGAAAACCGAATGTTGTGTGCAAATTTCGACCTTCTTTGTCAAATGGCTTTTGAGGTAGGGCTAGGAACAAAATTTGTCTTAGTGGGTTCGGACAGACATCGTAACGAAACTAATAAGGTTCCATATTTTCATTTTGGGTAGGGATCCTTAAAAACGGTATACCGTATACGTAATTTGAAAATAAAACTAAAGGCAAAAACATACATTCGTTTTATTCACGACTGAATTGAAACAAGTAATGTAAGAAAGATTGAACCAATCAATGATCTAAATAAACATAGAGAGGTTTTTGCCATAAGCCATCCCATACAGAATGTCCTGTAGTTATCCATCGGAAATGCCGTCAGCCTAGATCTAGATAACTCTTCTCAAAAGCCATGTTTAATAAGTGGTAGCTATTTTAACGATTTTTTTTTCACCCGTTTATTCTGTCGGTTTGTTTGCCTTTTCGGAACAAATTTTGCAATTGATTTTAAACTGAGAGACATGAAAATTTATACATTACATAGGTATGTATGCATAGGTAGGTATTAGCTTCTTAAAGAAAAAGTCTATAAAGTCCCGCCAGAGGACATTACTCCCAAATTTTATTTTTTTTTTCAAAACAAAAGTTCCTAGAGCTCTTCAAAAATTTAAAATTTACCGAAAAAGGGCATTTTAAGAATTTCCAAAGTCTCTCTCCTTCTTTTGTTATTTGTTATGGAGAAGTTCAGACGTAAGACCTTATGGTGTCACCTTTTTAAATTCCGATTAGAAGTGCATAGACACAACCTCAAAAATCACTATGCTCGCGCCACATAATATCCTTAAGTAACCTGTACTGATCCATTAAGTGTCACCAATGCAATGCTGAAAGAGTTTTTAAAATCGTCGGATTATTTTCAGAAATACCCAGCTTTAGCCCTCTCCCGGCCCATCCTTAAGTAACCCATAGGGTCAACATTAAAACACTGAAATAATTCCATATACCTCTTGAGTAACCTATATTGATCCGGTATCCGGAGAATGTCGCCAAGAGATAACAGTGCACTTTCTACTAACCTTTGGTTATCAACTTATAATATTAGAATGGTCTGGTCATGCTTATATTGCTTATATCCACTGTTATATTATCAGCTCCCATTTCCCTCGTAGCGCATGCTTTTTCAATTCCAATCTCTTGAAAACACCAGAAATGTTAAAGTAAATAAATAAACTTATTACTAACATATTTTTAAACATAACAGTATTAATAAAACTACCTTAAACAGCTCCACGCCGATGGATATCACACAAGTCCAGCACATCAAAGAACTCCTCTAGTGCCGCGCGATCTCGGAGAGGATTTCAATTTGGATTTCGACGAAGATTTTCCAATTGATGCGAAACGACCTAAAAACGCCAAGTGAGTACCAACATCATAGAAGAACTTTTGCATGTATCCGCATTTCATACAGACATTCTTGCGAAATACTATATGATAGCTGAATCCTATTTCATTTCTACATCGCATACACATTTGTATGTAGTATGTAACGGCTTTGAATTCATATTTTTGTAAATTCATTTTTTCATTTTTCCTAATTTCAGGTAAAGCTTATTTCACCTACAGTTTTTTTTTTTTTTTCAATTTATTTATATTATCGCTTTCGATTTTCAGTTAGTTTTGTCAACTTTTCCCACTGAGCTGATTTTTTTTTAAATAAATTTTATTAATTCCTTATAAGAGTGTTTGTTTAGTTCATGAAAAAAAAACCCAAAACCCCTAAGTTTAATTATTTAAAAAAAAAATGAGATTAACTAATAGTTTATTTCGTAAATCCATTCCAGCAGTGAACTGGAGACAGTAATAGTATCACCACCACCAAAAAGGTTGGATACATAAATTATTCAAAAATAAATTTAATTTTAATTATTTTTATTATTCCGATGCATTTTCTTGTTTAGTTAGAAAAGAAAAAGAAAAAAAAAGCAATTATTTTATGTCAACTAATAATTTCCCTATGTTTGTTTGCAAATATTGGTTTAGCAACCTTTCCTGCTTCTAATACTACGATCGTTTTATGTTTTAAGTGTAAATGCTTTAATTTTTGTTTACAAATAGGCTCCCTAGGGGTTTTAGAGTTTTAGTTGGTTTCTCATGTATTTCCGAGGAAACGCAAAACAACAATAGGCACGTTTATTTGCAAAATGCCTTTTACTCTGCAATATTTAGATTTTCTGCACCGCATTTGCTTATTTTTTATTTTAGGAATATATTATAGTTTAGAGTATGCATTTTATTTGGAAATGTGCACTGAAAAAAGTTGTGTTTTAACAACGCTATTTTTATGTTATGACTCTGGAATTAATTCTGTTTAATACTAACTTTATCTATATCTATTTTATTCATTTTGTTTGTATAGGACCCTTCGAATAAAAAAAAAGAAACATTGTATCGCGAATAAACCAGTGGATCTCATTGAAATCTGCATTTTATTGACTTCTTTTTAGAGGATAATTTTTTTGTTATTCCAGAAAACGGGACGAGTTCTAGATTCTTATATCTATCCGTGACCTAACCCTAGGACAGTACCTAAAGTTTAATAAAAAGCCGAAAAAAAGTTCGAGTTTGAGACAAAAACAATAGTTCAGATTTACACTCTTTTTAGGCAATGTTAAATGTGTGTATCTTTACATTTTTTAATTTGACTGAAAATATATGTTGACTACATTATAACTCACACGCGAACTCGTGACATATAAGAAACACTATAGACTAAACACAGGGTGGCGATCGGCATTTGTATTCTTTCAAAATTAACTAGAACGCGGTTAATGTTTGAAAACCATAATTTGTTTATATTTTTCCATTAAAACAGCATGAACATTTTGACATACCCATGGCACTTATAATGTTAAATGTCATATTATGATGGCACGGCGCTGGTATTATTATGTAGGTACATCCATAATCAATTCTGTCTAAAAGTTGTCATATTGGCATAGGTTGCCTGTCATGTGTTTGCTGAAATTGATCGTCATTATTATTATACCGAAATTGAAAATTTGTTCATGTCATTTGATGGCACGGGATGATTTCTGCCGGCAGAAAAATTATATATATGAACCCCTTTTCATTGTGTAGTATTATTTTTACAATTGAAATATTTTGAAAGTTGTGTATGTATTAGTTTTATGCCTTGTTCAACTTGCTCAAACTCGGCAGAACATTTTATTCCGTTTATTTCCCCTCACTTTAGTCCCCTCGCCTACAAAATCGGTTTTATGCCGGCAGAATTAGTCTCGTGTACGGAGGCCCAGTGCGATGATTGGATCGTAACTTTCAATGCCTTGTATTTTTTGTTCTCGGCGGGAAAATTGACTTGTGTGTTTGACTGAAGACATAAGTCCCAATGCACACGGAGCAACTGAAAAAAAGCTAAACTGATTAGCAACTCGAGTTACAGACCAGTTACGGACTCAGCGGTGACTTGACTCCACTGACGAGGAAACTTATAAGTCATCACCAATCAAAATATCTAGTTCGTTCAATGTCGTCATGTTTTTCAACCTCCCCCACCAGCAACAGGTTGGTCTGTTGTTCGCTCATCTTTGATAAACTAGAAACTGAAATCAATAGGCAACCCGACATGGAAATGAACAGACGACTCGTTACGAACTAGTTTTTGTGAATCGCAAACGAGTTTTCAACGAGTTGCGTCGTGTGTGTCGTCCCATTTGATTACACAGGGCATGACTCAAAGCAAACTAGTTGCCAATTCGCATCGTTGATCAGTTTTTTTTCCAGTTGCTCCGTGTGTATTGGGTCTAATTGTTTCACTTAACTGAAATAAAAATGTCGAATATCGGCAGGGCAACTTTTGCCTTCCACTGTGACCATATGTTGGATGTTAATTTTTTAGTAGTGGTATGTAGCACGCCTCATATATATGTGGCTCTGACATCAACAGAGAGTGCACAAAGAGAGATTGTACACGGCATGTATCTACCCATTCGCTGACGTAAAAATGAGGTCAGTGCTACATATATATGTGGCGTTCTACATACCGTGTACTAGCACATTTATACCATAAACCGCAGATACAAAGTTTGAAGCAGATCTGTAACTCTAATATTGTTTGACTGAACGGCAATGTTGTTTATATACCGTTTCAATAAATATGTCATTTTGTTTATCTTTGTCTATCTTGTGCTTATTAGAAGCAGGCTCGTCAACGAAAAAAAGCTTTGGAACTTAAGGACCATTCACATGAGAGCGAACGAACGAATTGATGAAATGTGAACAAACAGCTTTTTAAGCATTTATGAACTAAAAATTTCACATTTTACTATTCCAAGAGTAGGATAATTAATTATCCCATCAAAATGTATTAAGAAAACCAGTTTATAAACAGTTTAAATATTCAAATTTCGAATTCCCAACTTTTTGCCGCGAACGAAAACACCCTGGCGCGAATAGTCAGTCAATTCACAATCCACGTCATTTAAATCGCGTTCCACAAAGTCGCGAATAATAAATTCGTTCGAATTTAACCTTATTCCAAGAGGAGGATATCTTTGAATAATAAAATGTGCAATTTTCTGTTTATAAATGCATAAAAAGTGGTTTGTTCGCACTTCATCAATTCGTTCGTTCGCTCCCATGTGAATGGTCCTTTAGACTCTTATTGTGAATTTGTGATTGTCGATCAGCGATCGTCAGGACAATTGTCAATTACGACGATTGATCGCAGCTCAGTGTTACCGATGGGCGACATTAAGTCGCTAAATGGCGACTTTTCTACTGTCCAGATGCGTGGTGACCACATTTCGAAATAAGCGTTTTTGGGACCCCTTTCACAAATATAGGCAACATTGGGACGCATTTTCAAAGCTTCAATTTATTTCTCAAATATAACCCAAACATTTTGAAGAATACATAAGCATTTGCCCGTGTTTTCTGCTTTAATAAATCTTCGCATGTTTGTTGAATAGTTGTAGTAAGTACCAAACGGAATAAAATAACCTACAGCGCAACACTTTCCATTCCAAACGTCAACACAATGCCAACAAAATCTTATTTGGTTCTATACATATGGGTGGGCTTTTTATTACATACTAAATGACCCGGTGAAGTTCGTACCACATAAAATTTATTTATTTGTAACTCTTTATAAGCGATTATGAGTCCCAATCAATCTTCCAACTCCACAATAAAGTTTCGTTTGATGATTAAATGAAACTCGTTCGTAAAATTCAAATGAATTCAATGTCTTTTATTTATCTACATTTAAAAATTTAGATCAATTTACCTACCAAATTTCAAAGCTAAAACTATAGTGTTTAAAATTATGTACCTTTATGGGTCGCGCCATTCCATTCCCCGATTTCGAATCCCACCTTATTCCAATTTCTATGGACAATGCACATCAATGTTAACAATCTTATAACTTTTGAAATGCATAATTTTTTTGTGTGGGAGGTGTCCCGTTCCTTTATCCAATTTTTATCAAATCTCGCCGAAATACCTTCGGGCTAATAGTAAAGATTTTCTCAATATGTGAGCTCAATTCTGTGGTTTTTGAGATATACGATGTCGAAAGATTTTCTTAAAAATGGTGCTCGATCTATAAGATTTTTAAGAATTTTTTGTATGTCCAATTTTGACCAAACTTCAGACAAACTCCTTTAGTCAATAACAAAGAGTCTCCCAAAATTGAATTCATGGTGGTGTATATTCCTATACAAAATGAAAATTTAAATTTTTTATTGTGTGGGACGCATTTTTGGGCTCAGGCGACCTTTTTTGGAGACATTTTCAAATTGTCTATCGGTAACGCTGTTTTATTCGTACGCACAACATTTTTTCACTTCCAAGAGAAAGCATCGACAAGACATTTGTAATCGACTGTCAAATAGACAAATATCAATCGCAATCGACAATCACAATGCTAAAATGTACAATCGACGATCGACAGTTGTCGCTCAACGATCAATTATCGACACTCACAATAGGAGCCTATATTTTTTCCAGCCACTTTAAATAAATGAATCGGTTACCTTTCAGATAAAGCCTTTAACAGCCATTTGGACCGGGACTTTATTTGTCAGATTTCACTATCCGAGACCTTTGAAATCGAAAGTTAAAGTTTATCTGGTAGATAAGGTATACTTATATGCTATCAGAGACTTTACCAGTTAGTCTTGAAACTGACCCTTAGTCTTGTCTGTGCTTTTGATCTTGCTTGAATCATGCTTCATGCCTTAGTAGATACTCTCCAGTCCCATATATAACATACCACTTCCACTTATCGGGCTCCCGACACGTGAAGAGTCTCTGCCTGAAACACTGCAGCCTTCCATCCTCTACGATCCCGGGCACGCTGCTTCCAATTGTCCAGACCAAGCGCTCTGGCATCCGCGATGGCTTGGCCTTTGAAACGGAGGTTCGGTCTTCCTTGTCTTCTCGAACCTGGGGGCTGGGATTCGAAGATCCTCTTGGCTGGAGCATTATTGTCCATTCGCTCGATGTGGCCGAGCGAATGTAGTCGACGTGTTTTGGCTTTTTGGACTACATCCACATCTTGGTACAGCTCATAGAGTTCGCGGTTGTATCTTCTCCTCCATTCGCCCTACTCGCACACACGACCAAAAATTCGCCGAAGTACTTTTCTTTCGACGGAGCCCAGTATCAGCTCTCTCCATATAACATAGCTTCCTCAAAATTAAATCGAAGGTTGACTTAATCACTCTATATAGTTGTAATATATATACACATAAATTAATTGATTAGTTGTTTTTTTTTTAAATCGATATAAATCGATCGACCATAGCCATGCTGCCTTCTAAATTCCACTGGCGGAATTTAAAGGCTGTTTGGTCTTTTATGGTTTCTATTGCATTCACCAGAGTTGTTACCCCTTAACCATTGCCAACAATTTAATGCACAGATTCTTTGGAAACCCATCTCTTTGGTAATTTATTTTTTAAACTTTAGTTTGACAAACTGTGACAAGTATACTTACTACATATATTTAATGCAATTATTATGTATGTAGTTAGTACGTGTATGAAAAATGTAAAAGAATCAAGGAAACTTTTGCAAGTTTGTTCAACTATCGAGTTTCTGGGCAATGAACCCACTTTGAAGAAGTAGTTTTTTTTTTTAACTTGCCATCCGAGCGAATATAAGTTTTTTTTTTTTTTGTTTTACAACTTCTGATCAAAGGCATCGAAGTTCAAAGAACATTTTTCATGCGCTTCATTCTTCCTTCCAGCAAATGTCTTTCTTAGTATGTAGGTATGTATGTATTTCTTGAAAGTGGCAAGTAGGTCGAAGGTGTGTACCAGCGGCATACACATAGATACATAAATTGATTAGACAAATTTTATTGACACCTTCTAAATCTTTCTAAAATCCGCTAATAGATGGTATTTAACGCCTTTCCTGATCCTAAAGTAAATGGAATAAATACAAAATGAATCAAATTACCACAAACATCTTCATGGTGTCCCAGTTCGAGGTTAAAGTGCATTCGTTTCCATATAACATCCTTCTGCAAACATACACACATACCTAAATACCCATTGAATGCTAGCACTTGCACAAAGCGAGGTGAATGTATTCGCGTTGCCTGAAAATAGCATAGAGCTGCTAACACGTAGCGCGCAGTGAATAGCAAATGTCATTGCATGTCACTGCAACTGCAGAAAAAAAGAGGTGCTAGAGCTGGAGCTGGGGGTTTATCTCTTAGGCAGTACTACTGGGTTAATAATTCCGCAGACTTTGTCGTGCTGCACATACATATTTATCCTTTTTGGTTGTGGTGCAAAATCCCTTATACTAATAAATAGACAAACTGCTACACCATGAATGTGCGCGGTTTTATCCTTAAGGACAAAGTAAAAGATTATTATGTCAATGACCGCTATTTGAACTGGTGCACTAGTAGCTATATGCTATAACGATTTGACAGGGATTTAAGAGTGATGCCTTTCAAACATTTTATAGACATAGTTCCTTTGAATCAATATGAATGGAAAAGGTACAGCTACTTCTTGTTCACTGACATGTAGCGAAACCATTATAATATAACCTTCATTGCAGACGCGGTGTACATAGATACTTTTCACAGTCCACCCACACAGGATCTATTTGCTACGCTATATTTATGTGCCCTGTGCTGTGCACCCTTAAGTGCATTATTTTATCGATTTCACAAAGGGTAGACCAAATACTCACTGAAACGAGGGAAAATTGCGTTGTGCATAAATTGAATAAAAGCAGCTGAATAGCTCTGTGCTGAGCTACTACTACATTATTGCTGTTGATGATGATGACGTTGGTGATGGCCAAAGGGGATGAAAAGGTAATGCGTGACAAAATTATCACTCACTGAAGGAAGAAAACGAACACAAGTCCCACTATAGTAGAACAAAGGATCTAACTACGTCTCTGGATTAAAGTTATTGCGTACGTTAGCTGTTCCCTGAATAGCTATATCAGCTGCACGAGTACAAGTGTGTATGTGTGTGTGTTGTGTACGCGGTTCGTTTCTTTTTTTTGAATTCACTTCCTTTGTTTGGTGCGGCGAGGGTGGTGGTTTTCGTTATGGTTTGCAATGTTCATCGCTCTTGATTTCAATCGTCACTTTCGTAACGTAAATAAACAACTCGAGCTAATTCGCTCCGAGGGATAAACAACATCAACCGCAACACCACCACAGACAACTTGAGAATGGGCAGTTCACCATCTAATTTGAATTATCCCCAACTGAAGTTGGAATTGCATAAAAAGCCCATTAAGAGCTCAGCGAAGGACTCGTGTTTTTATTTTGCCGTCGTGCTGCGTTTAGGCATTAAAACAAACCGTAAGGATATCAACAGGAAAAAAAACGTAAACATATACCAAACCAAACAAGCCACCTACCTCTACCTAACCGTCGTAACGGAGTGCCTGTGTATGCGCATGCATTTCGCAAGTACATAATCGCAATATTTATAGGTACTCACCACTTTGCTTTACACTGCCAACCGGGAATCTGTGGTATAGCAGGAATATTTAGATATAAACAGTAAAATCGGAGTGGCACTTGAGTGTTAACTCGTATAGCTATAATACGGAATTGGAATTCGAATTCGCCGCGTCGTCGGCCGTCAAGGCATTTTGATGGATTATCTGTGATTTTATGTTCTTCAATTTATGTGGACATAAAGATGTTATGACCGCTCGCACGGAAATTTGTCCTTCACCGGTTACATTAAAATTAAATGGAATAAAAAAAATTTGTCATCGACGAGAGTGCTAAAATGAAGCACTCTTAGGAACCATTAAAGTGGCAAATTCTTAATCTTTCTATCCATGAGATCAAGGGAGGTTTTGTGTTTGATGACAAAACATGTTTGACAAGTGGAAAAACCGATTAGGCTGCCTCCTTCTTGTTTACTAAAAAGTTTACCACTTGCGATAGGTAGGTATAGGTCCTTATTGGTTGTCAAACAGATTTCGCCACAGGTTTTCGCAAAATTGCAATTAGGGGCGATTGTCGCACAGCGTTTTAGCAGAGAACCGGAAATGTTTGTTTCTACTAAAATTTAGAATTTGTAATTGAAAACCATGAAGCGATATAAGTATGCGCAGCTCACCTCGATTAGGTACTTTATAAAATAACGACAGTTTTTCTGCTTAGTTGCGATAAAATTCGGAACAGACTTAAATGGGGTATAGGCTTTAGGCTACATTTCATATTTGGAGGTAGGTTTTCTACTCTCTTTTTTTAAACGATTTTTCGTACAGTGGAATTTTGACAAATATGTAGTTCTCTGTGCATATTTCTTTTGGAAATCCATTACATATTGTGGCTCCTGTGTGAGGAAGGGAATCTGCACTACTTGTCTTCGCGATGAGCACCACCAATTATTTCCGCCATGTAATGGTTAACATTGACATCCCAAGGAGCATTTAGCGATTTCATGTGTCATGTCTCATGCGCGACGTCGTTAAGTCGGTTTTGTTACCAGAAAATATTCCGAACAAGTAACATTTTGGACAAATGCTTGGTAACATTTCCCAATTAGGAATATTCTTAACTACGAATTTTATATCGACGCAGATGCGTACAAAATTTTTTCTTCCATGAAACATTTTGTCCGCAGTGTGTAAAATGTGTGGAGGTGTGTCTTCGCGCACCCAATTCCTATAAAGTAGCAGTGTACCTGTTTTTAAAAAGGCGACGAAACTATTCCCAAGAATTCTTATGTCATATACATCCGGACAACATACATAATTCACACATCCGTCCTATTTTGTATTCTGTTGAACTAACTTGTACATCACAATATGTCCTATAAAGTTAGGTAGGATCATAAAACGATTCATAGGCCATTTAAAAACAACTACCTATACATATGTTCATTGTACATATATCCTTTTATCAAAAAGTGAAAAAAGAACTGGATGTACAAAACTTAATATCGATAAATTAAACACTGCTTGATGTTTTGCAAATAGAAACATAGCATGCAAATAAGAACATATTCCCAAATAGAAACTTCTTGTCGACGCAAATTAAACGCGATTCCCAAATGCCAAGCTTTTAGCACTCATAATAGCCACATCAATTCTCAATAAGAAACTTTACTACACAAATAAGACAAAATTCCTAATTGGGAATTTTTTACTATAACCACTATTCCCAAATAGGAATTTGTTTGGTATCCATTTTGTATTTGTAAAAAAAATGCAAATGGAAAATATGAAATTTTAAAATTACAGTTTTTGTAGGTATGGTGTAATTAAATAGAGTAAAATGTTACTATTATGTCTTGTCTATATTAGATATCGTGGATTTATTTTACACTGATTTTATAATGCTCCTTATTTATTTTGTCAGGAACACGATTTTTTCGAAGTACAAGAGTAAGATTTCAGAACAAAATGATGTTCCCCATATAATTTTCGTAGTTGTTTTCTGATGAAATATTTTATCCAGTCAGAATATTATTTTGGTAGATAAAATAATGACATATCATAACATCACAAATTATATGGCATACATACACCATAACAGAATTCAATATTAATAAGGCATTTTTCCCAATTTGTGTTGAAAATTTGTATGCCCACGTCTACCTAGGCACAATACTTGACACTTTGGGCTGAAATTATGTGCTCAAAGATGGTATATAGGATTTGCGTCAAAAAAAATTCCTACATTGTGTTGCACCACTTCCGAAACGAGAAGGAATCTGTTACTTCCGTGTTTCGAAACATAAGTTCCTAAATGGGATCTCGAATTGACACCAGAACGTCGCCAGGCCTAAAATGTGAATTCGAATGCTACTTGGGATTAATTGTAAGGTAACGCATTTTATTGTCGCTTACAAACTTTGCTGTTCTCTCGAGTTTCAGTCCTTAGGGTTGGGCAGAATAACGAGCGATTTTAAAATCCCGCCAACCGTGTCGTATCGCGGGAAAGTTGTAGGGACGCTATCGGCCATATTTCCTACATATTTGCATCTAATAATCCAGGCGGTGGCCATGGTGTAGTGGTTAGAGTCATTGCTTGTGACCCGAGCGGCGTTGGTTCGTCGAGCCCCGGCGGGGGACAGCAATACTCTGCCACCGACCATAAAGAGAAATGAATAATATCAGAGTTTCTCCACCACTACAGCAAAAAAGGGGTTTCTGCTTGGTAGTATACAATGGACCAAGATTCGTCTAAGTGCTCCAGGATTTGGAATCCCCTTTTTTATTAAAAAAAAAAAACGAATAATCCGCGGCTAAAATGGGTCTAGCGGTCAACGAGGGAAAAACCAAGTAGATAATGCTGTCCTCAAGAAGGGACATCCAATATCGAAGACTCGGACAAAACGTCACAATTGACAGCTATAACTTTGAGGTAGTAAGGGACTTTGTTTACCTCTGTTCGGCTATAAATTCTAGCAATAATATCTCAGAACAATAATTAAACAAGAATAACTCAACCGCTATTTCTTTGGGCGCAATAGAGTACTACTAGGGCCCCATTTCGAACAACTAAGGAGATTCTACCTTGATCACCCCAGCCGTGTTGAATGTTACTGAACGCTGGACTAATCAGATGAACATATCCTCGGACGCTTTAAGAGAAGATTCTTTGGAAAATGTTCAGTCTCTTTTGCGTTGACAGGCTTTGTAGAAGGAGATTCAACTATAGGTACGAGCTATACATCAGCGGCATCGACTTGGTAAAAAAACTGGGAGTATGTCTCCTAAGATGGATAGGACATGTAGAGCGTTTTTTTTTTGTATGTATAAATGACACGCGCTAAAGATTTTATGACTATTCTTACGGTGCATAGAGTATAGTGCGATGTTTACACAGCGCGTGCGTTAAAGAAAATGGGATAGAGAAGCAGAAGATAGGAGATTCCGATGCACATTGGCCTTAAATGTCTGTAAATTATACTGAGGAGGAAAGACAGAGCCGGACAAGGCATTCCACATTCGTATTGTACTCGTACGGCTTATGAAAAAATCTCTATATTCAAAGTACGGCTGAACGCTGAAGATAGGCTGGAGGGCAAATTCCTTGCGAGTATTGCGATTGAATTGCTAAAGGGGCGGAATGCAGCTAGCGAATTCGTTTGAGCACTGTTTGTTAAAAAAAGCGATAAAACAGTGTGAGGCACGTAACGTTTCTGCGATGTTCACGCGAATGAATAGAATTCGCGATACATATTTGTGTCTCCGATTAGTTTCAACGCACCTATCTAGTAGGTGCAATATGGTTTTCGGCGCACCAGACCAGATGTGGGAATTGTACTCAAGTTTGGGGCGAATATTGTAGTTAGATCAGAAAAAGGGGTAAAATATTTCTTGCACCGTTTGAGAAAACCTACACATTTCGCTGCGTTCTTGGTGACTTCGTGTATATATATGGTCATTCCAACGAAGGTTGTCATGAACGCACATACGGACAATGGAAATTATTTCGGTTTCGGTGATGCAAGTGGCATTCATGGATAATGACTGTAGGTTCGGGTTTCGCTTTAGAGACCAGCATTGAATTAAATTCCATTAAATTCCACTCTATTGGCTGAACCCCATTTTAAAATGCATACGTTGCCGTTCCAGTTCTACGGCCGAAGAGCAGGGACGTGAGTCCTGGAAAGAATATGAGATGCTAAGAGTGGTGGCATCAGCAAAGGAATGAATTGGATTAGACGTTGCAGACAAGAGATCGTTTATGGAAACAAATGTTCTTGCCCGTAGAGACCTCGAGTCCGGGGACAACGCAGTAGAGGACGACCTCGCCTTAAGTATGGTGCGCGCAAGTAGAAGGCGACCTCAACCGACTTGAAGTGTGCAAGGACCGGGCCAACTGGAGATGGTTGTTAGTTGAGGCCTCGGTTCACCTCGAACTGTAGAGCCGCTTTAGTAAGTAAGTTATTTATTCAGCCCCACTCTGTTGTGTATCGCTTAAAAATAGCGTTGCGCGTCGGATGCGGTTAATACTTACACGTGTGGGTGTGACAGCCGAGTAACTGACAAATGCAACGTAAGCGAGGTTTTAGACTTCGAAACACCTCACGTTGTCCACTGATGTGATTCAATTATTAAGAAGACAATGGTATGACAAGTTTCAATTTGAGTTTCAATTTCAATTTATATATAAGTGTATTTCGTATATATGTAATATATTCCGTCTAAATGCTCAAAACAGATACTTCCTACCTACATCTGTCTGACCTACAAAAACGATCGGCTTCTGCACCCGAATGCATTAAATCAATCAATAATCCTTTTGTCGCCCAAGGAGAATAGACGACAATAAAATAAATCAAACCACCCTCATCACCGCCCATGGCATGCTCATTCACCTTTTATCGTTTAATTAGCACTATTTGGCCATAGAATTTACCCCCAAACCAGAAAATAAAGTTAGTAGTACAAAAACAATCCTCGTTCGTCACAACCTTACCAGTACCGTTCATTTGCAACCCTGGCAATGGGTTGGCAAATTTACACCCTCAAACCGGAATCAATGCACCCTCACAATGTGCACCCCGCTCTGAAGTGAAAAGTCAAAACGGAAAATCACCACCATGCCTATCCTGCTCTATAGAGGGAAATGTTCCCCTGCAACATAAGGTGCATTCGCACTCGATAACAGCAGTTGTCCTTGTCTCATAACATCACTATACACAGTTCGTTTTCGCTTTTGTTGTGATTTCGTTCCACATTTGTACAAAGCGCAGCAGCAGAAATCAGGACACCAAGACAGCATCCCTTGCTGTAGCTATTGGATTCTTTGTGAAACTCTCCCCTGTTCAGTAGTAGCTGGATAGGGTATCGAGTTTGTGATCTTTGGACGGTTAGAAGACGAAACTTGTTTTTTTTTTTCCTTTAAATTAAATGAAAAATATATTTCTGTGTTGTGAAAAGAAAAATCCCTGCTATCCAATACGGTTTCGAGTTTGGAAAATAATTTGCAAAATTCTTACAACATCGTGCATACATCGATTAAATTTGAATTGAAAAATTTGTATAGATGCTGTATCCATCATTCCCCGCAAAAAAAAAAAAAAAAGGATACTCAAAAGCAGATTAGGGATACAACGAAAAGTGTTATAAGTTGGTCCATTCCTGTCACATATGCGTGTGTATTGCTTTTCCTATCTCTCCCTCACCTAACAAGCCGAGGTCACTAGGTCGCCCGGGAACTCCTCTTATTTTTATTCTCACAAAAGATAGATTCCAGTTTGACCCCACCCCGAGCTCTGATTTTTTTCGCATTCCCATCTAATTTAAACACTTCTTACTTAAAAAAAAAATCATTTTAATTTGCTCAACCCCGCCTGTGAATCCTTGTTGAATCTAAGACGTGTATACCTACACAAAATAATTATGTGGATTGTGGAGGGAATCTCTTTTGAGAATAACATACAATTCTTTTGAATATTTTTTTTTCTTTTGCACAAATATCTCTATTATACATAAAAATCAAAGCTTGCTGGTGTGGTTAGGGTACCTCCATAAACGTCCTTGAGCACGCAGAACGAGCTTTCATTTCGTGCTCCTCTCCTGGAGTAGTACAGAGATAACACAGTAGATAGTATACGGGATACCTGCTTACACGTCTTCTACGATAATTACTTACAAACTCGAAAACGTATCTAAATATCTTTTCTCTCTCGAATAATTTATTATGTGCGTATCTTGTGTTGTTTTGTCGTAAAAGTATACAACGAATTTTTGTTTTCTTGACTTCGTCCATTTATACTTAAAGCAAGCATAATAATTTTGTCTTGAGTGTTGTTTATGAAGTGATGCGTAAAAAATGTGATCTTGTGTGAAATCGGAAGAAAATATTAAATAAAAATTAATTGGTGTAACTTTAACTTAAATTAAAAAAAAAAAAATAAAAAATTATATAAAAGAAATTTAAAGTATACTATATTGCGGCTAACATTTTTCGACCAAAGAAAATAACTATGGGCGGTGGTGAAGTGAAAGTTGCCACAGTCGATGTAGAGGGTGGAGATAATATGGCAACGCTGCCAGTATCCCGATCACATACCACTGGCAGTAATGATAGTGCTGAGAAGAATAATCTAGCCAACAAGGAGATGGAGCTGAAAAATGTTATGCCGCAGCCATTGCAAAGGTTAATACACTGTTTAAATACTTTATTATTTGTTTACACTTTTCTTACAGTGCGAAGTGCAATACAAATATTGGTCCGACTTTTTTTTTCATAGTTATCTACCGAGTTGATAGATGAAAAGATCCAATCAAATACTATGTTGCCTGCCATTCCAAACCGAGCTCTATATGGTATTCATGTAAAGGATTAAATGTTTATAAAGCTTTATAATAGATACAGTAACTACATATGTTGAAAACTCCTTCAAAAGCAAGAACAGTGGAGTATATTTTGTCACACAATTCAATGGAACATTAACCTCCAAAAAAGACAAAAAATAATTGTGAGAGTCTAGGGTTAGGGTCCTATATGGACCTGTTGCGCCCAGGTCCTCAGTCCAATGGAGTCCGGGAAGACAAAACGTTTCCAAAACAGTTCATCATTTTCTAAAACAAGTGGCATACCAGTACCAACTTACTTGATAGGTCCACTCTGTCTCCCATCTTAAATTTATTTTATTTGTCCCATTATTTCTTTCGAGGATACGTGACCTTTGTGCCTATTTAGTAAGTTCATTGTTTTGAGCGTATACAAAATCTTGCAATCTCAATATCAATAAGTTGAACAAGACCTTTGCTAAGCCCACCTCATTCTTGTTCTCCTTTCTCTCGGCTTCGTATGTAATTGACCTTTTTTTTTAACAATTGTTACTCAACCACCTACTCATTGTATTTTATTTTATTTTTTATTGGAGACGACACTCTATAAAGATTTACTGTCCTCGTTGTATGTCCTCATTTATATCGGTTTTCATAACAGATTTTGTTATTGTCAATATTTCTATTAAAAGATTTTGTCTAAGTAACTGGGATAGGGTACTGTTTAGAAGAATGTGCACTTGATTATTGCACAGCTTAACCAGTTGACACATTTGCATTTTCGTTATTTGGTTTTACTAACTTCGTGCTTATTATGTATGTATCGACTTGAATTACATCCAATGTGAATATATTTTCATTTGATGAACATGCACATCACAGTAAGTTTATATTTATATATTACAAGCAGTACCCGGGCGACTCGGCCCTTACCCGTGCCCAGGAATTATAGTGCTTAGACATATTCTTGTATATTATAGGGCAATGAATATCAAAGTTCCAAATATAACAACTTTAGTTCCCCTGAAGGGAATACCTTCCCATGAGTGTCGAGAAATATTGCTTGGGGTAGTTTTTTTTTTGTGTATGGAAAGTGCCAATCCCCTTAGTAAGATCCCGCCCATATTTTATTAAGTGACAATAAAGTTAGTAAATGTCAAAATATAATGTAATTTTGAGGTTTAAGTTCAGCGCCATCTGTTGGCAAACTGTAAAACTTTCGAGTTACAAGTACTTCCCTTCATAGCAAATAATAATTGGGATAGTTTCAGCTCAATCGACCGACTTCTTTTCGAAGCGTCGAAGAAACGCATTTGCAAAGTTTTATATTTAGATATGAGAGGTTCCAAGCCCCTTTTGTCAGCCTTTGCCGCCACACCTATAGTGTCACGTGTCGACATATAATCGGCATAATATGAGTAGTTCAGATAGCCTATCATATAACACCCGCTTTACCCCTTCCCCATTAGCCTAAGTGGAAAAACAGACCGAGCCAGAGGTTACCTTTAATTTTTATACATATATCGAAATGGAAGGGAACTTTAGACCCAAACTCCGCAATCAATTTTGGACGTTCAATTTTACCAACTTTAAGAATCATGGATGTTAATTTGTTGTAAGCAGTATTTCCTTTTGAGAAATTTGGGGGTAAAATTCTCATTGCTACGGAAGTCATGTTGGGGTAGTCAAATTCTCATTGCTGCTAACGAATTTCTTTCGCCAAGGGCAAGGGCCCTTAACAAATTTTAATTTGAGGAGAGCTATGTGTTATTAGGCAAAATATCTCTCAAAAGGTGTTAGAAGGAGGCACAATAGAACAAAAAATTACAGTACAAGACAAGAGTATGTTCATAATAATAATAATAATGATGATGGTGATGGTGGTACGCGTTAAGTAAAGCTTACGAGATTACCTAAATAGAGTTCAAAGAACGGCTGCGATTGAAACAACAAGTTTCCTTTGGCCCATATACTAACCTTGATCTCCATCTAATAAAACTGTAGGGGCCTTATTATGTGTTACATAATAACTTGAAAACTACTCCACATATTTTAATGGGATGTTTTAAATGTTCTTCAAGAATGTGAAAAGTCTTCATTCTATATAATTAAATGGACACAAAAAGCCGCAATATTACAAAAAAATTATTCGCAAAAAACAGCAAATTGCTTAAAAGTAAACAAAAAAAAAAAAACAATGAATTTTTGGTTAGGCTGCAGTAATTCTTAGGCTCTTTATTTCTCGGGCGACAGCGACAGTCACTTCAACCTAACATAACCTTGTGGTTTCACATGAATCTAGGAAATAGATTTCCCCTACTCTTTTGAGCTTCATATGAATGACTGTGCTCAAGGGTCGTTGCTGCGGAAGGCTTGAAGATTGAGTTTACGTTTTTTAAGAAAGACCGGAAAGTATGTAGGTTAGGTACAAAGAAAAAAGGTGGAGAATAGTCTCTGTAGTGACATAGGTATGCTTAGAAAATGAACCCAAGTCAATTACGCGCCCATAAAGAGTAACATCTGTTGTCTCCCTATAAAAGAGCTTGATCCCCATTTCTGCAGTCAGTCAATTCGCTGAGATATGGAGTTGCTGCCGACTAGAAATATGACATCTATGAAAATAGTTTTAAAATACGCCAAGCATTTTCGCGTTCTTGCTTATAACACATTGTCCAGTGAAAGGACCTACTCTATCGGTAATATACAGTCTCCTGTATCCAGCTTTGGACAAATATACCTTGCAGCTATTCATGTTGTGTCACTTGTCCTAGGGTTAGCTCATTCGATATCATTCAGCTTTATCATGAGTTTCCCAGTCCCTAAGGTAGGTACCTTTACTCTACAGTAATCGGGAAAACAGAAGGAGACACTAAGATTTAGTCTTTCGGGAGAAAATACCACCACCAACGCCTTCCAGAGCTTTTGGTCCATCGTGAGCCAGTGAATTGATTCCTCGTGTAAGAATGCACCTTTCTCCCAGAATTATTTAATTAGCAAGCCTAAATGTGGTAAAATTAAATTCAATGTTACATATTTCATCACACGCGCAAAGGCTCGGTCTGCCATACAATGACTTCTGCAGAAACTGTAAAGACGAGGAGGAGGACGAGTCCGTCACTCACTTTCTTTGCAGCTGCCCTGCCCTGGCCAATCTAAGAATGGCCTACTTAGGAAACTATTTTCTCAATGATCTCTAGGTAACATCAGCGCCGCTAACATTCTTAGCTTTATAACCGGCAGCAAATGGTTTACATGAGTGGCCAGTAAAGAAACAGCTCCCCAAATCCCAGTGGTATGCACAATGGGCCGAATAACGGCCTAAGTGTTTCTCTCATCGAGAGCCACTTTAAACTAAAACTAAAACTAATCACATTTCACATAGAGATAGAGTCAAAAATTGATGTCGGTTGCTCTTTGGTTTTATTATTGATATTTGAATTTTTCCAAGTCGGGTAGTGTCTTTTCTTACGTACCTTCCTTTTAATTGTGTTTATAGTGCGGTGGTTCAATTAACCAAACAGCAAGCCCTTTCATCTAGTTCGGTTACGGGCTAGATCCCTTGAATATTATGCCAACTATGTTGATCATTATTGGCCATGTTGAACAAATTATTCTGCCTAGCAGTGGATTATTTACCATCTTTCAAGTTCTTGAATTTAGTAAGGTATTTTGCCATAGGCAATCTTCTGTTTTTACGTTGCGGCCTTTGGAATGATTGTTTAAATTCTGGAAGATGGTTCAATTATTGCATCTGCAGTAGATATATCACCCCTCAATTAATTTTATCCCCGAGCAGTGTCTTTTAAATTCTGATTGGAGCCTTTTTTAAAATGAGTGACTTAAAAATTTTCCAAACTGCTAGAATTTTAGAATTTTAGAAATAAATAATATTAAACGTAACGATTTTTAGTAGAAGTTTAAAAAAGTTATGCTACAAAACTTATTACAACCCAAACCATCAGAATAAGCCTCAGTATTTAAAACGCCTTAAAGTATTAAATTAAAATATTAATACCCAATTTCTTATTAATTTTTCTCAACATTGTGGACGATTCTTTCCACGAAAAATTAACATTTTTCTTGTGTGTATCAACAAATCTGTATAAATCAATTTGAACCATTTTGAGAATTATGTGACGATTTCTGTATGCAATAAAATGAACGTGAATTTGCGACTCCAAAACTAGCATTTTCACAAAACGCACTTTTTAACTAAAATGAGATTAAAAACTGGATTTTCATAAAAACGGCTCTAATGATTTAGACAAAATTCAATAGTTGAGTTCAAATGTTCAATTTTTAAAATCTTCCTTGGTCTTGTTGTGCTGACCATCTGTCCCTAAGAACCATGACCAAAATGACACTTTCATTTTAATATAACCATGGAGTTTAAACTCTTATGATACAACAAACATGCTATTATGAGAATTGGTTATTGGACCCATTTTAAACCGGCTTTTGGGAAATTATGTCGAATTTGTTTGTTTATTGTCGTTCTCTCGGTTTTCTTCGCCTTTTGATAAATATCTAGCCTGAACCGCAGAAGTGGTGCCTATAGTAGAGTACACTTATTATAGCTCTTCTCAGCCAATCTGTATTGCGTCACCTGTTACGATGTGGAATAACGCCCTTGCCAGGCATCCGTTAAATTGACAATAGAACTCTTACCTGGGCAGAGAAATTGTTGTAGTATCTGTCTGTATGTTTCCCTAAATATTATATAATTCAACATCACCCAGCCATCGGAATGACAGTAAGAGTGCACAAATTACAAACTGTCTTTAAAAACCAAAAAGAAGCGAATTAATCCCTCTGAATATAATATACGTTCTTCCTGTCGAAAAACGCCAGCCAGCCAGCCAGCCAGCCAGCCAGCCTGTTCCTTACCATAATTTTGAAAAGAAATAACCGCAATGCAAAACAATATCTCTAATTGCTTAGTTTTACAGCAACCCTACAGGTCAGCTCTCAGCTACTATAGTATAGCTTCAACTGAATTCAGCATAATACCTAGATATACCACAACATATCTACATACAACATCATTGGATGTACTTCTACTTCAGCTCTTTGCTTTCTGTGTGATCTGTCATGCGTACTGATAGCAAACTTCAAATGGCGTTCCCGAAGAGTTCATTTGCCTTTGCATCACAAAAAACACTAAAGTCCTATATATCCCTAGAGTATGGCATCGCAGCCTATCTACCTACATTTTCCATTCCGTTTTACACAATTCTCTACTCAGTATGCTGTTGGCGGGAAAATCACTTGCAAATGATTGCTGTTGCAGCAGCCCCACACAAATCTAGGGGTGGTCTGGAGAATACTAGGTACACTGCTTCCATTATAATGGTAAAGTTAGTTGGTTATTCCCAATGCACACCCACAAACATACAGTTATAGTACATATATCTCCTTTGCATACTATGAATAATAAAAATTAGGTCAGTTTGGATGGTTGTTTGAAATCTATTACTGCAACTATCCGCCATTCTTCGTTATAAAAACAACGACTATATTTTCAGCCGATTGGAGGCAGTTTCAATTTGTTTATACTGTTTTTTTTTGTCCTTTTCTCTTTTCACGACTACATATATGTATAAAAAAAAATCCCTTTATTCTTCTTATTTATATGACACTCTGGAATGACATCGTTCTATGGCAATGCGTTAAATATTTAATCAATCAATTTAGTCTCTACTTTCTGTTATACTGTCATACACTATTATATTTCACACTTATCCACATTTCTGGTTCTATGTTTATTGTAGAATAGAAATCCCTTTTTAGAAACATATTCAATCATTTTTGTTGAATCATTTCAATCTAGCTCCTCGTTATAGTTGTTGCTTAAATCAGTTACAAATTTACTACTATACAATTTTGTTCGTTTTTTACGTTACCTTACGTTATGTTAAATGTTAATAAAATTGTGTTGATAGTTCTAAGTATGGATAGATTTAGAGAAAACTTAATTAATGATTTTTCCAGTTCATATTGTTATACGATTAGAAACAGTGGAACCAATCCAGGTATGAGTCGAAGTTGCCTTCCGTATGAAAACCGTGGAAGCCACAAGAAGCATCCAATGTACTATCCGAATGAATTATGGTAAATTCCAATGAAAAAAAAACAATCCTTTTATTATATTGGTAGATTTCATACATGTAGATAATGCTAATGCGTTACATCCTCTCATTCACTCCTATGTTTTTATATACATACGCCCCATAGTTAATAATCTTTATTTGTTTCCTTTGCAGAGAGCTAAATTCTTTATTTAATTGTTTAAATATGTATATACCTTTCATATAGAAAGGCAATATAAATTTATTAAGCTGTTATGAGAAAAAATAGTCAGAACGATTCTATTTACCTACTTACGCTAGCTGTGATAAGAATCATTTTCGGGACAAACATGAGGTATATCCAACTTATATCTATCCCGGACTCATTTACTGACAATAGGGTATCAAAGAAGAAGTTCCTTGACATCCACTTGTTTTCAATTAATGCGCTGAAAATTACTGTGGAACACAGCTATTAATATAATGCCTCGAGCACCTTCGAGAGCAAAAGCACTCGCTATCTTTCATCAAGTCGTCATTTGCTTAGGTCCGTAACAGTTCAGTTTATTTCAAGATGCATCCTAAAGGGACGGGCGCAATATCGCAGTGGTTACTATGCGAGGTATCCCAGGTTCGAACCCCGGAAAAACACAAATTACATCTTTAGGTTTCTTCTACTGCGCCACCTCTCGCAAACGTCTGACAAACATCCGAGAGTATAAAAGCTTCCCAATTCAGCCGTTCGGACTCGGCATAAAATTGTAGGTCCCTTCCATTCGTCCCAAAAATAGAAACTCACACAAATGAATGGTTGCGAGAAGATTGGCCTAGTGTGTCCGGCTAAACTGGGTCCAAATTTCAATCAACATCTTTCACCGTGTGCGTTGGATTTCGTCAGGGGTGCGTTTGGTATTCTCTCCTTTTCTTTATTTGAAGTAGCTGTTACAGCGGAGCTGTGGTAAAGAACCTTTACAATTAAGAGGCCTAAGGCTAAGTCATTTGCTCGTCGCTGATGATTTGGTCATTCTTAAGCTGCGATTACACCGCCATTTTTTTGAGTCATTTAAATGGCGCTATGACTTCAGGAAAAAATGTCGCAGTAGAGCGACATTTAAGCTACGATTCGTCATTGGAAAAATGGCGATCACACGAAATGACTATATCATCGTCATTTTTGTCCCAAAATCAAAAGACGGACACTGCGTGTCATTTAGAATTTTCCGTTGGGATGCCATTTAAATGACGCAACAGCCAAAAAGTTTAGTCGTTTGTTCAAGGTGTCATTGAAGAGCGAAAATTGCACTGAATACATGTCATTTGGTCCGACATTTTTCTAGTCATTTAAAGGACGCCGAAAATGTTATCCCAAAAATGACGATCACATAGAACGACATTTAAATGACTGCTTTGTGACGCGGTTTTTACGTCAGAGCACCATTTAAATAACTCGAAAAAATGGCCGTGTAATCGTAGCTTTAAGTCCTCCTAGACCCATTTTTTCCTATAGGTTGCAAAGGTGGATTCCTATTTGCAAAGTCTGTAGTAATATACTAGGAAAAGCAATTAGTCCTCCCATAGTTTAAAGAAAAAAATGATCATAAGCCTTTGTGCCGATAGGACTTAATAAAGGCAAACTTATCGCGAAAAATCGACAATAATTGATCTTTGAAAGGTTGTAGGTTTAAAGCAAAAAACCGACCATAACCCTTTGAGCCGATAGGTCTTAATAAAAGGCAAACTTATTTTTGAAAGGTTGTAGGTTTAGAATTGCTATAACCTGTTGTGCCGATAGGACGATAGGAAACGGCAAACTTATGGCGAAAGATCTACAGGAATGGATCTTTGAAAGGTTGTAGGTTTAAAGCAAAACACCGACCATAACCCTTTGAGCCGATAGCGGTCTTAATAAAAGGCAAACTTATCTTTGAAAGGTTGTAGGTTTAGAATTGTCATAACCTTTTGTGCCGATGGGACTTTAGGAAACGGCAAACTTATGGCGAAAGATCTACAGGAATGGATCTTTGAAAGGTTGTAGGTTTAAAGCAAAAAACTGACCATAACCCTTTGAGCCAATAGGTCTTAATAAAAGGCAAACTTATCTTTGAAAGGTTGTAGGTTTAGAATTGCCATAACCTTTTGTGCTGATAGGACCTAAGGAAACGGCAAACTTATGGCGAAAGACCTAAGAAGAGTTGTGCGACTAGTCGCTGACCTATGCCTATATTCCGAAGGTATTGGCATGGTAAATCTTCCTAGGGACTTAGGAAGAAATTCGACATAAATGAGCTACATGCGCTAAATCACTTAGCAGAAGGTCAGGTGCAAGGGTATAATATTCTTATAGCGCTGGACAATGAGGTGTTGTAGTATGTACAAAAGCTCAACAAAATTTCTTTGGTCCGGAGCTATATTCACTGAACTTTGTATAGGAACACAATTAACAGCATAGCATAATACCTGAAATGCTATGGCATTAAAAGTCGAACCAAAATTTCGCAAAAAAATTGCTCCTCCAAGAGCATAGTTCCGCAAGCATAAAGCGAGAAACACAGCCCATAAATTACTGCAGGTATTACCATACAAACTTTTAGATAAGAACGCCTGCAGACACTGTCTTAACAGCAGCATACACAGTACTATACACTTTTCCAGCACCTTTTTTGGGCTGAGCGTCTTCTTGGTTAGTGTGCTGGACTACTGAGCGAAAACTGTCATGGAATCTGAGAAGGCTTCGCAGTTCAGTCGTTTTAATTCGGCAAAACATTTTAGGTATTTTGTATTCGTCCCAAAAACACACAAATGAATGGTAATGATAAGCTATGCCTAGGGTGCCATTATGGACATTTGCGTTAACTTGTGTTTAATGGGAATAATTCTGAAGGAATTCAGAAAGTAGCCCATAATCAGAGAAAGCGCAGAAACAAATATAATTGGACCCAAGAAGCTGCTCTGAGCCGGATCATTTGGATCTATAGAGGTTTGGGAATTTTCACCGAGTTGACTTCCTTTAGATACACAGATTTTGGGGGTCAGACGGGGTACTTACCATTTTAGTGCATCAGGTTTCAAACCTACGTAGATTTCAACTTTTGAATGCAAGGAACAGCTGATGCCATTTTCTTCTTACTTTGCAAGGTATGTGGTTGCATCTTAAAAATGTTATCAGTTTTGACGTAGTAGTAGAATTTAAAATTGAAATAAATAGGGGTTCCCAATAACATTGAATTGTATCATTAAACTCTTATTTTTAAGATATTGTAATTTTAGACCAAGTTCATAGTACCTTGCCCTTGATTATTAAGAATCTCGGTGGCGGAAATTCGAAAAGGTCCACTTAAGCAACCTTACACCCGCGACCGTTTTAATGAATAAGCGGAACATTGAAAAAGATTCAATGAATGGAATTTTAGTTCAACTATGAGTAAATACAATTTACAATTTACTTTATTGGTGAGTATACTCCTTCCCTTTTGTGTGAGTGCAGTGCAGGGTTTAGGTTATGTTAGGTGGTGGCGATTATTCATTACATTATGGAGTGATTCACTTAGACCAACTAATGTCCAAAGGCAGAGTCAGTTATTTCCGCTACTGTTGGAACCGTTTCGAAAATTGGAGAAATTTCCGTTCCCCGAAAAATACTCTTCTAGAGTTTGCTTTCTAATCGAGTATAGCTCCGGGCAGTTCATAGCAGGTGGAAGAGTGCTTCATCCTCCTCTTCATCCATGCAACTGGTACAGATCTTAACCTTCTCCTGCATTCTTATATTTATGACTAGCTTTTGCCCGCGGCTTCTTTCGCGCAGTCCTCAGGATTTGGCACACAGAAATTCCTTCACAGTCATTTTTATAAATATAACGCGCAGGAAACCGACCTAAGAAAGTACCTAAGGAGCAGTTAGTATCTCTTAAAATTATGTCTAACGTCCTATTGGTGAAAACACTTCAAAAATATAGATATGATCAATTAGGTTGTGAAGCACGGGAATCTCAACAAAGATCGCACTATAGCAGACTGAGCCACTATCTATGGAACACAACATATTTCTTAGTTAGCCAATCCTTAATTACGATGGAGTTAGATGAAGCGATCAGCATATTGAACAGCTATGGAGTTTGCACGCATTACAATGTTTCAAATCGATACGACGAACGGTTCGTGAATTAAGAAAAGGCCCCCCTTAAAAGGGGTCATCGCCAATAACTCGGACCTCAAGCAAAATTTCCAAAATCGGACAAATTAATTATCTTTATTTCTTATGGAGTTTAAAGTCAATAGGATGAAAAATAAAAATCTTCCCATACAATCTTTGACCCCCCTTTTACCCCTTTAGGGGTCGAATTTCAAAAAATCCTTCCTTAGTGCTTGTATACATAAAAAAACCTTTGTGCAAAATGTCAGCTTTCTAGAGCAAATGGTTTAGGCTGGGCTTTGATCATCTGTCAGTTGGAATCTTCATTTTTATTATATATATGTATAGATTTCGTTTTTCTCAGTTTTTCTCATACTTCACCTTCATGAACAAAAGTAATCCTCCAGTCCTAGAATTTTGTAACTTTGTTCTTAATCCCTTAAAGCTTAACGAAATCCATTAGAACGAAACAAACAATTCGTAAAATATTTACAAAGACTGTGTTTTCAAATTTTTGAATGCCATTTTCCTGAAAGTCTTAACTAGAGAATCTCCCTCAAAGATGTAGGCAAATATTTACAAGCATGTGCGATGAGGAAGCAAAAAAATAAAAAAGAGAACTTCTTAATGTTCCTCTCCTTGACCTCACATCAAACATAGACATGTACATATGTACCTACTACAAAAAATTAATACACATATGTACGTGGAAAACTTGTAGATTTTTCTGTTCAAATAGGATTTTTCTGTTTTAAATGGGGTAACTTAGCAGTTCGCAAAATACATGCTTAAGTTTTAATATTTCATACAAGCAAAACGAACGCAACTCATTTGCTAAATATCTACGAGATGAAAACTCAAATGAGGTTTATTTTTGAAGGCCTTCGGCTGTAGCATTAATGAAACTATGAAATGAAATAATTTAGTTTTCGGTACTGAAGAGCGTTGCAGTGACTTTAAACAAATGGGGAAAAAAAATCATATAAATCGAGTGCAGCTTTTCGAAATGGAACTTTAAGATTTTATGACTTTTTTCTGGGAATGACGGAAATGTTATTTTTCTTGGCATGAATGTACCTATACTAATGGATATATGGTGTATAAGTTTTCCTGAGGCTTTAATCTTTACATATAATAAAACTGTAGGCATTTTCTTTGTCAGCTAAAAACTCGAAAACTACTGGACAGATTTCGATGAAACTTTTTTTAAATGTTCCTTAAGACTGTGAGACTGCTATAGGCTATGTCGTTTATAGCCATGTCCTTAGGAACAGTTTTTAGCCAAAATGTATTTTTTGAAGTGAAAATGTATACCTACACATATACCTTGCTACGAATGGATGTTTATACTTTTGCGATCGTCAAACAAACACATTCGATAAGGGTTGATTTGTTTTCGCAGTGAGTGCTATGGTCAGTTGTATATTATGTAGGTATGTATATTATGATTGTATGTCCGATGAAGGATGGGGATGGGGTGAGTCGTGCGTGCTGCAGAATGGCATGGGGTATATTAATAATCTTCATAAGAGAAGAGACGTATAATACAAAACAGGTTTCATTTCAGAATTTCATTCGATATGTGGTATGGTAACTGTGTTGGGTTGGGGTAGGTAGTTGTTTGGATTCTATAGGAAGAGGGAAGCAAAGGAAAGGAAAGGAAATGCAGTATATTAAACAAGTAGCAAGATCTAGGAGAGGGAGGAATTTTCTTTTTCTCCTAAAAGCGCGAAAACTACTGGACAGATTTCAATGAAACACTCAAAAGTGTAATTTTAAATGAACCAAATATAATTTTGTGCGAGCGGGCAAGGCGAGCACGGGTCCAGCTAGTCTGAAATAAAAACGAAGGAGTTGCATTCAAATTTATTTTCATGCTGAAAAACAGAAAAACTATACTAAGCTGTGAATTGTGCCTGTGTACAGACGCACAATTGAGATGAAGATTGGTAAGCAAAGTTGCTTCCAATTTTTTTAAAGCCAAAAGTTCTATTCAAGAACATGGTTCCTGCGTGAACCATGTTTATTTTAAATTTAATAAACTTATAAACAAGCGCTCTAGCGATCCTGGACAGGAGCGAAGAAAACCACCATAGACGCAATGTTACCAGTAAAAGAAGGGTAATGCTGTTATGAGCCAGAATTCAGAAACGCAAAGACAGAGCTCAAGAGAGCCCTTCAATTCGAACAAAACTAAAAAATTTGGAGGAACTCAACCAACATTTAAATTGCTACTCATGGGAACTGTGCAATAAGCTAGGGATGCACAACTTGAGCACAAAATCGACCATGCTATTTGATCACAATATTTACTGAAGAAAAGCTGTTACAAAATAAAAAGGCTCCCATAACTGACGGCAAACCATCGGCAGAGCTAAGAGCCATCGGACTGACCTATGTACAAGTACATGCAGCTATTTAGAAGCCGGCATTTTCTTTAAACTTCTGAAAATACAATACCTAGCTCTAATCGGCAGAAGAAAAAGGGTATCGGGTTCCCCTATAGCCTATGGACTGCTGTTTGTTTTAATTACGGCAGGAAAGCTAAGTAAAATCGTCATAAACCAGACCTATATATACGAAAGACACGAATTTAGAAAAGGATAGCCAATAATTTATGCAATCGAGGTGGTGGGTAAAACAGCCGATGTAGCATCGGGGAAACTAGTAGTCAAAAACTATTGTTGGGTTGGCTACCCTCGACGTTAGAAACGCCTTCAACATAGCAAGATAGATAGAAATGTTGAAATGGCATGAGGTGTCTTGCAGTATACCGCAGCATTTACTTCGCATAATCCAAGACTACCTCAATGAACGAACACTAATATTTTTACGCCACTCAAGAAAAGCATCATGTTAAGTAAATCGCGGCGCAGAGCTCAATCCATGAACCCGACCTCATGATGGAGACCTCCTCAACCTAAAGACACCTTCTAGAGCAGCTTAAATTTTCAAAAGCTGTAGTGGATTTTTAGTTTAAGAAAGATAAGCAAAAGCAATGACAAAATTCGTGATCTCCGCCGTGTTTACTTACTTACTTACTTAGGTGGCGCTACAGTCCGGGGTGGAACTGTGCTTCAACCAATTCGCCTCTCCAGTCAGCGCGATCTTTGGCGCACTCCAAGTTGTTTGAGGCTGGTTTGAGGTCCCTTTCCACTTATGCGCGCCTACTACGTTGTCCGTCCAGGTTGGAATCGAAGACTCTTCGGGCCGGAGCGTTGGTGTCCATTCGCTCTACATGTTGCTGTCGATGTTGTTGCGTAAAGCCGGCAACTGTCGAATTGGAATACAAGCTTGGTTTATAATCGGAGTTGATGGGTGGTTGGTTGGTTGAAAGTGGCTGTCAGCTGAAAACACCAACACACTTAGACCAGCATTGGTCCATTGTGATACCACGAAAAGGATCATGTAAGATCTCCCTACTAGTTGAAGCATTTTGAGCTCTTTATAAAGCGTAAGAGGCTTCTGATGTCTGTGTTTGTCAGGTCGTCCAAGTCGTTGTAATGGAAGGCTCCTAAGTGAAGCTTCCTTCTACGGGAAAGAGCTGGGCAGGAACAAAGAAGGTGAGGAATAGTTTCCTCCTCTTCCTCATCCATACAGTTTCTGCAAAAGTGTCCAGTAATGACACCTATTGTAGTGCCGTGCCGATACGCAATCTGTTGAGAGAGATCAATTTCTTAGAGCGTTTTAAATCCAGCTTAGGCCAAATTTGTTTTGTCGCTAGACAAATGGTGCCACTTGTCCACCTAAGATTTGTACTCTCGATAGCATTCAGCTTCAATTTTTGTTTGTAAGTAGCGATTGGTATCCCTAGGGTGCCTTTATCTGGCAGAATGGGTTGAGTTGTTCCTATTCTAGCGAGTTCATCGGCCTTAAAATTCCCTGGAATGTCCCTATGCCCCGGCACCCAAATTAGGTGAATGTTGAACTGTTCGGCCATCTCCGTAACACCGCGTCTCCACGAGCAATATTTCATAGCTTGCCATATAGTATGCTATGAAAATTGCTCGTGGAGACCACAAATAGTATTCTATGAAAAATGGTATTCCATCTATTGCTCAGCTCATAGCTTGCTATCGATAGTATTCTATGGGGTGTACTTTTTTGTTGTGACGCATGTGTTTTCGTGTGATGGCTACGGAAATAGTAAGATATGAAATGCCCACCCTACATTTTATTGCATACTATCGTTATTTCTTTCTATGAGAAATGACAGATGGCAAGCTATGAAATATTGCTCGTGGAGACGCGGTGTAAGAGACGATCGGCAGTCGAGGGCTACAAGAGAAGTTATAGAGATCGAATCCAAGGATTTGATGGCTGCTTGGCTGTCCGAAATGCAGATATCCTTGGCGGATATGACGTTTTTCTTGAGCCAAGAGATAAGACTTCTTTAATCGCTATTATTTGCGCCTGGAACACGCTGCAGTAATTTAGTTGACGGAAGGAGAGCTTAACCAACTCCGTCTTTGGTTTTCGACCGAAGTTGATAGTCTTGAATAATTTCTGGTTAGAAAAATACTTTTTTTTTTTTAATATGGGGAAATGCGATTTATAATTCCTCTGGTATTATTTCATTATCACAGATAGTAATTTTTTTACTATTCGTCTCTCTGTCATATTTGACAAGTTCTGCGGGTAAAATAAAAATTCCTTTAGCCGTTTTTGCTTTTTAACCGATCAGTAGATCCACGTACAAGGTTTAAGGTTCTACCATTGGAATATCCCCACTCCCCAGTGCTTGTATACTAAATCCTAGTTCTCCCAGTTCTTTAAAGTGCTTTGCACTTACCTTCTTACATTTGATGAATAATAATAGTCAAACTTTGTTGAGTGTTTTTACTCATGCCTGTAAAAATGCTGGTTATTTTACAAAAACAACGCCGAATCCATTCATTTTTATTATAATCTGTACCAACTTGTACCAACAATAGATTCCCAGATTTATGCCCACAAAGCCACTGAATCATAAAAATGACCAAAAAGAAAACAAATCATCGTTAAAATTCGGGTCCTCACATCATTCTAAAGTCAAAACAATATTTTTCTGTTAGCAATTTTCTAAAATACTAAAACCTAGAATTTTTTATAATCGCTAAGATTTATGATCTCTGCCGCGCTGCTATGAAAATGCGTGTCAAGCGCACGCTTTTCATAGATTGTTCCAATTACGTGCTGTTGTTAGTAAACATAAAATCACGATACTAAGAAAAAAAATACATTTTCTTCTTTTTACAAATTCAAAATGAAAATTAAAACTTTACATTCGAAAAATTCGCGTGGGCTCACAATCCTAATATTAGCCGAAGTTCTATCCGCCAAGAACTTGGTTTCATTATCATTTTGTATATATAATTTTTGAAATTTTACAAAATTAGTTTTTAGTATCATCGGACTGTTTGGCGAGTTCTTAGATGAGTGGTGTTTTTGTTATATACGCACAATGTAAATATTTATTATATGCTTACATGCACTAGTGAAATATTGTATCTACTCATGTAAATGATGTAGAATAACCTACAAAGTTTATTACTTTTTTTACGAGTTGTAATTGGATGGTGTTCAAAATATTTGTTAACAAATTTTCTAGACATTTGTGTTTTTTTTTTCTTAATTCTAATTTATGGAAATACGTATTTTAGTGCAAGGAAAATGAGTTTGTCTATTGTTTGGCGGCGTACAATTGACCTTAAAAAACGATCTTCTACAAAATAAATATTAATAGGTACAAAAATAAAGTAGCACGTGAAAGTGACTTAAACTGATTTAATTCGGAACAAGACTCAAAATTGTGGATTGAAGACTTTAGTGGGGTTTTGTTTTTTTTTAATTTTTATAAAGAATTTTTTGTTTATCTGAAAACGTCTATAAATTTGCTTTACCTATACTGGTGACGTATAGAAAATCAGGTGACAACGAAATCAAGACCAAGAGTTCTGTTTTGTATAATATGTTTAAAAATTTGGAAATTAAAAAACAAAATGGTTAGTCCAACAGGTTCGTATAGAAGCCTAGGCCTAGCTTCTCTCAACAATTCGTTGTTGTAAATTTTTAATTTTGGGACGATTTAAAGTTAAATGTTATGCCGAGTCCGAAAGGCTGATTTGAAAAGCTTTCTCCGTACAATCATACACTCGGATGTTTGTAAGATGTTTGTTGGAGATGGTGAAAAATACCTCAAGATGTAATTTATGTATTTCTGAGGATCGAACCTTAGTAATTCAGCAAAATATCACTTAGCCACCAATATACCACCCCAATTAGAATACAGTAGACTCTCGATATAGTGAACCTTTGTATAGTGAACTATCCAATATAGTGAACCACCAATATTTTACACAGACTACTCTAAATAGTGAACTATGGAAATCTCGATATAGTGAACTCAGATTTTTTTTCGCAAAATTCAACGAAAAATGTTCCAGTTTTCAATAAGCCTGTTTATTTGTGTGTTTTTCTGATGTTTTAGGTACGCTTACAAGAAAAAGCTATGCAACTAAATTTAAAGAAGACACAAATAAAAGTGAAAAATTATTTTTCAACAATTTATTTCTTTCACTATTAAAAAAAAATTATGTACTATAAATATGATTTTTCAAGATTAATACTTTTTTTTGTTATTCGAGGATTTCGGCATTTTTTTATTTTTAAGTGTTGAGTTAATAAAAAACTGTAAAATAAAAAAATGTACTCATCAAAAATTAAGCTTTTGTAAACATTTAAATACTCCCGCTCGAAATAGTGAACAGGCCTGGTTTTTATTTTTTCACTATATCGAGCGTCTACTGTATTCCATTCCACAATTTTACCATGTATGTATTTGTATACTGTATACATAGCTTTATTACCATTGAAATTTCTGTACATTTCTGCCCTGTAAATACAGTTTCTCTGATAAATTCTGATATAAACGACGACTATTGATATATTAATGATTCGGCTTTGCATTAAAGTTTATATCTACTTTTCAATCTCATTATAATAAACCAGTTTGTTCTGACCGATTGGCGATATAGGTAATCAACGTCCAGGACAAATGGCATGAGCTAGGAAGCTGACATTTAAAAAAAAGCCCTTTATCCAAATTGAGCATTGAGAAGAGATTTGGGGGAAATTCGAATTTCAAAAGTTAGACAAAGGGGGGTCTAGTATTTATGGGAAAATTCTTATTTTTATTTTTCATCCTATCGAGCTCGTAGCAAAGCATACTAGATACTCCTGTAATGGAAGTCAAGATTCGGGTAAATGCTTGTCACATTATATAATCCCAATCTGCCACATTTTCGATACTAAAATCGATTTCCAGGTGACATTAAATTGCAATATTGAGGCGCTCTACGTCGAATATCTGACATTTTCATTACTTTCAGAAGAGATAGTGCGCTGGGTAAAAGATAAAAGAAGGGCGATAGTAGAAGGAGTAAAATTTCAAAGACTATGTAGTAGACCTGTAATTTTAGGATTTTAACTAATAAAAATTAAATATCGGTCATTAGTTCGGTAGTTGTGATGATTGCCATTAAAGCATTTGATGATCTCTCCTGTGTGTACATGTCTCTGCATGTGTTCAGTGCCTTTGCAATAATTATTTAAAAGAGTCTGCTTTTTTTACTGAGTAAAACAGGTACGCAAGTCTGGGCTTCCATAAAAAACTTGTATCTTCTTGAAGCTTTACGGAAACCCCCTACAACCTACAAGTAAAAAAATTACTTGGGAGGTAAATATTTGAGGTCTGCAACAAACTTGCGGTCATTTTCGCAAGCTTTTCCATAAGAAGCTGAAGTCTGGAGAGATTAAGTAGGAAGAATGAGTCGTTCGACCGAAATTCGCATTTTTTTTAGATTATTTCGCCTGAACGTTTGTCCAAACCATGGGGGACCCCCTTTGTAAACCTCCTAGCGTTTGTGGATCTTTAATTGCGGCTGTTCTTTTCTGCCGAGATGCCACATTTAATCATTACTTACCCTATAGGTACACACATGTACATCAGTGAGCGTCAAAAGTGAGTAAACACCGATGTTTCTATAGTCTCCAACCAAATCGAAAAAACCAACATTCTGTAAAACGTTTGAATACTAAATAACAATAATTAAAGATATTTCATCTTGACAGCAAAAAATCTATATATATAACAATGAATTGCTGTTCGTTAGTCTCGCAAAAACTCGAGAAAGGCTGGACCGATATGGCTAATTTTGGTCTTGAATTATTTGTGAAAGTCCAGAGAAAGTTAAAAAGGTTAATAAATATGAAAGTTGTCAAATAAAGGGGCGTGGCACCGACCATCCCAAAAAAAAAAAATACATTCAAAATCGTATACCTGATATCTCCTAGGTATATGACGTTTTATCTCGATAACCGCTGGGCCGATTTTCATTATTCTTTTTATGTTTTGTTCGTATTGCTGTATTTCAGGTTTAGGCAGAAAGAAAATTCCAGTAAATCGATTTATTCTCATTTCTCGCATTTTACGAAAGAACATTACTACCTAAGACCTAAGGCTAAGCAATGCAATTCCTGTGCACGGGCAAAGCCGGGCGGGTACAGCTAGTACCTTATAAATATTTAAAAACATTTGTATCGAACTTCCAAAGACAAATAAAAACCGCATTGGCGTTCACTCACTTTTGACGCTCACGTATTTTCCATCGCTCAACTAACGTTTAATGTAAAATCGTTGCGATTGTTACGTTTTATGATTTATACTCGTTCATATTGAAAGTTAGATTTTTTGCCTTTCGTGCAATAGAAATCGAATGTGCACATCTAGCCTCACTGGAGGTGGTCCCCGAGAAGTTGCTATGTCGAAAGTAAGGTTGGATCGCTAAACTTTGCTGAAACGCTTAGAATAGAACTGCCTAAAGAATTGCATGTTGGGTAGATACATAGTTACATAGACTCTCTCTTGTTTAGTGACTTGAATAACATGACGGATTTACTAAAATGTATAGTATAGGATGCAAACGCCTGTTTTTTCACCTTCACCTGACGTTAAAAAAGCAATAATGTGGTTGATGTTAAGAAGGTTAGGAGTACAAACCAGTAAGAATAGACCGTCGACTCCTCCACATAACGGACTTTGCCTACAAGCTGCCGGCGGGCCCAGGATTTTTCATGTACATATTGGTGCTGTACAAAATCAAAGGAGCGCCATTAATGCACGCATACTTGAAAAATCCTAGGCCCATGGTATAGCATGGAAAATAATTGCCGCCATTAATTTTGACATTTACACGTATTCACAGATAGGGTAATTTTTTCCGGGGGGAATCGGGTAGGTGCACGAGAAGTCGGCGGTCTAGTTCTTACTGGTTTGTGGTTAGGAGGTATAAAGATTGCTATTTGGCTATATAAAGGTTGATTTTTTTTTTTGCTGTTTGGTTTTTCAGCCTGATTATTTTGACAGTTTACGCGTGATTCGTGAAATGCTCAATTAGCATCTCCATTTCACCATGGATAGACCTTCTGAGCAGGCTACGTTAGATAATAATCAAACTTGCCGTATATGGTCTGCTGAGCAAGCAGAAGCATTGCAAGAAAAGAACAGATAATGCATCCACAAAGATTTAACGTTTGGTGTGGTTTATGGGACGTGGCTCAGCACGGAAGAGCTGGATTTGATCGACATATGCTTTCAACAGGACGGCGTGAATCCATTGAAATATTGGAAGGGGAATTTGATGAGCAATTTATCACACGTTTTGGACCTACGAATATTTGACGCCGCTGGAATATTTTTTGTGGGGATATGTGAAGTCTCTCGTCTATATACGGGTAAGCCAGCAACTATTATCGCATTGGAAGACAAGATAAATCGTGTTATTGGTGAGATACCAGTCGATATGTTGGAAATAGTGTGCCAAAATTGGACATTCCGGATGGACCACGTAGCGGACAACATTCACACGAAATATTATTCAAAAAGTTAATGGCAAGAAAATGTTCCTGCCCATTTGGCTGACACTGCGACCTATAAGGGTCGAAAGGGATAAGGTTACTCTAAGAGACGTGTGACCTCCCTAGTGAACGCCACTATATCCTTAGTAGCGGAGATTCTGAGCTCTGTTGGTAAAAGCATCTCCCTGTTGAAGACACGTTTTCTCAACCAATGTGCCGGGCAATCACAGAGAATGTGTTCGGAGGATTCTTCATCCTCAAGACAGAACCTGCATTCTGTCTCCGGGCAAAAATTCATTTTGTTAAGGTGAGATCTCAAGCCACAATGGCCTGTGAGAAAGCCCACTAGCCTTCTGATAATATCCTTATTTAGATTGAGGATTTCCTTGTAGGAGTAAGGTTTTGGAATTGGTTTATCGACTCGAATAAAAATTTCACTCAATTTTGCAAAGTTTTTTTTTTTTTTCAATTTTAAAAACCAAACACATGTAGGTATGTACGCTCACTATACATGTGTCTCCGAAGCTTTTCAATTTGCACTCCATACTAAACATTACATCAGTGTTGTCACTTCGATTGACTTGGAAACGTTTGTAAAAGTTTAGTTGAGCTATTCTGTTCAAATCAAGGTTTGGAGTAAGTATGTACAACGTGTAGAAGCTTCGATCGGAGTTAGATCTTATTTTTCATACTCCGGCCATTCCTTGAACTCAATTGAGTTTGATGATATTGAGAGAAACGAGTGAATCGAAGGTACTGATCAAACTATGGCGATAGCTTCCAATTTTTTCGAAACCTCTGCTGCAAAAGTATGTTTTAACCTAGGTACTTAGCGACACATATTTTTCTAGCCCGATCTAGATCTAAAATGACTCTAAATAGAGACTTAGCATGGTTATTGAGCGGTGGAAATATGAAGGTCTATAGGTTCACTATCCGAAGTTCAGAATAATTTTTAATTTTCTTAAGATTACCGCTTAAAGTGGAACACTATAGTGTGATGAATATTTTTAATCCCGTCCATTTGATGTTATTCCCATAATACAACAATTTACTAATCTCAGCCACTTAGTTATGAAATTGAAATCCACCTTTTAAAGCCTTTATTAGATAAGCATCTATGAAAATAGTCCAAATAAAATGCATCCCCCTTCAATTTGTTTATTTTTTTTTTATCATTGCATCCCGTCCTTTGTATATTTTTTTTTAAATTTAAGTTAGCTTCATATCATCACTATTACCTTCTCACATAATCGAATCGAATTTTTGACTTGCACATACAATTCACCATCACAAAGTCCTTCAAGCTTATGATTATGAAACTTGGACATGTAAAGGTAAACAAGTTGCTATATAATATTTCTTCTATAGATTAAAGTTGATTAAATTAAAAATTGAGGACCACCTTGGCTTCGCACACTCTACACACAGACACCAGCTTATTATAGAAAAAAAAAAAACTACATAAATATTATTAACACAAGCAAACGATTAAAGTGCGTACACAGAGCAACCATCAGTCTAATGGCATTTTGTTTGTGATTCTTTCAGGACGTCGCTCTTTATAGTCACCAGTTTGGTGTACGCCATCATACTAATCGTTGTTTGCATTGCATATGTAATCAGCGATGTGACAACACATCGTTTACCAGTTCTATACTATGAAGGATTCTTCACCTATCTGTATGGCGCCAGTATACTCTTCCTGTTGTATGTCTTCTGTTTCCTGCTTCAAGGTAAGTTTGCGGGTGGGTGCGGTTATGGGCTTCAGATTAAAGTTGTCGTCTCAAGCACGGCTTACACTTATTGTTCTTATTCTTTATCCTTGATTTTTCTAATATGTTTTCTTTTCCATTCAGAGAGTACATGCTGCAATGGAGGCAGCAAACCGAAATCACCACCAAAGGAGAAAAAACCAAAGAAACAAAAGCAAAAGAAACCGGATCCAGCCGATTCCAAGGATGGAAAGGGTAACAAGGATTCCGGCAAAGGTGGCAAGCCCAGCCCGTTCCAGGTATACATTTTGAATAATATTTTATAAATTATATACAAAAATGGAAACTTCCAACTGATATAACTGCATGTGCTGTGGTGCACATGGAGCTTTTTCAATTGCATCGAAGCTCTATTTTACAATTTGCTCGTGTCAATGCTCTGCCAAAAGTTCAATTAAGAAAGCTTCGCATTACAGCATAGTTTGTATCGTGATTTAATCTAATATCCTTTTTAGTTGTATACTTATATGTTATATCGTTTTAAAAATTTAAACCGTTTTTTTTTTTGTTTAACGAAAAATTTAACAAACAAAAAATAATTCTCATCACAATCAATATCACCAATCAAATCACACATACACACAATCAACAAACAAAATACCAAACACAAACAAACACACAGGAACGATTTCCGATCAAGAAACGTGATTTGGTTCGGCAGTCGCTATTGAGTCAGGTATGCCTTTGATTGAGTGTCTTGCAAAATTAATCTCCTCTTCTCTCCTCTAAAACTATAAACTACTACTACTACTACTACTACTAATATTGTTGTCTACTAACCATTTCTTGTGGCATTATGTTTACTAACTGTTTGGTAATTGCTGTGCAATATCCTCTATATCTATTTATCTATTTAAAATAAAAAAATGTATAAATCGTTGGTAACCAAAGCCCGCAACCCATTGAAACCACAATGCAAATGGTGTAAATTTCTATTACTATCTGTGTGCTAATATATCTGTATGGTGTGGTGTGTTAATTGTGACAGCTGCCTACTAATCCGTTCCCCATTAATGCTGGTAAATTGAGAACCTTGCGTCACTGGATCGGTGTAGCTATACTATACTAACGGCTTTCACGGACTGTCTAATTGCGTTAAAACCTAAAACCTATTTCGATCAGTGTGCATTATTGTTCTACTTTCCTTTTTTTTTAACTGTATACCTAAAGTTGCTTATTGTGATTTGATGTTTTGCAATTTTCTTAATGCATGTGGTTTGATTTTATAATTTAGCGTTTTACCTTGTGGTGTAGGGGTGGAGGGTTACATTTAGTTATAAAATGCAGAATCCAAGATTCTTGGACTTTTGTGGATAGGTGCCCCAAAAATTATGTGAAATCTAAACATTGGGACCTTAACATTTTTATCCAAATTAAATTTAAAAACATTATGCATTGAGCTCATTGTGCATACCGCATACGTAACCATCCCATCTCAATTTCGTCAAAAAGGAGGGTTTTCCTTCCAAATTTTTCCAAGAAGGAGGTTTTTTTTCTCCAAAAGGAGGGTGAAAGAAGGATTAATATATTTAATGATGAGACACATTTTTAAATTCAATTACAATTGAAGAACTGAATACAAAATACATTGTCTGTATCTTATTCTGAATCCATTTCCTCAAATTCATCTTCGTCAACAGTTTGTTTGTCGCTAGCCACATTATATTTTGTTTTTAATGACATTTGGCGAATCGTATCAGGTCCGACATATTCTCATTGCTTTTTAATGCCGTATGTAAATTGGGCTAAATAATTATGCTCAGATAATTTTTTGACCCTTCCTATTATGGCGGAGAACGACTTTTTAGTTGTCAAAAAAGTATCCTGCTCCGGGAGCAAAGTAATAAAATTAGGCTAATAATAGCCCTTTTTTTTTGGGAATCTATCTCAGTGAAGTAAAGTAAAGTAAAGTAGAATCTTCAGTACGCAATTACAACAACTATTTATAGAGTTCGGTAAACTTCTCTCTCGAAGTAAAAAATTTGAATTAATTTTTCGTTGAAAAAAATCATATTAAAATTTCGATAGGAAAGGAGGATGATTGGAGGGTAAAAGGAGGATTTAGGGCTAGAAAGAAGGCTTGGAGGTTTTGAATTTTTTTTTTTTAAAAAGGTGGATCATCCTTCTAAAAGGAGGGTAGATGGGATGGTTATGCTTACGGCATACCTAACCTTATCTGAATTTAAAGTAAACCCGGGCGACTATAATTGTTATTTTTAGTTCTGGTGTGAAGGTATTAGCCAACTATAGCCAATTTCTATTCATATTACACCCCATACAGCTTATTTATACGTCACACCTGAACTGTATCCATGAACAATTGATCGCAATTTATCCGTTGACAAGTTCTACATCATATCCATAACGCTCATCTATGAAGTCCCAGATTTACAGGACTCTTCATTCGTGTACATTTTATTCAACGTAGGGAGAGGTAGATGTAGAGACCCAATATTTCATAGTCGATTTCTTTATATTCATCTATCAATTGACTTCTATTTTCCGTATTTTTATTTTATAAGTGCGACTTTATTTTCATTGTTTTACATTTTATATAGTCAAGTGTTGGCATCGCACAGTGCCGATACTACAGTAGAGACAGGTCTTTATACAAAATGTAGGGTCCTTATAAGGTCGGGTATAGATTTTTGTACATCTCATCCATGGCCATCTCATACCCATACAACTATACATGCATGAATATGAGACAACTGAACTTCTTTAAAGTAAAGGGTTTTCCAATAAGAGGTGTTATTTTGGTATTCAAAGAAAAATGACATTTTTCGGATGTTTATTTCATAATAAAGAGGAAGGTATACCGTTAATAATGAAAAACAATATCAGCCAAATGGCCACCACGAGCACGCTTACAGGACCATATCCTTTTCATGAAATTTTCCATAACCAAATCGCAAGGTGGCTGCCCTATGTCCTCGGTAGCCTCACAAATTTTATCTTACAGCTGGGCTGTTGGCGACGTTGTTGATGATCGGCCGGCTTGAGTTCTTGTGTTAACTGAACTTTATAAGCCTTAAGACCCAAGTCTTTATACAAATGAGGAATGGGCAAACCTGGGTTATCATCAACACTTTCGGCTACAGCAGCAATATTCTCAGTTGTTCTTGAGCGACGTGCACGGGTTTTATTCTTCACATCACTAACTTGTCCCAACAGCTCGAATTTTTCCACCAATTTCTGTATTGCGGTCCAACAAGGTGCTTCACGACGACCAAAAAATGCTTTAGTTTTGCGAACTGTGACTGCAAGATTTTTACCATTTTTGTAGTGAATTTTAATAATTTAGATATGAAATGCCCATGGATAACTTGGATGTTGGTGAGTTGCGATGACTCTATGGACGGGTTGAATGGTGGTAAGTTATACAAAACTACACCTTTAAATCCAGCATTGGAGTGCATGGGCCCTGTATATGCTGGATGAAGTACAAACATAAAATTCTGGTATTGAAATTATTATTTTCCAATAGCGAAGCGAACCGAAAAAAAATGGTGAATGCAAATTTTAGTATAGATGAGTTGGACTGGAGTTTGGTTCTTCTGCAGCTGACCTATGTTGGTGTGAGATAGGCAAGGATTGAATATATGAAGGTTTACTATACTTGACCTTTTACATGTTGCAGTAACAATTGCAATTTTTAAATTATTCATCAATGGATGAGTCCTTTAGAACATGTGATTCGAAAGTATGCTACAATAATGGGTACGTAATGGCTATCGAAGAAATGTCTTTGGACAAAATGTGGCTACATCCATTAATACATTCGTTTGAGTATTGAATAATTTAAAAAATTATGGTATCTTAATCTAAATCCATATCCATACTTACTCCTTTATAAAAAGCAACGTCCGTCTGTTCGTCCTTCCATAACTAGAGAACCATTCTTCATATTATTTTCATGATTTTTTTCCTGATGAATAGATGTGTGGCGAAATTAGGTGCAGGGAATTAAGTCCCCGGGAACTAAGTCCACTGAGGGACTTGGTTCCCACATAGTGGGAAATAAAACCATTTTTTAATGGGAACTTAGAACACATTTAATACGTTAAACCCCCCTGCTTGGGCTTACTGTCAGATTTGCAGTATATGTGCGAAATTGGGTGTATTGAAAGGGAAATAAAACCACTCAGAGTTTTCGGAATTTATTTCCCACCTTACATGGGAACTAAGTCCACTTTCCAAAAGTGGTTTTATTTCCCACTAGGTGGAAACCAAGTCTCTCAGTGGACTTAGTTCCCGGGGACTTACTTCCCTGCGCCGCCAAATTAGGCCGTAGGGTGGGTGAGATTTGTTGATGAGTAAAGGGGTCGCGGGAGTTAGGGGGCACACACGAACCGTTAGTCGTATCAATTTTGAAAGTTTGTATGTTGATAGATAAGTCAAAATTATTACATGCCTCATTCATTGTTTTTCAAAATCCGTCTTAAAAAGGTTGAAAAACGTTTGCACCCCACTTTTTTATTTCGACCTTAGTGGTGGTCCAGTATAACGAATGATATAATGTCCAGGTGTATTTGTTAAATCGAAAAATTCGTAATATCGAGCACACTTTACTTGTACGAAACGTTAAATAAAATTTACAAATATTGCTTCTATTCATTCGTTTTATTTCATTTATTCCTAAAGTAAAAAAAAAAACAAAACTTTTCAAAGTAAAAAGTAAAAAAGTCTGGATTTTATCATTATTTTTTTTAAAGAAAACACAAATAAACGTTTGTTTTCGTGAAGTTTGAACGCAGCAATTTGCAGCTTTTTCCTAAAGACTTCTTAGGAAGGCGTTTGCGAGTTTAAGGCAATTTTACCAATTTCACAGAACTTTTGAAAGACGCGCCAACTAAATGAATATACGCCACTCGTTCTTAGGCCCGAAACACACATGCGATTTCAATCGCGCGAGTGCTTAGTCGCAAAAAATGAAACACACACATTTCAATTTGAATGCGCGCACATAATTTTGGATTGAGTCCAAATTTATTAGGCCACCTTGTTGGGTTCCTTATTGCATCTCTAATCATCCCTCTTATTAAGGGATCTGAATGTCTACAGATCTCCTCATATACCTCATTTCCTTCCATTAGCTTCCTTATTAACTTAAGGGCTATACAGTTCATTCTCTGATAGTCAAACCGTTCTATTATTTTGCAGTACAGCAAGATTAGGATGATGAAAGTCTTAGACCAATATTTGTTAGTCATTATGAGGAGCTCCAACAGACAAGTACGGTCGTTCAAAAGCCTATTTTATTATTGCCTTGTGCAGAGGGTGCAACTTGTCGAAATTAGACCCTAGACGTAGCTGTTCACAGCCACTCGTTTGCGTGTGTTTTTTTTTTTTTTGTTTTTTTTTTCGGACGAATAGAATGATGATCAGAGTTATACTCTCTGACTAGTTAGATCAGTTTGCTAAAATGTTGTACCTTGTCCATACCGATACCGTAGATAGGTATACATTTATCGATAGCACGCATTAGGGATACAAATTTGAACGAATATTTAAGCCATTTATTGATTTTTTAACCCGAATTTCTGAAAAGTGTATCTAATTTCCCAATCATAGTAACAATAATCATTTTAACTTAAAATAATACCGCACACGCACATAATATGCCTTAATACAGGGGTTTCCTAACTATTCAAAGGGCGTCGCAGGTTTTGTGTTTTCACTGCTGTAAGACTCCGAACAAAGAACGCAACGGATGCGACGGATTCTATGGGTTGGGCCCTTTACGTTTCTCTTTACGAATACGAAGAGCAAGGTAGAAACTAAATCCAATAGTTATACCTACATTGCAGTCGAAGTTTAAGAGCGTTTGTGTTCCCCGCATATCCAGTCAGACTTGCTTCCTGGCTGGCACTCGTTTATTTGCCTGGCACTCAAAATTAAGGGGTTTTCAATTGGTACGAGTCGTTGCCAACCAGATTCATCGGGAACATTGCCGCGGTCCATAAAGTTAATGAACATCATAGACAAAGTTTTTTGCTCGCTGACTCCGCTTCGGAGCGTTTGGAAGAGAACCCCAATTTTGTCCGAAAAATCATCTTTAACGACGAGGCGCATTTTTAGATGAATGCGGATATTGCCATAAATATGGGACGACGATATTTCAACGTCAATCCGTCCTTATTGAAAAGCCCTCTAGTGAATTTTCAGTAAGATCAGCTTCTATTCACATATCTGTGCTTTTAGAAGGGCGTCGCAAAAACATTTCAACCTCTCTAGGGAGTCGCTGTATGAAAAAGATTGGGAACCCCTGCGCTTAACCTATATGATCCGAAATTGTTTTGCAAAAATAAGTTTATATGAAATACAAAACACCGCCTAATCATCTCATCACTGTTTCTGATTGTAAATACGATTTAAGTTGTCGTCCTGATGTATTATACACACTCCAACACCATTCATCCATATAATAACATAATTAATTTTGAATATACATTTAAACAAAAAGAATATTGCTTAAATATGAAGAACTATATGTGAGTGTGCAATTTTTTAAGGATTCTCAAGCCGAAGTTGAAGCTGCCGTTACACCGAAGAATGTCCGCAAACGAAAAACCACCCACAGTGATCCCACCCATGGTAGTTTCTTCCTTCGAGTTGGTGCAATTGGTAGGATTGCTTGTGCTGGTCCTAGTATACAGTTTTAACATTGAATAACTATTTTTAATTGCAGCTTTTGGACTAGGAGCCATGATCTATATCGGCCTGGAGTTTGGCTCGTTCTTCGAGATCCCATTCGAGTCGCCCTGTCATCACATCCTTATCGGCGTGAATCCATTGCTGCAGATGGTCTTTACATTTATGCAGATGTATTTCATTTTTATGAATGCAAGAGTGAGTAGAACCACGGAAACTTATGTAGTCTCTCTTATTTCTTATGTTCTATCAATATTGGCAAGAATACCTATACTATCCCCAATCCTTTTGACTCCCCACAAAGTAGCTTGTAATAGATTTAATATTATGTACCCGTATACAGACTTCCAGGATCGCCCTAAATCCGTTGCAGGTATGGCAAACCTTGGATAGTTGCTCCCCTTAAAATTGAACCTAGTCTTTCTCCAAATTAAGCAGCTCTCAATGATGATAACGGCACATTTTTGGATTAATGTATGCATTATCCTTTTCAGCTCAACATCCACCGATTTAAGGTCATTGCTCGTTTTGGACTAATGCACGTTGTGGCGACCAACGTTTGCGTATGGATCCGTACAATGGTGAAAGAGTCTCTGCATGAAATCACTGTTTACCATCAGCGTCGTGGACCGGCACCAGAAGATTCTATCATCCTCGAGTCTATTCGCCGTCATACGTTGCGCCATGCTGGTACCGTTCTTAGGACCCACATTGGACCTAATAACGAATTCGAAATGATCGATGCTGATTCGGCAGTCGAACCTGAAACAGTTCTCGCGAAGATAGTTCGTGCCACATCCGATGGAGTTACGCGAGGTATTGCCTTCGATGATGAAAGTACATCCGTACGTAGCTCGACCTCTTCGATCCCATCGACAACAACCACTGAACTGCCAACCACCACTACAGCCCTCGCATGGGCCAGTACAACCATGATGCGAAAGCTGAAGAAGTTCATCACATCAACCACTAGCACAAGCACGACGACAACAACTGCTGCTCCAGCCACCCACCTTTTCCAGTCGACAGTGGTACCAGAGGCATACGATGCAACCACAGGCAGCACGACTAGCACTACCACCTTAGGAACACCATCCAGTAGCTTGGCATCGTTTTTCTCAGCATTCACATCGTCGACTCCGGCTTCGTCCACCGAAAATGGTTTCCTTATGAACAACCTCTTTGGCGGTATGGAGAATAGCTACCAGACTTTCTCGGGTCTTTCACACCCAGAACCAGTGATTCCCGTCGATAGTATCGAAGCTATCGAGAGCTTAGACAACATTTACCCAGCGGCACTTTCATCCAGTATTGGCACCGTAAACTCGACCGCTTGCGGACGTGTGGACATCATGGGCACAATTGTCTACGATTCAGCCCCATACCTGTATCCCTTTATTATCGAGTACTCCCTTATTGGTGCTGTGGTGCTGTACGTGATGTGGAAACATATTGGACGTTACCCCAGACATATGAACGACGAAGATCTTGAACATCGTCTAGAGGTTATGCTTTCTCGTCGGGCAGTTGCAATGGCACAACAAGCACGCTCCGGTCGGGTCGATTGTGTTGGCTCATCCAAGGGCCTGTTTTTTGGATTATTGTTGTTGGTCGGTTCGTTGATTTGTCTCATCCTGTTCTTTGTACTTGTTCGTCATCCACAATTCTCGTTGTTGGCTATCTACTTGGCCGACGCTAGTCACTGTGCACTGATGGCATTTGCGGTTCTAGCCATCATTATTGGTTTCATAAGGTAATATTGAGTGAAGCTCTCAGTATAGTCAACAATAACTAAGAAGGATTTTGTTTTCATTTTCAGGGTTAAATCATTGAAATTCCGTTGCGAGGAACAGAGCAACCTTAACGACATCCTTCTGCGCATCTCGGCATTCGGCCTGTTTACCTACTCCGTATTTAGCGTAATTGCTGGTTCACTAAAGGCTCTCGAGAGTGAACCCAACCTTCTAGTCATGACCACTGGCATTGTAGCTGTATTCCAGGTAGTACTTCAATTATTGTTCATCGCTGATGTATCCAGACGTCGTGTACACTTACCGGAGCATGATCGAAGCAAACCAGGACGACAGATTGTCACATTCTTACTCATATGCAATGTTTCTATGTTTGCCATTTATACGTTTGAAGCTCAAAAGGTGTTCGCCAATCCCGTAAGTAAAAAGCTGAGTTTTGTGTTCAAACACAGGACCAAAAAAATTTATTTATTTTTTAGCCCATTGACTGCCAAATAGCTATCAAAGCCAAAACCATAGCCATTAGTGTTCCATGGGTGCTGGGGCTATCAAGTTCCAATATGCACTACCTATAACAAGTCGTTAAACTTTTATTGATTGTTAGGTATTAATTTAATTTCTTCAAATTTCCGTATTTTGTATGTAGCTGTAGGTACTGTAAATCTATTACATTGGCTGACTAATCCAAATATAGTTCAAACTCTTAAGCGAATGTTAAGTACGGTTGACTGGAATTCACAATTTCAAATGTCTATCTCGAAAAGCCCGGCTTGCAGTATTTAAATTTTCGGTCTTTTGTAAAGCTGGGCTAAGGATTTCCAGACAAACTTAATGCAACAATGATATGGGAGCTCAAAAAAAGTGAACCTTGAAATGTTGCCTGCGTAGTGTTAGTCGCTGCAAGTTTAGCGGGTGACAGATTCGCTCCAAAATTTGTATATCTACTTAATATGCGTGTTAACAGTTCCGGCCCATTTTTTGAATATAACCTTAATTGTGTCTACTTTGATACATGATACGTGAGACAAGACTTTAAATAACGTTTGTCTTAAAAACTGGGTTTTCCTCGAAAACGACTTTGGAGAAAATGCATGATCATGATCTTTTTAACTCAATAGCATTATACGTTTTTCTCAAAGACCAATTTTGTGTTTAGGTATACATTTTTTTAAGTTTTAACATATCCGTTTTTGAAGCTAATTATTCATGTGCTACATGACTGAATACCCAGGATTTCTTTGAAAATGCGAAGCGATACCTAGAAATCGTATAGGTATTCGGCATAAAATTAGTAGCTCTGAAAACCCAACAACAGAATTCGTTCCCCGTTTTTCCGAGTGTTTTTTAAGGCGTTACTGGCGTCGTTTTTGGTGCCTTTTTAGGCTCGTTTTTCGGCGAATATTATGATGTGTTTTTTTTTATTCCTATTTTGCTGCGTTTTTTTCTCGGTTTTTTTTAGTTAGTTTTTGTGTTTATTTTTTCGGGAGATTTTTGGAGCTTTTCGTGAACCTTTTTTCAGGAAATTTTTGATGTTTTTTTCGGGACGTTGTAATGCGTTTTTAGGGCATATTCTGTGTGTTTTTTTGGCTGATCTTTGGCTAATCGCCTCCAAGTTTGTTGAGGGACCCTTTCACTTGTGCGCGAGGTCTTCCCCAACTGCGTTGTCCCTCCAAATTGGAATCGAAGACTTCCGTCCGGAGCGTTGATGGCCATTCGCCCTATAAGTCCTAGCCATCTTTGTCCAGTGATACGTACTTTTCCCACCAAGACGATGTCGCTGTTTAGCGTACAGCTATAGAACAGTTCCCTGTTAAATCTCCTCCTCCAAAGCCCGTCAACACAAATGGAACCGAAAATCACTCAAAGAATTTTGCGTTCAAAACGACCAAGAAGATCTTCACCCGCTTTGTTAACGTCCATGCTTCTGCACCATAAAGTAGGACTGGAATGAAGAGTCTTATATAGACTTTCCTTAGTGCTTTTTGACAAGGCCTTACTAGACAGTTTTCTTCTGTAACTCTTCGTTTGATATCTGCTGTGGAGTCATTATCAGAGTTAACAGCGGAGTCGAGGTAGACAAACTCCCCAACCACCTCAAAGTAGTAGCTGTATGTCGTGACGTTCTGTCCGATTCGTCGATGTTGTGTGTCCCTTCTTGTTGACGGCATGTATAGTTTGTTTTGTCCTCATTCACAACACTAAATCCATTTTTGCCGCTCCTGTGCTAATTGCTAACGCACCAGTGACATTTCGATGCGTTCTGCCAATCATGCGTCAATGCTGTCAGCGTATAAGTCCCCGGGACCTAGGTCCACTGAGGGTGTTAGTTCCCACCTAGGGAAACTTCACAAAAGTGGTTTTATTTGCCACAAGGAGGGCACTAAGTTCCTCAGTGGACTTAGTTCCCGGGGAAAATGATGCCCCTGGTGTTGACTTGCGAGTTTCGCACAATTTTCTCAAAAATGAGGTTGAAAAAGTCGCATGACAGCGCATCATCTTGTCTAAATCCTTTTTTTAAATCAAAGGTATCGGAGAGATTGCTTTCGACCTTTACAGAGCAGCGAGCGTTCTCCATCGTCATTCTGCAGAATTTGACAAGGTTGGCAGTGATGCCAAAACTAGACACTTTTCTGTGTAGCTCGTCCCTATTAGAGTATGCGGCCTTATAATCGATTAATAGATGCGGTCAGTATCGATTTGGACTTTTTAGGTTTATTACAGGATCACCATCAGGGTCTCCTTTCTTGCGGATCGGTCAGACGATGCTGAAGTTCCATTTTTATTTGGCACCCATTTCTAAAAAAAATATTGACATCGTGGCATTACCAATTCAGATGATTTTCCAACCAAAATTGCAATTAACGATGTGAGACGCAGTCGTGCAAATGCCCAACCAGGGGCCAGATCGCGTAAAATAAGAACTATCGAACGACATCGTTTTCACTAAAGCTGTCTCTATCATATCTGTGACAATAGACAGAGACTGCTGGTATCGAAACGACGTCGTTCGATCGTTTACGTGATCTGGGCCCAGGCTTAATTAAATTCAATAATATTACTATCGCAATTTCCACATATCCCAAAATTTTACCCTAGTTTTCTTGTCTTCTAATTTATCTATTCCTTCAGGTTCAACTTGATTTCTACGGCTTCATTCCATGGTCAATAATTCAACGTGTAACACTGCCACTCTGCATTTTCCATCGATTCCATAGTGCCGTTACACTGGCTGAAATCTGGAAAACCACATACAAAGCACGACTGGAGTAAATTATTCAAACAAAATTTTAAATCATGGCTACGATTCCGAAATTAAAAAAAAAAACCAAAACAAATTAATCAATCCCAGACAATTTTTCTTAAAAATAAATACAAGTACCATTCAAACAAGAATACATTTTGTATGATTTTAAATTTTCCTTCTGACTAAACAGATTTATGTTGTAGCATAATTAAAAAGAAAAAAAAAAGCATTTTGTGCACAGGAATAGAGTGATCTAACTATGCAAACTTTAGCATGTCGAATCGAACAAAAAGTAAAAAAAAAAATAAAGAAAATATTTATACAAATAAACCATGAAAACCAGTATCGTTCATCTATTCAAATTAGAAGAAAAACAAAAAAAAAATCAACTTCATATTTATAAACTAAGTCATAAATTATAAATAAAATGAAAAAATATATAAATATATGTAAAAAAGTACTTATTTACTAAAAAAAAAAAATTTATTTATTTTAAAATATTTAAAAACGTTACTTTATGATTTACAATAAAACCAACAAACAAACAAAAAAAATTAATCATTACAAAAAAAAAAATTGTTGTGTACTTATTTTTTTATTTATCATTAACACAAAATATAAAAACAAAATAATTTTTTTAAGAAGAAGAATAAATCGTAAAATTTTAATTAACAAAAAAAAAAACATATATTAACGTTAAGAATTTAAATTTAAGGGTAACATAGCGTTATAAAATCTCATAAATCGAAAAAGCATAACATTTGATTAAAATATAAATAAAAAGATAAAAAACGTAAAATTAATAAAAAAAAAACTTGTTCCCATCTCTGTATAGGTGTTAGATTTGAAAATAATTTATTAATATATAAACAAAATATATATTATATATTGGATAATTGCAATTGCATACACAAACAAAAAATTATAGATCAATGAATATCAAACTGATTTGAGCGAAAGCAACGCATTATACACGGAAGACATACATTTTGCTGACATAACATTTTTGCATAAATGGAGACACAACACCTCCACCATCATAATCATCGAGTATCATAGTAGGTCGCGTTCGCATTTGGTCATTGGCAAAAGTTGTCAAATACTCTTTATTTTCTTCGTCTGAAGATTGAGATGATTCATGATTGAACAGAACTGTTTTTTTATCTTTACTTCCTTTAACATTCCGAAATCCGAATGTGCAGGTCTAAGAGCGGTATTTTCAAGATCATCTCATACGTTACGGCTAGCTAGATGACATGTATGTATTTGGTCGTCGAATCTAAGGTTGCTAAACCAAAACGTAAATATAGCTCATAATTGGGGATAAATCTTTTTCTAGCTCGGTTATGGTTGCTTGAAACCCAGTTTTTTGTTGTTTTCCCGAACTAAAGTACTAGATACTTTCGTAGTCTTTGCGAAATCCGAATCTTAGATGTAGGCATTTAGCCGATTCAAATGGGTTTTGGTTTACCTCAAGATGGGTCGAATCTGTAGCGTCCTTTTGTTTGTTTGCACAAAATATGAAGATATGTTATTATCCATGCAATCGCCGCTAAGGCGCTAACACATTGGACAGGACACAAGTGAGGACATTTGGCGACCTCTCCAACATTTCAGGCATCAGCTTCAATAATATCAATGATTTCCTCAACTGCATAGGGTAGTTTTGGTTGCCAGCTTTCAAGCAATTTACGTGGTGATTGTATTTCCTGGAAGAGTGCCGAGAGCTAGCTACATTTCCACCAATCAGCGTTTGTCCACGTTCCTTAAAAGCAACTTAAGGGTATTCCCGTTGAGCGCCACATTGAAATTTCTTAGTACCTAATGTTCAGATTTAACTAACAAAATTTCAGGCTAAAGAGCGTACCATTGATGCCAACACGTACAAGACCATTCTTGGTAGCAAATACCTAGATGTGATCATCTACACAGTACAATCTGCTGTTATGACTTTTTTGTACAATGAGGTCAGTTCGTTCGTATATAGTCTTTGGGTTTTTGGTATAGACTTTGGAAACGAAAGGCTTGTGCTTCAAATGACAAATGAGAAATGAGACGGCCAGACAAAGGACTGCTCCATACAAATAATTTTAGCTGTATTTTATTATTGATCTATGATCTAATCTGATCTGGAATAGGTTTTAGAAGGAACTCACAATAGCAATAGATGGTTGCCATTTCGATTTCCAGATGTTAGTCGAGGGTATTGAAACCAGTGAAGTAATCCACAACCTCATTTCGACAGATTGTGAGCTTTGAGTAAAGGTTGATAATGGACCTTTTCTGTCCAAATGTCCCGAATAAATATGCGTCCCGGAACACAAGTCAGCGTTATAGAATTATACCCCCCTAATCACTGGGGATTATAATATTTTTTCATTTTGCAATATATACCGTAGATGGGGTAGTCGACATTGTACAATGTATCTAACAGTTACCCCATAAATGACTGGTGGTATGCCTGTTTAACTCCGAACTAAAACTCCATCAAAATACCGAATGTGTGAATAGCCTTCGAAAAAAACTCATCATCGTAACTCATTCATTTCACAAACCACATTACAAAATATTACATCTTCACAATAAAAAAAAAACACCCCTGTCTTCTAAATACAAGAAACATTTATGTATCTCCACTCCAACTGTAGGTATGTACTTTTAAAAATAACATTTCCATTTGCACGAAATTACATAAGTCGAAAAATACTAGTATTTTTTACCTTTTCGAACTGAAAACCTAGCAAAAGTACACTCAAAATCCTTTAAAAAAAACAAAAAACATTTTAAACTTTTATTGTAACGTTTTTTTGCAAAGTAAAAATTTGTACAATGAAAAACATTTCGAAAGAAATATTTCACTCCACATTTTACACATTATAAGTAAAACTCTCCATTGTTTTATTGATAGAATATTACATTCACCAATTTATATAAATTATTATTATTATATTTTGTTTTTGTATCTATAAACATAATAATACAAGCGAAATACATTTAAAATGACAAATGATATTAAGGAAATGTAGAGAAAGGCGTGTGATGTTTGCTGAATTTTTTGACAATATTAAGACAATTTGGTAGAAATAATTTATTGGTTTACCCTTTTTTTTATGAAGGTCAGTTTTATAGCAAATTAAACAAAGCAACGTATTCATTTGTAATGGAAGTTTCACAGTGCAAGATCACAGGCTCGTGGTCGTGGTGCTGTGGCAAATAAAAAGTCATGCCGAGGCTTACCGATAAGTAGACGTTGGAAACAAAAACTTTAAGAACTATGGTCGACAAGGGTGTATACGATATAAATACCCAGTAACTTATATCGCACTCTCTTTCTTTCTTTTCTCTAGCCTTCAGATACAGGCTAGACAAAAAACCCAAAAATGAGTGTAGCCTTAGTTACAAATACTTCTCGCGCCGCCGCATTATAAGGCGTATTTATATCTGTTCTCAAGGAGCGAAAAAAAGTCTGAAATTAGGGGTAAAAACCTTTAGAGGGAATTGCCTCTCGGCTTCATCACTTGTGTAGGGAATTTTTTCGATATTCCGATAGCATCACTATTTTTCATAAGCAATTGCTTGCGAAGTTCAGCAGCTCCTTCGATTTATTGTGAAAGGGTCTTATAGCTTCCTTGGCTTCCCAAAGACTCTGACAATCATTCTTGAATGGTAGATTGAAAACACAACTTTTCATTGTAGATCTTACAGCAGAATTTTTTTGGGGCGCAAAAGCTATGTTTTATGCTAATGGAAACCACAGCAGAACCGTTTGCAGGTTCTTGGACTTTACTCCTTTTTGATATGAAGAGGAGAAGTGAAGCAATTTAGGCCTGATTTCGTAATAATTTCTGCAATAATTTGCGAACGCTTGAAAGGTGTAGGTGGATCCAAATCGATTGGCTCCATTGCCGTATGTAAATCGGACTTACTTTCATCTAATTAAATTTAAATGCATACCCCTACTAAAAAAGTTAAGCAACCATGCAATCAGCTCCAGATACTTAGTCCAATTTAAGATTAAGTATCGCTTTCATCCGTTAGGAATTCAGGTCTAGTATGTCTGCCTGAGATATGAATGCTTTCCAGCAGCGCTGCCTATGGTCTTAATCACTAGAATCTGGCGGGATTGGATTTTTTAGTCGCATCGTTCAGTAGTCTACCTTTACTATAATATTTTCTCGGTGCTGAATTATTCAACATAGCCGCTAATATTATACATTGGCTGCTAAATACAAGGTAGTGCTCCGAGTCGATTTTGGCACCTTACATACACTGATCAATATGGTTCTTCGTGTTCCAATCAGTGGATACGCTGGCGCTGGCTGCTTTGTCGATTTAGTGTAATCTGACTTAAGCCACCCTGCGCTCTGCCACATAAGAAACAAAATCCTTGGCAGTTACTTCTTCGAGGGTTTAGAAGAACTTTCAGACAGGTCCATTAACGACCTACTTAAATTTGTAAATAAAACGGGTTGGTTTACCAATCCGTAGGTTTTTCATAGGTTTCCAGAGTATGGGGGTCATAAACCCCTAGGGCATCACAACGGATCTGCATTGATCTAAGTGTGGCACGTACAGGTTTCTCCTGTCCTGCCTACCCGCTAACTTAACCTAACCTAAGCCACTGTGACACAGCTTTTACCAAACACTTAAATGTATTGGGCTTGAGCGACCCCACCATCTGTCTTGCTTGTAGAGAGGACAACGATACAGCGGAGCACTTCCTCTGTAGTTGTCCTGCCTTTGCTCGGATCAGGTGGCGGATCTTTGGGGCTAACGTGGTGAGTGCCGAACATCTAAGCTCTTCATCACTGAAGCTCCTTCTCATCTTTCTTCGAAAGACGGGAAAATTAAGTACAGCAATGTAAGCTGTCTGTTTGATTGCAATACAATGGACCAGTTGTTGTGTCTAAGTGCTCCATCGGATAGTAACAACCTCGGCAAAAAAAAAAAAGCCACTGTGCATAGAATCGAATGTCATTGGGATTGGCTAACTTCAGAAAGTAATCGTCTTTGCTTAAGGTTGACATATTTAGTATTTGCCATAAAACTATCGAAGTGCCCTCCCTTAAATGAATTAACCCACACAAATTGATATAAATTCGCAAACTCGTTACTTAAAAGAGGCCCAACAAAACTTGTGTTTACCAAAAAGTAAGTACCTACCTATTATTTAATTATTTACCTTGTCTTTATAAATTTTACAATTTAAACAATTGCAAATCCTTGTGAGCTTAAAATTAAATATAATATAAATACCGTCCTTTCAATAACAAGCATCACACGCAAGGTGAAGCTATAACCCACCTAAATTTACAAAATAAAACACACGAAAAAAAAAATACATAAATGGAAACGTTAAGGCCAAAATCAAACCCAAAACTTAATTGAAACATACTTTTTAAAGTTTCGAAACTAAAAACCAAGAACACACATACGTACAGTATTTATAATAATTGACAGTTTTGTAAGTATTACTATTAAAAAAAAAATACCAAGAGAATTAGGTATATTCTAATCTACCTACTCTACAATAATAAAATCGAATTTTTTTCAAAAACACTGTCAATTTTTATATAGGTTGTTGAGATATTTAATTTTAAAATTATGACACACCGTAAAAACAAAATTTATTTATTAAGAACATGTGCAATATTTTTAACATTCGGATACACGGTAGGTAACAAAAATAATTTAAACAAACATTATAAACAAATGGGCATTTATTTGACTTTCTAGTTATACATTTTTTTCCAATTAATATACAATAATGCACTTTGAATATAAGATTTGTTTATTTATAACAAACAAACATGATTTACTAAATACACAGACTGTACCACTTTTACACACTCTTCGGATAATGTGTTGTTAACAATTTTTCTTATACGACTTGAATGCTAAATCATTTAATGAAACAAAACTTTATTGATGATAATATTGACCAATCACTTTGTAGCGTATACAAATAGAAAATAAAGTTAAAACAAAAAAAATACCAGAAGAGAAATAAAAAACAAGCGTTGATATTTATACGAGACAACATGTAAAATAATATGAAACATAAGACACTGCCGCATAACATTTTCTTTTGACTTTAACTTTAAATTAAATACCACATCAATACAAACAACAAACAACAACAAAAAAAAAAAAGGATAATGTAAATCGCAATGTTTATTAATTGTATTTGGTAGATTTGAAAATATAGAAGAGTATTGAAAAAAAAAATTATACAATTTAATATATACAGTAAAATCAATGTTTTTTTTTTTCGAAAACTTATACAAAATTTATAAAAAACAATAAATTATATAGAACATAATACTATGTGTATGTAGCCGAATGCCAATGATATAAAAAAAATGCAAATAAAAATGTTATTGAACGACTATATTAAAACGTGAAGCATAATAAATATATACAGTATATTTAAAAAAAAAATTACTTATAATTTATTTTACATGTTGTTAAGACATAACAAATAAATGTGTAAGATAAGATTCAAGAAATAAATCCTTTTAATTCAAAGATTTAAGCAGATTTACTTAGCATTAATGGACATTATAAGAAAATTTATTATATACATAACAAACGAAAAATGTAATGTATAAAAAAGGGAAGAAAATAAATAAAAACAAACTTAATTTTAATTCATTAATAGGAATATTTTTTTTTTTATTTGGAATAGAAAGATGTGAACGATTTGGTGACCTGGAAGTGTCTACTACAGAGAAAGAGAAAGATGGGTGAATACTAACAAGAAATTACGCTTCTTAGAAAACTTATTTCTTTAATCCTTATTCTCATTAAGTTCAGAACGCTAATCCTCTTTCCTGGTGTTATACAGGCACAACAGCCTGACCATTTGTAAAAAAAAAAATAAATAAATAGGTTGCGCTACAGGCGGGTAGACACCCAAGGCCTAGCTTATCGCAACCATTCGTTTGTGTGAGTTTATATTTTTGGGACGAATGGAAAGGACCTACAATTTTATGCCGAGTCCCAACGGCTGAATTGAGAAGCTTTTTCAGGACAGTCATACTTTCAGACGTTCGCGAGAGGTGGCGCAGTAAAAAAAACTTTAAGATGTAATTTGTGTTTTTCCAGGGATCGAACCTGTGATCCCTCGAACAGTAGTCCAGCACAGTAACCACTGCACTACTGCGCCCACACCTGAATATTTGTAAAGCAGAATTTTCGCAGTTCACAAACAGCCGTCATGATTCGGCCCAGATTCTATTGCTTGCAATCTGAGCGCTCATTCTTCGTCCATGCCACTCTTCTATGGAACTCATTACCCATTACCCTAAGGAGAATCACAAACACAAGCACATTTAAAACTTACCTTTTCAAACACTTGGCCAGTGATACATAAATACAAATCTTAGAGGTTTGTCAAATATTATTGTTTTTGTTATTAATTCTCTTATGTAAGTTTCCAATTAAATTACATCTAGTCTGTCCTCATCTATCTAATGTTAAATTAACTTTTGAACTCTAAATCTCTTAAAGCCTTCCCAAACTATAAAATTTAATCTTACTGTGAACCCGACCGACCGGAGGTGGGAGGGCCTCACCGGTCACACAGTATCTAAGGCACTTTTATCGCAATACTACCGTAAAAGATCTGGGGAAATTCTCAAACTAGGCAGGGAACAGCTCAGGACACTGATCGGCATATTATCAGGTCACTGTCTTCTTAGAAAACATGCCAAAAGACTCGGGCTAGCAGACTTGCAGATTCTGCAATGACCTGCAATCCGAAGAGGACATAACACATATACTGTGAAATTCCTGGGCAGGTACTACTTCTTCCAACATTTAGAGGAAATAGACAATACCAACTTTAAGGGGCTACTTGGTTTTTGCAGGGAAATTGGGGATTTAGAATTGCTTAAATAATAATTATTATTGCGTTCTTATCTCATGCACACAACATTCCAGAGAAAAATGTCAGAATTTATCAAATATTTCTACCAAATGCATAATTTTGTACGAAATGCTGGTATGCTTTTAGGCTTATTGCCTAAATTCATTCGGCTCGCTTCATTTTGCTGCCAATATTGTACTGGCAACTGTCCAAATAAACGGCTGGCTGGCGAGGTTTCAAAAAAACGTGAACTGCATTGATTCCTGCGAGAAAAACTGAACTATTGCGGCACCTCAGCGGCACTCCCTCAAGGAGTCCAACTCATCGGATTCGCTGAGGACATCGCTTTTGTTACCGTAGCAAAACAAATACAGGAAATAGAATCAGCTACCTGTGTCGAAAAATCGAGCACACGTCATCTGCAGCTACAACCATACACAGTTCCTGTTTGGGCACGGCGGCTTTCGGAAATACTTGCACCAATTTGGACACGATAGCTTACCCCTTTGCCCAGAATGCTCAGAAGAAGAAGGAGATACCGAACATGATGTGTTCTATTGCGAACGCTTCCAACAATAGAAATAACCTGCCCAGTCCGCCAATAATTTTAAACGAGATGGTGAACTTGGAGGATAACTGGACGGAAATCAGCACTCTAGTTATTAATGTAGAAAACGAGCTGCGACTAATAGAAAAAAGAAAGTGAGAAGAAACATCAATCACTGTGAGCTGTGACTAGATAATAAATTGCTAAGCAGCCCCGCGAAGTAATACCTAACGGCAGTCCCGCGGGGAGAGTGTTTGAAGGACATAGGGCGTGGGTGGATTAGTACGTTTAGGCGCACTCCTGGCATAGATTATTCCGGTTTGCGAATCGTGAATGTTGGTGGGCTGTTCTACCGCATCTTTTGAAGATTACCACATCCATTGGCGCAACCAAAAAATAAAGCCGCAGCTGTTGAGCAGCTACTTCTAACAAACTAAGCTGTCTATGGTGCATTTATTTTATCACGTTAGACATATATATGTCTCACATTCCAAGACGTACTGTAGAAACGGACCTACAATTTTTGCCAAATCGGAGCTCCTGAGTTAGATATTTTTAATGTCCCGTTTGTCCGCAAGACGCAAGAGGTGTCGTAGTGGAAAAGACCTTACGATGTAATATGCTTTTTTCCTTGTGTTAAATCGAATACTGCTCACTTAGTAGATAGTTCGCTCTCCGAACGCAATGAAACAAGTCCCCAAGAATTAAGTCTACAGGCGAACGCATTTCTCATTAAACCCTCTTTTCTAAAGTCGACTTAATTCTCGCAAGCAGGGTTCATTTCATTATTGGAATTAGGTACATATTGATAAATAAGAAGAGCTTCCAATTAACAGATTGCGACTGCAAACCCGCAAAACAGTTATTTATCATAATTCCTACGACCAGTTCTGATTTGGGAACATAGGTCATCGTGAATTTCCTCTGTGTTTATAGGACAAATTCCAAACTGCATTTATTATATAATACAGCAACAGCATGCTTATCCTCGAAAAAATTGCATTGTCATCATAAAAAAAAAACAATATTTTTCTCTTACTACGTATATGAGAAAGTTAAAAATGTATTTACTGAAGTTATGAAATTTTGTGAACAATCCTTTATTTTGCCTTAGTAGCCATTTATAATGAAATTCAAAAATTTATTCAGCTTACATTAGAAAATTTCTCCCTCAATTGTTTTTAGCGCCATCTTATGGCAGTTACATAATGTGACTACCTCAATAGTATTGTTGTTGTCTTATTCCATATTTAGTCAATGCACTTACTATAAATGGTGCGAACATGTGATGCCATCAACTATGGACATACACACTTTTAAACTATGGTTTAAATCCTAACTGGTGTTGAACTACCTTAACGACATGTGTCTCTTATGCACTTATCTGCCCTACTGTAACTTCCGCTTTATGTTTAAATTTGCGATAACGGTTTTGTTGCAAGAATTTTCTTTTTACATTGACGACTAACGTAGAATGAAAAAGTTCGAGTTCGAGCAGAATAATAATTGTAGATCACTCTATAGAACTCTCTATACTTTACTAAACTACTTCACAATTAGTTGGGATCTGAATGCATCATTTTTCTATAAGCCAGAGGTATATTAGCTATCAGCTATTTATGAACTATTGTCATAAGTTTAGGCATTAAAAATTTAGCTATAACCATGTTCAAAGCAACAATAAGATAGAACGAGATGAAAATGTGCGTAAGCCACTTAACTTTAGTGAACTCACTCGTTTAGCGTTTTTTTTATGCCATTTGTAGGCAGATTAGTATTGCCCATTTTTGTACGCAAATCCCCTTTTTTTTGCGACTTTTTCAAAATCTTGGAAGTCAGCCCTGAGTGGAATCAATTAGGCCAAATCGCCAAACAACAAAAGCGCTCTCAACACGTTTCCTCCACCCTCCTACAATAGAAAAGCTAATAATCTCTTTGCAGGTAGTCACATTAATGTCACACCTATGTACACGTGCTTTATTAATCCGAGTTGACATTCCAGATTTTTGGTCAGAGGAGTATACTTATCCACGTCAAAAAAAGTCTACACTTCGTTGAATGCTTTAAACTCCTTCTCCGAAATGTGATGAACATAATTCGACTATTATAGGAAAGATCTTATAGGAAAAACATTATTGAACCAGTTAAAAAATAAAAAATAAAATAATTATTTGGCGCAACAGGTGGGTAGACACTTTAGGCCTAACTTTTCACAACCATTCATTTGTGTGGGTTTTTATTTTTGGGACGAATGGAAGTGTGCTGGACTAATATGTGGGTGGGGGCTTAAATTCCATATTAAAGTTACGGACCTGTTGCGTCAAGTATTTATTTATTTATTTTTTTTTTAATTCACAGAAGGAAATGGTGCTATATTTGCTGATTAACTCTAAAAGTCGTTTGGAATTAGCCACTGTAGCACAATAGAAGTGAGATAAAGGCCCAAATTGTGAGTAACGATAGTAGATCGATGAGCGACATCTATCGATCATCGATTGTTGATTTCAGTATTGTGATTGTCGATTGCGATTGTTATTTATCTATTTGACAGTCGATTACAAATTTCTGGTCGATGCTTTGTCTTGGAAGTGAAACAATGTTGTGAGTACGAAATGTAAGTGATTTTAAAAATAATAATGCGCATGGGAGAATTGGGTGAAAGTAAGAAAGAAAACAAAATGCCGGGCGTTCTTCACTTTCTGAATAATTAAATAAGATCCATTTAGGACAAATGTAAGTTTATCCTGAACTTGATTTATTTTTGTAAGCAGCATGGTGGGTTGTGCGAGTCCCTAACTCGTTTGGTAAGACCCATATGGGCGCAAACTGACAAAGCGGTAGCAAGTTTTATTTTACCTACATATTCAGAATTATTACCATTTCCACTTCTGAATCGCTATCGCTAAACCACAATTCAATCGTACTTATTTTTTAAAATTAATTTCATTTGTGATGAAATAATTGCGAAAATATTAGCCAAACTGTCAAAGTATGATATATTCACAATATTCACATTTTTATTGACAATAATCTATTCCCCCATCGATTGAGTTAGGTACACAATGCCAATAGCCAAAATCAATCGACGCAATCGACAATTGTCGTCATGATCGCTGATTGACAATCACAATAAGGGCCATAGTCTACCTAGTAGTACATCATTTTCAGCGTCAGTGTTGTTAGTGGAGAGTTGTTAACGAGTTGCTTGATATTTATACTCCACGGAGATTTGTGACCGAGTATCAGTAGAGAATAATCTTATACTGTTTAGTTACTTCGTTACGAGACAAGTCGCCCTTAGAGTGCCGAACTACTATAAGGTCCCAAACACTTTACTTACGCCTCTAACGACTGTCTGTCTTGACTTAATCTGTCATAACAATTATTATACCCAGCGCCGGATTTACATTTTTTGGGCCCTAGGCCTTTAAAACAAATGGTGCCCTATTTTATATTTCCTTTTATGTATTATCTGGTAAATATTGTCTATTGACAATGGACCTTACGAATAGTCAGTTTTAATCATCAACTTAAATATTTTGACGGCAACAATAGATAATTTTAAATGAAAATATTCACCATTGTGAATGCCTGGACACTAAAAATGATTTTATTAGTGTATAACAACGAGCGTGACATAAAAAAAAACCATTGACGACGAGCGAAATAATCAGCCACGTCCACGATGAGAAAGGGGAAGACGAAGAAAAAGACGAGCCTTTCTAACCACGTTATAATTTTATTGTTACCCTTTGCTGGTCCAAATCCAAATGAACGAGAAATCCGCTCAGCAGCAGCCAGCACCTTACTTACGCACTTATTTACTTCCATGGCAGCAAGTACATAAGCTTTACCACCGGTTCCATGGTAATCGGGAGCTTGAATTGCGGTAGCGATTTTGATAAGGCGAGATAAAGCGAAGAGAGTAAAAATGTTTATAGTGCGATTGTAATGTGCGGGTGCCGCTGTGTGAATTGCTGAAGGTTCTCATTGTAAATGCATTACATAATCAAATTCGGAATGCATGTACAGTGAGTAACAATAATTGTTATGAACAGAAGAGTTTAATTATTTACAAAATTGAACATTAGAAAAAGAAAAAATTAAAATGAAATTAAATTAACAAATGCAACAATGTAAATTAAATGTAAATATGAAACAAGTTTTTAAATAATTAAATTGAAGTTTAAAAGCAAAATGAAAACTAGTCCAAAACATTCCGCCGCCCCTGGAACAACGTTTCAGCACACAGGTAGCACCGCCAGTTTATGAATGGGGCGTTTGAAAGTGCCGCTGGCCGTTCGCAAAGTTACAACTCGAACAAGGCCGTCCCGGCCTGGGTGAACTTCAGAGACGCGCCCCATGGCCCATTTACCCGGTGGGAGGTTGGAGTCCTTTATGACTACCAGGTCGTTGACTTTGATGTTGACTTCTGCTTGCTGCCAGCGGGGACGTTGTTGCAGAGACGTCAGGTACTCAATTTGCCAGCGCCTCCAAAATCCTTGAGTTTTGGCTTGGAGATTTTGCCAGCACGACAAACGATTAGTTGGAACGTCAAGCGTAGGCTCCGGTACAGCTGCAAAGGACTCACCTAGAATGAAATGGGCGGGGGTTAGCGGATCTAAATCAGTGTCAGATATTTGGCATAGGGGGCGTGAATTTAGCAGAGCTTCGATTTGCGTTAACAGCGTATAATACTGTTCGAAAGTAAGAATATCAGCTCCGATGACGCGGCGAAGATGTTGTTTCACCGACTTTACCCCCGCCTCCCACATACCGCCGAAGTGAGGTGCAGAAGGGGGGATAAAATGCCAGGTAGTACCGTCGCGAGCCAGTGATTCCGCTACCAGCGAATTATGATGTTCCGAAAGAACGAGTTCATACATCTCCGATAATAAGCGATTGCATCCGCGAAAGTTTGTTCCATTATCGGAATACATATGCGAGGGTTTTCCGCGGCGCGAAACAAAGCGATGGAAAGCGGCGAGAAAAGCTTCGGTGGTTAGATCGCTAACAAGTTCTAAATGAACCGCTTTCGTCACAAGGCAAATAAATAACGCGATATAGCCTTTAGTAAATGTACTTTTTCTTCCCGATTTCACTTTTAGCGTTATGGGACCGGCGTAATCACAACCACAATGTGTAAATGAACGACAAGGCTGAATCCGTTGTGGTGGTAGATTACCCATCAGCTGGGTGGCGGTCGCTTTTCTTTGACGGAAACAGGGAACACAGTCGTGAACGATTTTGCGAAGGAGATTTCTACACCCGATTATCCAATATTCTTGGCGGATAAGGGCAAAGAGGGTCGATACCCCTGCGTGCAGAAAACGTTTGTGCGCGTCGACGATAATAAGTTGAGTGATGATATGCCCTTTTGGTATGATTATCGGGTGTTTTGTGTTGAACGAAAGGTCCGCTTGTTGGAGTCGTCCTCCGACTCGTAAAACACCATCGCTGTCCATGAAAGGAGAAAGTTTAAGAAGTGTACAGTCTTTGGGAAAGAAACAATATTTTTTGTAAAATTTTATATATGCACCAAAGAATTGATACTGTAACCATTTGATGATACTTATCTTGGCGTCGTAAGCTGCCTTGGGTTGTTTGAGGTAGTCTGATAGCGATGGTAGTTGTTTGCGAATCCGAGCTAGGAAACCAAGATATCGAGCGACTGTTCGGATGAGGGTATTCCATGATGAAATTCGAGTTGAAAGCTGCTCATATGGATGCTCCTTGTTGATGACGTGATGTGATTGACATGAGCTTTTTCTCATTTCAAACAAGCAGGTAGAGTCTTCCTCAGGTGTGTCTGCAATCGGCCACAAGGCCGAGTCTTGGCAAAGCCATTGTGGACCGGTCCACCAAAGTGGGTGATTGACGAGCTGCGAAGGTGGTATACCGCGGGATGCACAATCCGCAGGGTTAGATTTACCCGAGACGTGGAACCAACGATTACGCGGTATTGTGCCCAAAATTTCTGAAGTACGGTTACCGACGAAAACACTCCAACGACGGGGGGGAGACGACAACCACGCAAGGACAACTTTTGAGTCACACCAGGCATACACTTTAGCTACGTGAAGGCCTAGGGAATTTCGAATAGCGACAAGTAGTTTCGTGAGCAAAACGGCTCCACATAGTTCGAGACGTGGGATACTTAGTTGCTGAATCGGAGCTACACGAGATTTAGCGGCAACAATATTTGTTACGTAACTTCCGTTTGAGAGTTTATAGCGCGCGTAAACAACGGCAGCGTATCCAGATTCCGATGCATCGCAGAATCCATGCAGTTCAAAGGAATCATCACCGAGGCCGATTATTCGCGGAACCGAGATTTCGGTAAGCAAAGAAAGTTCATCTCGATAAGAACTCCATAGGGTAGCGATTGAAAGCGGAACTTGGTCATCCCACTCCAATTTTCGATGCCAGAGCTCCTGAAATAATATTTTCAAACGAATGACTGAGGGAGATAAAAACCCGAGGGGATCAAAGATTCGCGCAACGTCCCTAAGAATTTGGCGCTTAGTTATCACTTCAGTAGGGGTAAAATTGAGTCGAAAACTGAATGCATCGCTTTGAGAGTTCCAGTATAACCCGAGAACTTTGACCCATGGGTCCGCGTTGTCATGAAGCGGAATATTTTCCCGAAAAGAACTATTTACATTCTTAAGCAGGTCGACACAATTACTTTGCCATTTGCTTAGTTCCATACCGCACTTGGAAAGGAGTTCAATAAGCGAGTTTTGTTTCGATATGGCTTCTGACAATGTGTCTGCTCCGGAGGCGACATCGTCCACATAAATCGTTAAGGATCACTTCCGACGCGATTGGAAAGTCATTTTGATAATCCTTGGCGAGCTGCTCGAGAGTTCGAACCGATAAATAGGGTGCACACGATGTGCCGTATGTCACCGTGCGAAGTCGAAAATGTTGGAGTGACTCAGATGGCGATCTTCTCCAAAGAATGCGCTGGAAGTTCGTATCCTTCTTTGACACCCATATTTGGCGGAACATTTTTACGATATCCGCAGTGAACACAAATGCAAAGCGACGAAACCTGGTGCAGACCGAGAAGAGATTTCGCTGAATGGGAGGACCGATCATAAGGGAATCATTAAGACATTTTCCCATCTTGTCTTTAAATGACCCATCGAATACGACACGAAATTTTGTTGTGGCGCTATCAGGCTTCAGCACGGCGTGATGAGGAAGGTAGTACGCATTCGAATTTTCTATTTCTGTGGTAGGAACTGGTTCCATATGACCCAGCGCAAGATACTCGTCAAGGAAATGAGTGTAGTTAGCAAGAAGCTCGGGGTTTTGAGAGAATTTTCTCTCCATCGATTTAAGGCGCGAAACCGCCCCAGATAGGGTATCTGCGAATTGTGGTGGAGATTTAAATGGGAGACTGACGACGTATTTCCCTTCTGAGTCACGACGATGAGTTTTTTGGAAGTGTTCCTCGATTTCCAAATCTTCTTCCGACATAAGCGATTTAGGATCTACCTCCTCGACTGCCCAAAATGCTTGCAAGAGGGAATCGGTATCTAGCGAAGTATAGTTTGAAACGATATTGCTGTTTGAATTTGCTGAAAGTTGTCCAGCCAAAACCCAACCAAAAATGGTATGTTGTGCGATTGGATGACCCTGGCTGTTTTTGGTGACTTGTCCATGAAAGATTTCCCAACACTTATCTGCTCCTAACAAAATATCGATAGGCCTAGATTCGTTGAATGACGGATCAGCTAAATCCAATCCGAGCAAATGATCCCAGTCCTCAATCGAAAAAGAAAATGTTGGCAAGTTTGAAGTGACGTTGGATAAAATATAAGTATTAACTTGAATACAAAATAAACCACAGCGTGACGAGATTGCCAAAGAGGTGAGGCCTCTGGATGTACCTGCATTGGTAGATCCAATACCGTTGACCGATATCCTAGCGTTTCTTCGTTTGAGTCCTAATCGCTGAGCACATGACTCAGTGATAAAAGAAACTTGGGAGCCAGAGTCAATTAGAATGCGAACTTCATGGGATTTTTTATTAATGTCTCGGACCAAGGCAACAGCGGTGGGCAGAAGTGTTTGGGGTAATTGATGAGCGATGTTTAGCGAATGATTATTGTTTGCAACGGGTGATGACGAAGTTGATGGTTGAGGTGACGAGTCGACGGAAACGGGATCGAAAGAAGCGCTGGTATGAGAACCAACCGAGGAATTATTTACCGATGATGACTGCTGAATATGATTAACGGAAGGGTCATGAACCAAACTATGGTGGCGTGAATTGCAAGATTTGCATCGACTGGTAGATGGACAACGAGCAGAGGAATGTCCGTTACGCAAGCAATTGAAACATGCCTTGGACGACTTGACGTAATCTCTTCGAGCTGGAATTGCCATTTCGAGAAATTGTGAGCATTGCCAAAGTCCATGAGTATCACTGCATTTAATGCAACGCGAAGAGGGGGCAGCATGCATGCTTTTTACAGCCGACGATTTTGCTTTTGTTGCGTTGCGCATGTTGCCTGTTGAGTTTTCCAAAGCCTCACAATGAGTCTCCAAAAACTTTAGGAATTGATCGATGGTAGGATAGTCTTCAAGAACACTGTTCTCCGACCATTGTTTTCGAGTGTCTGGGTCCAGCTTGTTTAGCAGTATATGTATTAACCATGGATCCCGGTCCAGCGAGTTAAGCGAAATAAGACCTCTTACCACTTCGTCTGCTCCGTCAGAGATTTTCCGAAGAATGCGGACGTTGGAAGTTTGGGTTGAGGGTAAGTCCATAAACGATCGAATGAAACCCGTAATCGCGAACCGTGGTCGATGGTATCTACTATCGAGGCGCTCCCAAGCCGTTTCGTAAGTGGCGTCGCAAAGTGGCAAATGGTTGATTAAGCTTAGGGCTTCGTCCCGCAAATAAGACTTTAGATAGTGAAATTTTTGAAGAGGCGTTAAATTGGTTTTGTTGTGTATAGCACCCTCGAACATATCTCGGAAGGCAGGCCAATCCTGGTAACTTCCCGAAAACGGTTCGATTCGAATTGTAGGGAGAATAAAGTCTGTTCGCGGCGAATTCTGCGATTTTGCAAACGATTCAATAAGGATTTGTTGTTGTTCCGCTATTCGATTAATTGTTTCCTTACTTTTTTCAGCCTTTTCGCGTTCCCGAAATGCGGATAATAGAACCGATTTGACTAATAAATATTTTGCCTCAAATTCTTCATATTCCGGTGTTGGGTCCGTATAACCCTCTGAATTTACCAACTCGTACATCAGTTTCTGCGAAGCATCAAACTCTTTCCACAATTCGTCTGCTCTAAGAAGTTTGACCTCAAGATCAACTAAGGAAGCCTTTTCACTAATTTCCTCTGAATACTTGGCTAACTTGGTCATCGAGCCTTTAATGTGACCACGTGTCAAACGAATTGCAGAGAGTGTGACCGAAGAAGACATTTCAATTAAAGTTTATACTTTTTTGTTTAAATACGAATGTTCGACTATAATTAAAGCGCAATGAATATTCCTCAAAACAAAACCAACGCACTACCTCGAAAGGACAATGTTCAAAATCCACGAAATGGTTAGGTGCACGTGGTTAATATAATTTTCTCGAGTTTGATTGTCTTAAGGGAATTAACAGAATAAGAATAATTGCACTTTAATTCTGTACAATCCAGTAGATATATTGTCTAGGCGAAAGCCTTTAGCAATTCGAAACACAAGAATCCGGCTCGATTTGGACCAAAAATTTGTATAACAACGAGCGTGACATAAAAAAAAACCATTGACGACGAGCGAAATAATCAGCCACGATGAGAAAGGGGAAGACGAAGAAAAAGACGAGCCTTTCTAACCACGTTATAATTTTATTGTTACCCTTTGCTGGTCCAAATCCAAATGAACGAGAAATCCGCTCAGCAGCAGCCAGCACCTTACTTACGCACTTATTTACTTCCATGGCAGCAAGTACATAAGCTTTACCACCGGTTCCATGGTAATCGGGAGCTTGAATTGCGGTAGCGATTTTGATAAGGCGAGATAAAGCGAAGAGAGTAAAAATGTTTATAGTGCGATTGTAATGTGCGGGTGCCGCTGTGTGAATTGCTGAAGGTTCTCATTGTAAATGCATTACATAATCAAATTCGGAATGCATGTACAGTGAGTAACAATAATTGTTATGAACAGAAGAGTTTGATTGTTTACAAAATTGAACATTAGAAAAAGAAAAAATTAAAATGAAATTAAATTAACAAATGCAACAATGTAAATTAAATGTAAATATGAAACAAGTTTTTAAATAATTAAATTGAAGTTTAAAAGCAAAATGAAAACTAGTCCAAAACAATTAGTATCGCGTAATGGTAAAGGCGCACGAAATTATGTCCTACCCAAATATTACTTTTCACATTTTCCCATAAATTGTATAAATATTCGTTTGCATTATGCATCTAAGTTCAAAATACACTCATACCTTGCTCAAAGGCTTCGAAACGTTGCACTTATTCTGGCCGTCGACTTTAAACCAAAAATCTGTGGCTGGGACACGTCAAAATGTAAGGCTTGACGAGTTTGTTGTGCAACTGTTTTTATTTAGGATTTAAAAAATGTGTAGGTCAGCGGTTGATTTAAAAATTTGTTGGAAGATTATAAGTTTGTCTGCATTTCCCATTTTGAATATAGGTACATGGTGTTTCGAAGTTCAATCTCAATACTTTGGAAAATGATTCGTGGGTATAAAATAAGAAAAATAGTTCTACAGTTAGCGCCTATCTCCAATGTGAATATAATTTGCTAATAATTTAAGAAAAGGCTTACTTTGGTGTAGGCACCTTGACCAAAGATAACACAAAGAGTTCAGCAGTGTATAAACTAGTGACGAATATCTCACACATTTTTCTTTACCACCAATGGATCCTATGGAAATTTCTATATATGCATTTTCTTCTTTTTTTATTCCCTGGCGATTCCTAAGCCAAGCATTTCACACGATATATGTGAGGTGTCGCTTGGGATTCTCAGATGAACTCGCCAGCGAACACAATGTTCTTCCGGGGAATTCGAAGCGAACGAAGTGCGAACTGTAGCATTTTTGGGGTACAGTAATAGATTTAAAAAAATATATTCAGAAATTGTGGTAGATCCAGCACATTGCGGCGCATAGTTTATGTCTATTTATAAAAAAAAAAACAAACCGAACGAAATCTGCAAACAAGGAACATCAAACTATGTAAAAATGTATAGGTATTATTATAAATGTCTAAGACATTAATCTGTATTTAAACATTTAGAAGAATTTGGTGAAGTTTTGTTTTATCCCATCTGTCATTAAAAACAAAAAAAAAAAAAAAAAAAATTATCAAATCAAACAAAATATTTTCGATGACCCTGAACTTTCAAGAAGCTATTGGCATTATGTTTTAAAGAAAACTCCCATCAAAAGTCAGAAATGTTTGGCTAGACACTACACCTCACCGTTGACAGAAGGTTTAAGTGATGAAGAATAGGAAGTATTGGAATGATCGTCATGTAAATTCTATTTTAATTGTTGCGTTTGTTTTGCAGTTTTCGTAGCGCCCCATCTGTCGTGATGCCCTATGCCTGGGCCTAGTTGGCCTAAGGGTAAATCGAAGGCTGATTATACCCGGTACCACAATGTTGTGAGGGTATATTCACTTTGACATTCCATTTGTAACGCACATAAGTTTAAATTTTGCACATATTGTTTTAATAATATTTAAAAAATGAGCTTGGTCGAATAAAAACTACCCATAACTCCCATACAAATATATAATTTTTTAATACTAAAATATTTTTTACAATATTATAGTACCGGGTATTTGAGCTTCGGCATTTTTTTTTATATTAAAAAGGGGATTCCAAAGCACTTAGACGAATCTCGGTCCATTGTACCTACTACCAAGCGGAAACCCCTTTTTTTGGTGTAGTGGTGGAGAAACTCTGATATTATTCGTTTTTTGGCAGAGTATTGCAGCCCCCGCCGGGGCTCGAACCAACGCCGCTCGGGTCACAAGCAATGACTGTAACCACTACACCATGGCCACCGCTTCGGCATAGTCGAAGATAATTGTCTTACTGCTTTTTAATTCAATCCTTCATGTTCATGCTGATTGTTTTTCTTAACGGATGTCTGTACTGCAACTCGAAAGACCCCAAACTCATGGAGGAGATCGCAAAATTATTGTTTCTCTTCTGAGGCAGTTTCATAGACCTTAGTCTTGGTCTTTGCTTTGATTTATTATCTGAAATGGTTCTCTTTTTATGACCTTTAAGATGGTTTGTATTAGTGACAGTGACAGTTCTACTAATGAGGGAAAAACTAGCTCAAATCCGAAAATGACTGCAAATTCACTCTTATTTTCAATGCGATAGATCTTTCTAACTTCTCAAAGAGTCCTAAATTCTCCCATTCCTACCATAGAATCAATTTTGTTTTTTTAACTTACGCTGTAGATGTGCGTGCTGTCCTCAGTTCTCATGCAGTTCTAGTTCTAAAACTCAATCCTCAACTTCTCAAGTTCACAACGGATCAGTCAATCAATTTTTGCCGATGTATTTTCCAAGTATAATGTAAAACGCAACTATGTTTACAATGATCAAAACGTTTCTTTATTTATGCGATATTTGTTTGTATTAAATATAGTACACAAAGGATAGTAAGGAAGTAAGTGACAAGCATGACTAAGTGATTAGAGTAGGTATATAATGTACAATAAGCATAAATAACAAGCTAAGCTTGACCCTATGAGATTGGTTATTTCTTCTGCCTTCAGTAAATTGGAGTGCTAAACAAACGAAATTTATCCTAAAATTTATACAAGGTGCAGACTTTTCTGCAATGTTCTATCGCCTCTTATGTGCCATATGAGATAAATGACGCCACTGGATTATTCTATGAATTCCACCAAACGTTCCTGTTCGACACGAAATCCTTCAGACCATGGATAGCGGGAAATGTTTGTGGACCTCCAGTCTCGAAACTCAGTCCGTTGTGCTGATTATAAACGAACGCCTTGGCTATTGGAATCCTCTGCGTGGTAAACGATACTGATGAACTGGGGTGCAGCAATGGCGGCAGGTATCCCTTGTTAGGTTGTGCAATTGGACGTCCAAGCGTTTTGGTGCCATACGTACCTATGGGTTGCTTGGCTGCAACACTGTTTGATGGCCCGTAAACGTTGCTCCTTAAATCGCAGATTGTATTCTCCACCAGAGTGCTCAGAGGAGCCGAATAGATCCTGAAGTTTACATCGTTGTAGTCCAGATCGGAGAGTAAGAATACGGGCATTCGATCGGAGAGCACCCAAACGTTCTTGTTTTCATCGATTTTAACATCGGCTGGGAACACAAGTCCGACATCATCACGGTCGACAATACCATGGAATTGTGGTGAATAAGGCATCGAAGAGTGCCAACATCCGACAGCGTTTTGGTCAATCAAATTGAACAACATTACTCCGTCATCACTGAGGACACGAGACGTTGTGTGACTGTTGGGACCACGTTCATCCAGCGGAACGAAATCATGATAGCTGTCCTCAACTCGACTCTCGTCGCGAAGAATTCTAGTAGAGACAGCGAACTCTCGATGACTGGCCAAGGGACTGAAGTACATCGTTCTGAATCCATCCGAACGTATAGGTGTCAATGCCATGCCGAAGATGCCCTCCTCGCCCCATTGGAAGTTCAGTCCAGCGATGTTGTAGTCACCACGTAGGGGATCTGGGAAGAAGTAGCTGTGCGAAGAGAATCGCCATGACTTGTTCTGTTCCCATGAGTATACGACGAGACCGTAGCCCAGTTCATCGGAGAAGTACGCGAACGCATCATCACATGTCTTGCCAACGTCTACGGCTATGTTTGCAATGAAAGTATTGGCATTAGTGTCATCGGCACGCAGCTCGTAACGACGGATGCGCGTATTTGTCGCTAAGTCATAGACATTCACCGCATATGGACATGGATTGGTGGTGGTATTGCCAATTCCTAAGGTGCCAGTGTCTAGTACCCATAAACGACCGCACTCGTCGACTTTAATGCGATAGACTGTTGTGAGGCTGTTCGCACAATCGCCAGCGGTGTTGCTTCTCCAGTCCGGGTATGGGATGAGTTCTGGTGATCCCGTCACACTATGGTCCATGTTTATGTATGTAAGTGTCGCCGGAATGCCTATAAAAGGAGAAGAGTATATTGTTAATTATGCTGCATCTGCAATGTTTGGTTAATTAAGATGGCTAAACTAAAATGGACGAAAGAAATTGAAGATTGTCTTCGACTGTGGGGATGAATGTGCAATTAAAAGCCATAATTATGCGATTATATCGCATTACCGATTGGAATGCCATTTGGCTTCGATGTTTGATAGGTGTAATATTTAAGTCTTGAAAGTCACATAATACGTCTTCAAGTTGGGTATATTATTTCATATGATTTTTAAGTGAGATTTGAATGGCATACCTTTGCGTGGAGAAATAAGTAAAAAAGTGGCTATAGTTGGAAATAGTTTCGTACACCCGTTCGTTGGGGTTGTTTTTGAGACGAGTGTAAACGGCACAATTATCCACTGTAAAATGATGGAAGGGTCCTTTCACTTTTGAGTTTTCCCGGGAAAGACTTTGCTATTGTCTTTGAAAATCATTGAAGAGCTGATGTGGTAAAGGTTTAAGAAGCGACCATTTCATCACATTTAGAATGTTATGTAGGTACCTTTACGTAGTTTCTTTGGAGGGCTTGAGATGCGAATGCCCTTCTGCATTTTAAAGATTTGGTCGATTCCATATGGAGGTACTGCACTGAAAAAATAATGGAATTGTCGATACTTGTTGGGGCAATATTTGCATATCAATAACGTTCGCCGTAGTACATCCCAAACTGAAGCATTATGTGAAGGTCGGGGCGGGGCCCAGTTAAAGGATCATATCTATCTGAAATTTAATGACGACTTCCACTACTACTCTATTGCATCAGTATATGTTGCCATCCGATAAATTTGACAACACCTGCGATTTTCTCTGCATCTTTACTGTCAGGTTATGCTCAAGTAAAATAATTTTAGTTTGCTCACATAAATCAAGACAATAATAATTGAATTGATGAGTAGAAGAACAGTACATGTACAAAATATCACTTTTGAGAAAAACAGAAAAAACTATTTCACAGAAAAACTATTTATTTTTCTGTATAATAATGTATGAGGGATTTGAAGTATCCCTGTTCCCCAATATGTTCATGAAGGAATAATTCACAAAATTCTATAATGACAGGAAATATTTAGACAAGAAGTCCTTGTACTTGTACTGTTCTTCCACTCAATTACAAAAAAAATACACATTTAGATTTTTTATATTATTTTAGTGTAATGAATTATAATTTAAAACATTTTATTGAGTGATACTATTATTCTGCAGCATCATTAGTAGATTTCCGAGATATTATATGAAAATAAAACTCCAACATCTCTCCAGAGGAATATTGCATTACCTTCTCTATGACGACAATATTTTTTTCATTTATAGAAAGTGGTTCTTTATATAATCTTGTAGTTAGTAATTGTAAACTAACATTTGGCCTCAGTAGTTTAAAAGTATGTGACGTGAAGCATCCTACAAGTTCGGTTGCTGTAACATACAACGGTATAGGCACGTGATTTGTACTATTCTTCCACACAATCAGCGAACAACGTGCCTATTTTTGTAAACATTCGGCTCTTAAATGGACTGTTATTTTGCTGGTTGGTAGGTTTACATACGTAGAGCATTTTGGCTATTTCAGGCTAAAAATCACTTTTTTGGCGCTTGTACTGTTCTTCCACTCACCAATTCAATTAAGTGCTGCATTTTTAGCATTGCTGCGTATCACATATAACGTGCACATTTAGAGAAACTTTTGCGGAATCAACTTCTACTATACTACAGATCGAGAGTCACTTCAACGGTTTTGCATTTCTTGAATTCATTCGCTGAATAAGGCGTGTATTGTAATTAGTTATGTAAGAACAGCTGGCTGTGGAAAATACAACTTTTTTTTAATTAAAAAATACCGTGTACGATTTTGCTTAAACGAATTGTGATTAGAAACTCATTTCTATACATGGGACGAATCTCCATAGTCGAGGTTTCCATCTTATTTCGTTAACGCATATTTCTGACAAATCGAGCAAGCGTTAAATTTTACTTACAATAATGTTGAAATTTGATTGAATTTGAATACGGTGGAAATGAGAGCAGACTAAATGAAGGAGTCTTCCTTTTTCTTATAAGTAGTACCTTACCTAGCTATGTAAAAGTCTTGGAGGTATAAGGCGCGCGTTATGAGTATTTCACAATGTAGCGTGAGAGCGAGGCGAAAACGTTTCACAATTTCCATTCAAAGTTAATGCACTTATTTGGCAAAATATTTGGGCGAGACTCGTCACCTCGCAATGCGACCATTTTGAAAAAAATTCGCACGAGACAACGCTGACATTTACTACCAAATGCCATTTGAATTAACATTTTGTTTGGTGGATTTTGAATTTAGGGATTTTGAATTTGAGAACTTTGTGTTTGGGGATAGTCGATTCGGGTATTTTGCAAAAGGTGGGGATTTTGGGATTAGGGGATTTTGCACTTGGGTATTATGTAGGTATCATTAAAAAGGAATATCTTATTTTAAAACAAATAAAGCTGTTATCCTCTGCTCGACCGATGCTTTGATACCCTCCACTGCATAAAAGTCGTGCAAAATGTTTGCCATGCGAGTTGGATGTACTGTACAGTACATGACATGTGTCTAATATGGCATGTGTCTAATATTGGTTTTGTATGGGAGGTACCATTTCGTCCCAAAAATATAAACTCAACCAAAACGAATAGTTGCGAGAAGCTAGGCCTTGGGTGTCACCCGCCTGTTGCGCCACCTATTTATTTATTTATTTATTTTTATGGGAGGTACCAGAACTACCTGACCGACATACCCCATTTTCATTACCAATCTGACGACCGATAGTAAAAAGAAGTCCTCTGACAAAATTTCATTCGCCTAGGTTGATTCGTTTGAACGCTATCTTCCTTTCAACTGACAGACAGACAGACATACGGCTATGGTTAAATCGATTCAGAATGTGATCCTGATTCAGAATATAAAATATACGTTTCTGATCGATTCTATAATTGGATCAAGCTCTACAGCTCTTCGTTCGTAGCTGGTGTGTTTTGACAGATTTCACAAAAATCGTACGAACTATTGCACAGGTTTACAAAGGTTCAGTAGAACCTACAAATAAAACTACAAGCAGGTAATTGTGCGCTTCGGGTAACTAACGCAGGTTTCTTTAAAATCAGACAGGTAAAACGAATGACAATTTGGGTGAATTTGACTTCGACAGTCAGTATGAAGTACTACAGTGGACGGCATAAGTATTTTGACAAAACTAAAGTTAATTCTGCTCATAGTTTGAACTTACTTCATGTACATTTTGGCATCAATGGAAAGGTCATTTAAATTCCGTTTGAATGATGCAAAACTTTCCTTAACCAAATAAGTACCCATTTAAAAATTTTAGAATTTAGACTTTTTGTTAAGGTCTACTTTTTTGACTTTTTTTTCCTCGGTATCAAACAAAAAATGTTTTGATGCAAAAAATTTCTCCGAACAATTCTAATAGTTACCGCAAAACATTTTTAAAAAAATCTCTTCGCTAATATTTTTTATGATTTATTGAAAATTGCTAAAAATGACTATTTTAGTCACTTTTTCCTCCTTTTCGTACAAAATTTTTCTGAGATCATCCCATTCAAAAAATCATAAAAAATATTAGCGAAGAGTGATTTGAAAAAACATTTTTCCAGTCACTATTAGAATTGTATGAAGAAACTTTTTGCATCAAAACTTTTTTTTTGGACCGAGGAAAAAAGTCAAAAAAGTAGACTTTTACAAAAGTTCGAAATTTTTAATGGGTACTTAATGCGTTAAAGAAAGTTTTGTATCATTCAAACGGAATTTAAATGATCTTTCCATTGATGCCAAAATTTACATGAAGTAGTTCAAATTATGAGCAGAATTAACTTTAGTTTTGTCAAAATACTTATGACGGCCACTGTATACTAGGTACCCAGACTGGCAGAAGAATGAGGTTTCGAATGAAAATGAAATTTCAATTTACGGATGGTTCCAAAACTATAGTGTACAGGGTCAGGTATATACTCTAGTGATATAGACCTACACGTGTCATGAAGACTCCGGACACATGCATTGCATTCCAGGCAGAGGTTTGTGGCCATGCTCCAAGCGGCGGATCTACTTGATATGGGATCAATATCCAACAAGAATATCGATATCTACATTGATAGTCAAGCTACGTTAAAGGCGGTAGAGTCCTTCATCATCAAATCTGAAGTAGTCAGGAGCTGCCGCACAACGATTTCAGATTGTGTTGGGTACCCGGCCACTATAATATTAAGGGTAACAAAAGGGCTGACGTTCTGGCCAAAAACGGAGCAGGGCTTCCACATATTGAAACTATTGAGGGCATAAGATCACCAATAGCCGTGGCCAAGAGAAGAGCACGCTAGGAGATTAGGTTTAACAGACACGAAAACGTGCATCAGGTGTTGCGAAGACCTACATGTCGCATAGGATATTATACTCATCATCATACTCATCTTCTCTGTGTAAAATTGTCTGTGTCTCTGATGTGTCTGTATCTCTAATGTCAAGCTATTGTTCAGTATACCAGGAGGAAACACCTTGGAAGGTACTTCTTCGACAATTTGGAGGAGGTTAGCATCACAAACAAAATTGAAACAAATTATCAGTTTTTTTAGGGAAATAAATTGCTTGGGCGAATTTTTTTTAGGTTTTTGACCGTGAGGGTTCCCCAGAGATGGCCATTCACCCAATTTGGTGCCTATAGTCCACTGTGATGAACTCACACCCAACATAACCAACTATTGTAACGCGGGTCGTGGAAGGGTTTTATAAATAACATAAAAACATTGCAAATGCTTTTACTCGACACTTCGACAAGTAGTTGGTTGATATTGAGTTGAATCGCAATATATTTACTGAAGGAACTAAAATTGTAAAATTTGGAACATTGATAGTGCATTGTCATGATAGATATGACTATCTCCCAAGAAAACTATATAATCTCGCATTAAACTAAAATATTTAATAATAAATATTGACTCTGTTGAAGTTATACCGTGGTTGGGTGTGAGCAAATGTTTTTTTACATTCATGAGATTTTGTTAATGTGAGATTTTTTTGTTATCTGCGAGATCTTTTAGAGTGAGATTTTATTAATACGAAATTTTGATAATGCGAGATTTTGTTATTCGGGATTTATTTAAAAACTTACAGATTTTTGTTTGCGAGCAATTGTATCGCCTTTAGTTAAATTTTACTATGTTCTTTTAATTCGACTGCCGCCGCAATAACGCACGTATCCTTTGAATACAAAGATAGCTGGGACCTAAAACCAGTAACTGAATTTTAGCAATGATATAGTGATGTAGAAAATAAATTCTTCTTAATCATCTATGCGAAATAAGACAGATTAGTACTTCATACGTACATACGAAAAGTAAAAGGCGTCCAATAGTACACGGCATGTAGCAAGCCACATACGTATGTAGCACTGCATCTTTACAGGTACTAGTTTTGGAGCAATTGTGGGTTGCAATGCGTTCCACCTGCGTGTTGCTTAGTTCTTCACGAGAATGACACATTTTTGGCCAATAAGTCAAAAGGTTTTGCGTGTTCGTTTATGTACCCATGCTGTGGTCGACTGGAAAATGTTGTTGTATGCAGCTAATTGGTTTGATTTGACACTTTGACAGTTTAACGATGTAATCGATGTTGCTAATGTCACACGCACCATGGTATACAGCACGTGGTATGTCGTATGTCGTATGTCCCATAAGTAATTAATTTTTTTCTGCTATGTTGCAAAATCGTACGTCTACATATCTACTCTGCTAACTTCGATTTCAATCGTATAGCTGATATCTATCAAGATTCAATATAATGCGCACCAGCTATACAAAGTTTATATTCATTTACTTAACCAGAAAATAAACTGCTATCCAATGTAATAATAATTGCAAGACGCACTGCAATATGTAGCCAGCTTTCCAATCAGGCACAAATATCACATCTTGGTATGTATCTCGCATTGCACTAGTTGGACAGACATTTTTCAATAGTGCATATTACAACCCATTAATCCTCGTAGTAATGTTTAAAAGAAATTGATGAAGAAATTTCGCAAGCCAGAATACCCGCGCTGTCTATCAGTATATCAGACTGATTACGAGTCTGAGCACATCGTCCCAGTTTATAATTAGCAGCCACATACGATCACTCACTGTTCGAACTGAAAAACCATTAATGTGATTTTATAATGATACGTTAGCCAAACACATTAATCCAATTACACACATGAATGATACAGCAAAGAAAACAACTGGTTAATAGCAGCAATTAACTCCAGTTGAAGCTTTTCCTTTCGAGGATTAGCGGACAATCTAGACAAAAACATCATAAATACTTTTCTATGTTCCATTCGAACAGAAACAGTGCGTAAATGGCCATAATTGGCAGCTATGCGGGTTCATATGTTAACAAGCCCAAGACGGCGGCGTTGTTCCGCTAAAAGATCTATGAAGATATAGGAAATGAGGAAATGAAACTTTGATTGAAAATTTATGATTGTCCTGTAACCAGTTTTGCACTTAGCCAAAAAAATGATTTAAGATGCGAAGCAAGTCGTAAAAAAATTGACAAAAATAGAAAGTGTTTGTCTCGAATTAATTCATAGTCGTGCGATGTAAACAATCCCGAGACTCCTTGCACCAAACATACTTGACGCTGATGGGGTAATGATTAGATGAAAGAGGCAACAAGTTTAAAAACGTGAAATAGTCTTCACAATTTATGGAGCGTACCGCTTTTTGTTTATGGGAAATTTGCAGATGTAAACATGATCATGAACTGTTGGTGTCTTGTCAATTGTGTAATAGGCGCATTACCTTGAGTAGCACGTCTCGTCTGCATAGCTCCGTTGTAGGATAGGACGAGAGCGGCTTTACGAATAACAACCGGCAACAACATCGGCTTCTTTGGGGTATAAGGAAAGAGCATTAGAAGGGCGATTGAGAAAATAGCTGCTTAACAATGTTGGGAAGTATACTAAAAAACCTTACAAGGCAGCTACCTGTTGGAGATGAGAAAGGAGATCTTGTAGTAAAGTCATTGGAGGACCTGGAAAAAAACATTTCTGGTGACTGTTCGATGATGAAACTCCAATCTTAGGCTCTGGATGATCAAGGCGTAGGCGCAGTAGCGCAGTAGTTAGTGTGCTGGACTACTGTGCGAGGGATCCCAGGTTCGATCCCAGGAAAAACACAAATTACATCTTAAGGTTTTTTCTACTGCGCCCCACCTCTCGCGAACGTCTGACAAACATCCGAGAGTATGACTGTCCTGAAAAAGCTTCTTAATTTAGCCGTTCGGACTCGGCATAAAATTGTAGGTCCCATACATTCGTCCCAAAAATAAAAATTCGCACAAACGTATGGTTGTGAGAAGCTAGGCCTTGGGTGTCTACACGCCTGTTGCGCCAACTATATTTTTTTTAAGTATTACAAGGCAGCTGGACCAGACGGACTGCCGGTAGTGGGAGGCGACTTGGAGCGGAGAGAATATAGACCAAGATTTACTTGATGGTAAGAATTCCTGATGTAGTGATTGTTTGTTTTATTGCTTTGGGCGTATTTAAGTTATGCCGTCGCGTTCGCTACTTTTATGACCCACAAAAAAATAAATACCATTCTGCTCGTAGGTACAAAACACACGCACACAAACTGAAATGCTTAAATTACATTCAAAAATCCATACGAACCGTGCAGGTGCAGGTAACCACTCGACATTACGTAGCGTATTGGCACAAATCGTATGTGCATTGTGCAAGGGTAGTACACGGAATGCCGAAAAGCCACACACGAGTGCCTCATATCGTGTCTCATACGTATGAGTACCTTATGTGAGTGGCACAAATTGTCTCCATACGCTGACGTCAAAATTACGTCAGAGCCACATAATATGAGGCGCGCTACATATCGTGTACTAGCACCTTAACACAAGAGGTTTATTAATTGAGATCCACATCCAGTAAGATAAGATTGTGTCACTTCTTCCAATAGACACATGTCTCTTGTTTTTATCTCTGAAAAGCTTAACTGTACTATAGGTAAGGTATCCTTGGACATTTCATCCTTTTTAAATTATTCAGTACATTTTTTTTACATATGAAAGCGTCATATGACGCTATGGTTGTCATGGTTTGACCAAGTTCTAAGTTATTTTGTTTCTTACGCTAGAACTATGAGATCGATGGCCACTACTCCTATGATAATGAGAACAGTTAACTCACTGTTCGATAGACGCCAGGTACTCGAAGAGCTTCTCTTCGCTGTATCGCTGGAAATTGACGTCAGGGTGTACAAAATTGACACGATTTTTTAAATTTATTATAGTTAGTAGTAAAAGTAGCCTAACATCTGTATACAGAAACAGATGGATAGACTTCGTGACTGTTTTTGGGCATCTTCGGTTTCTTGTGCGTGATCGCGTAAAATTAGTTTGATCAGGATGATATCAGCAAATATTGTACTAGAGTTTAAAGTGATGTAGGGTGAGGCGTCTGATGATAAATAGAATGATTTTTTTCTTCTATGACCTGTATGGGTATATGTATATGAACTCGCCATGGATGCATCGTTACATTAATGTGAAGGTCACCTATACCTGACACGACCCACTTTAAAATAATCAACACAGTCATTCAAACTCAAGCTGATGGCATATCTAGATTATAATCCACACAATGCATTTTCATAGGTAACCAGTTTTTTGGGTTTACCAATCATCTGACGAAAAGATTCTTGAGTTGGAGATTTGTTTATCGAAGATTTGTTTGACCTTATAAGACGCAGTGAAAGGTTTTTGAATATTTATCAAAACCATGCTATTTTAAAGGAATTCATTAAAGTTATAGAGCGGCTTCAATTTGTCAAAAATGGGTTTAAAAAAAAATCATTTGAATGTTTATAACAACTTTCTCATCCGTCAATGGATCTGTGTTAGTTGCAGTTCACATTTATACGTCATACGCATACCTCAACTAGTTTTTGTCCTGCTATCTGAAAATTTCCATATTAAATGTCACTTTGACTAATTAATAAAATGAAAACCAGTCGTAGGTAGTCGGTGCAAACAAAAAAAATAAATATGCTCCAACATCCTCACACATTTTCACATGCCTAAGTGCTATCGATTAGCAAAAAAAAACCTGATATTATGCAATGCAGTCCTCTATGCACTACGCAGGGTATACAGTACACACCTTCGTACTTGAGTTAAGAAATCCTAGTTACACTGCTTACATAATCAGAAATCACACTCACACCCAATAGCGCGCATAAACAAGACCCGTATCTGTATCTATATATGCAAATATCAATAGAAGCGAAAGTATTCCAAAGGCACATCGCTGTGGCCCACTTATTTGTTTGCTCGGCCAAATGGTAGGTAAACTAGATTTTCCAGAAAAACAAATTTGGTACCTACCTACCTATAATATTGCATCGGCCATGTTATGTTATTTGCGCGGTGTATTCTCAATCATAATAATATTCGGACATAATAAATCCACCGAGTTAATGGTAGACTTGTACGAAGTGAGAGATTCATTCGTTCGATTATCGCTCGCCATTTTTCATGTCATGCGCTTGTGACAGATCCATAGATTAAAAACAAGATATTTTCAAAATTATTATGAAAAATGATTATATTTGTACAAGCTAATGTTGTAATCATTTTTTACAGTGCATTGAGCAGGAATGTCGATCAGTGGGTTATCTCAGCCACTAGGACTTTGAATTTAATCTCGCCGAAAACGTGTGCCGCTCAGCTGAGCATGAAGTACAGAAAGCGCCATTTGTGCGCAGAGGGTTTTCAAGTAGATGGCAATTTGTTGTGAGTTGCAATAATTTGTTCTACAGACTTGGTTTTAGACACCTTTATTAGAACCCGACTGAAACGCCGGAATGACTAAAGTACTTACCACTTTATTAACAACGCTGACAGATACATGCAACGCAGGTGGAGCAAAGCGCGACAGGTGTTTGCGCATAAAGTGTGCCAAAACGGTCACGAGTATGACTTGGGTTTTGGGTACAATCGGTTCCTTTTCTTATTTTACGTATTCAATGTGAGTCAACTGAGTTGTCAGATATTTCTTGTTTCGTTGACAAACTGAACTGCAAGTCTTTGATTTATGGCTATTAAAATATTTTATCGCAAAGAGGTAATTTGCTTTTAAATTGGTTCGAGTTTGCACTTGAATAATTTTATGATGTGACAGTGCGACTTGTTGAAAGGAATTTCAAATGAACGAATTTATCAATTAGATTATGTCAACCATGTCTAAGTACATAATTGAATTACTGGCACAGCCACACCATTGCGAACACCCAAGGTTTTATTGATTGAACAGTACAGTGGCCAAAAACTAACAAATTTATTATGCTCACCGTGTGGGCATCTTGGAAGTGATGTATCTAGGAACTTCCGGCTTCTAGATGAAGTATTAAGGTGCCGCTGATTTTTGTTCTTTTGATCAAAGATTTTGATAAAAAAAAATCCTTTGCTTATGCTCAGTACATTTGGTTTCCGTCCAGTCTTTTTAACTAGATTTTAGTCCTTTCCCGGCTAGTTCGTCTGCTCTTTCGTTACTTTAGTACTTGCTATTTTCTTTGTGCGAGCTAATAGGAGTTCAATTAAATTCTAGACAAGTTTTAAAATTTCGAATCAGGGCTGGCTCTTCAGTTAGTTAGGACAAAAAGCATTGGACACAATTTTGGTGAAGTAGGATGCAGCTCTTGAACATGAAACTTGGTAAAGCTGCGACCGATCTTTTGAGTAGATTCTGGTCACTTTCCATTAAGGAAACTTATTGGTCTTATTCACAAAACAAATATGCTTCTCGCATAGCAACGGAAACAGAAATGTATAGCACTTGAGCGAGAGATTCACCCTGAAATCTGAATAGAAGCTTTCATGACCTAAATTTGTTGTGCGGTTTATCAGTAGGTATGCATCCAAATATGTACCTACTTAACATATTGCCTCACAAGAAGTATTGCGTATTTCAGACTACTGTAAAGTGTGGCAGTCTCTCAATCATATTTATATTTAACACCCTATCTCGCTTTGTCAATAGCGTGACGACTACACAAAAGAATATATTTTTAGTGGGTGTAATTGAGTCTCATGATTCTTGTGTATTTGCTCTATTTTATTAATCCAGAAATGACAAATTTGCTTACTCACAATCCCATTAAGCCAAAAGTAAGCGTCTTTTCAAAAACAAAAAAGATACATAATAAAAATAGACAGAGACTGCTATTGTCGAATCGATATCGTTCGATCGTTTGCATTTTACGGAATCTGGCCCCAGATTATTCCAAAAATATTTTTTTTTTTCGAATTCCTAACAATGCACCAAACTATTTGTTAATGGTCAAAACTGGTCTTTCATCATTATTTATTAAAAGCCTAAATCTGCAGGTCGACTACATCCTAAAAGTGATGAATATGGAATCTTTTCGACTGCCAAAAATAGCAGCTTTAAGGACTGTTTCCAATAAATCAAGATGATACGCATAGCGGCTGGATCTTGCAATTCAATGTGGCATGGAAGTCGATTTGAGCATCGAAAATGTGGCAAATTGGAAATCAGTCTTATAACGGCTGATTGAAAAGCTAGATGAACTCTATGCGGCAAAATACAGAGAGGAAGCCGAATCGTCAATTTATAGATCTATTTACAGTCGTTTGAATCACAATTTATCAGAGAAGAATTATTTTTATGATAACAACAGTGTGCAAGAAATGCCAATGATGATAAGGCTGCGTGGGGAACTTGTGAATATAAACTACATACCACACAGGGAGGATCTGCCATGCGTCTGTGAATTTTGTAACTGGTGTGACCCGTAGAGATCGCATCAGAAATACCAGAATACGTGAGGAACTCAATGTCGAGCAGCTACTTCTCCGGACGGAGCGATCCATGCTTCGGTGGTTTGGTCATGTTAAACGCATGTCCCCGACCAGGATTCCACGACGAGCTATGGAATCCGTACCATCAGGTAGGCGTCCTCTAGGTAGACCAAGGATTAGATGGTTAGATCAAGTCCATAATCTCTCCTATACCCGTTTGGGGATTGCCCTTGATGATTTAGAGTCGATGGCGGAGAATCGAGAGCTATGGAGGGTCCACTTGAGTAACATACACCCGCGACCCACTTAATGGACAAGCGGACCATTGAAAATGATGATGATGATGAACAATATAATATCTTTAACAACCATAAAGTTATTCATAAATGAATTATAATGTCAATCTGGCTGAGGGCAAAACCAAGCTCATTGGTTTTTGTAAATATGTATGGAAAAAACACTACTGATTTATTAAAAACTAACTAACTAACTATTTATTTTACCTACCTCACTATATGGTGAAAAAAATGCAAATTAAACCTTGATCCAAAATGCACTTAAAAGATTACAAATACTGAGATGCGTTCACATCACAAGTGTCATGCGCTCCTGCATATATAAACTTAAGGTGGGTTTCCACATGTCGGTTGATTGACAACAATTTGACAGCCCTCGCGTTATGTCATTGAACGACTCCAACGCGTCAGTTCATTTCCACTTATGCCAATCGTTGGCAAAAAATCGGTTGTCAGTTGATTGACCAACTTATGAACTCGATGCCAATTTAATTTTCTCTGAATTATAGACAAAGTGACATTTTGTTTGACAATTCAGTTATTTCCACTTGTCCTGTGGTTTCTTTGTCAGTTATTGACAAACGCTGTTAGTCAATTCATTGAAAAGCAATTTTTCGCTATTTCCACTTGCATAATTGGCATAAAAATACGTCATTTGTCAATTTCAAATCGACAAGTGGAAACCCAGCATTAGAGGAACTCTTCAACCTTCCTCTAGTATTCACTTATTACGACTGCCGCTGTCAACGCTATAAAACTTAAACTCGTCCAAAAATTCATGTGTGGTGAACTAGGGGGTCATAACATAATATGATAAGGATATGGCTTGTATCTTGTCAAACTCTTCAATCTTAGTGACTGACTTCAACTCGCCCATCGACATCAGTAAAAAACATCCACCTTGGACAGTGTGGGAGCATGATAAACAGTTGGTCAAAAGAAAGCTCAAACATACCAATATTTTCAGTCAGTCAAGCAGCGCTAAAGCTCTTGAGTCTTGAGGCATCAAATTTAATTTCAAACTTCGCTATAACTATCTGGAACACTATCGATCAAAGTTGTTTTTTTATGGGTTAAATATCACGAGGAGCTAGCTTGCAAAGCTCAAACAAATCCCTTCATTTGCTCAAAACCTTATTTCAGCTTGTCAACAACATCAAGGCTTGACTCTTGGGAGCTACAGATGAGGCTATTGAACTGGAACTTTATACAGACAGGTAGGTATGCGTCAGATTTTTGTGCTGAAATGTTTACACAAATGTTTATAGGTATTCCAAAAATAACTCCAAAAATCGACTCATGGTCAAAACTGATTCCATTACAATGTAGGTAAAATCATATATGTATTATGTATTTAAGTGGAAGGCGTAAAGTGGTTTTCAGTCTGGCCCAGTACTCTTAACCAATGACCGATAAGAAAAGACCTTATGACAAATATATGGAGTAAATATATTTTGTACCTTCATTTAGAACAACATACCTACTAACCACATGTGTCATGAAAATCTATGAGACCCAAATGTGGTAAAAGACACGACGACGCGACGCCATGAACGCATGGTTGGAAAGTACAAAAACCTTCACTGTGCAGATTTATAAACTTCACAATGTTGCTATCAAATTTCAGTGCCAGTAATACCACAGTAGTGCGTAAGACTAGGGCGACTTCGTTTCCCACGGCATGCTACCCACCCCACCAATCATAATCGTATTAAGTAAAACACGAAACACTACCCGATTGGGGAACAAGCAGTCTTGGCAGCGTTAGTTCACGGCGCGTACGCATACCCCTTGCGGCCACCGACAGAAGTTCGCAAATCACTTGCAATTGCAACAGATATTTGCACTTGTATGCCTACGTATACAATTATTGCGATTGCGAAACACTTAATTAATCGACAAAGTGCACTTCCAGTTACTTACTTGCATTCTGCAGTATTTTTCTTTAATTCCCTTGCCAATGGGGAAACAAATTAAAATTTTCCACGGATATGTCATTGAAACCAAAAAGTTGGCCATTCCCCATTCAAGACATATTATGACACATAGAAACAAGTTGAGAGCCGGACTCACGTACCACATTAGCATACCCAGCGATGTGTACAAATTGGTTTTGGCAGCCAGATACTCGAATATGGCTTACATGAAGAAGACATAAACAACTTACCCATGTGGATGGTTCACACTCCTAACCGCAGTAGATTATCACTTTGACGTGCAGCTTAAGCGCATTTTCCAGCGCTTCCAATAGACACTTAAAGACCGGGTAATGAGACCATGACGTGTTGTTGCTTATGCTTCCCTAGTGCACCAATGCACTTTTACATCAGTTTTTCCCATGGCAGTCTGGCACAGTGGTTTTAACCGAGTTACGAGTATTATGCAATTTGTCAGTGCATTGAATATAGGTATACCTAAGTGCCGTTATAAGTGAAAATTAATGCTCTATTGGCATACAAATTTTAGGGCAGGCAGCCAGTTTTTGTTTAGACTTTTATTGGTTAATTGTTAATATGAATGAAATTAACAACAAAATATATATTTTATTGTCCTTGCACTTATGGTATCACGGCATCTCAAGTGAGGTTTTCACTTGTTTGCAATAAGCTCGCGAATGCGCATTAGGCGCATAAGTGGCGTGTCTGCAAGTCCGTAATAATAACACGATACTCGTTAGCATTTGATTTCAAATTGATGATTTAATGTCGATTAAAATTCTATTGAATGCACAACTTGGTATAGGTATGTGATTTTGAGGCTAATGGGTGCAATTGATTACGCTGGAAAAAATACGGCAAACTAGGTCCAATAAATTGAATTCTTAACCAAGCTATATCGCATTAAGCTGATGCTATTTATGAATCCAAGCTGGCAATTTGGGCTAATGCTTATGAATTATTGTGGTATTCAAATTGGTAGTGGGTTGCTCTAAATTGTTTCTGGCTAAAAAGTGTTCATATTTTGAATTCTTGTTTCATAAATAAAAATAAATAAAATAAAATTGTCGGAAAATACACATCATTGCAAAGTTTCGCTTTATAGAGAAACTAGCGAACCCCCTGCACACTTCGTAGTGCAAAATATGAAAATATAAAAATCAATTTCAAATTCATTTAAATCAATGGTAAATAGTTTCTATAATGCCCTGCTGTATTCACAACACTTGGTTTTTTAGGATTCGTATTGCCTACATAATATTCTTGCCTATCAGGATAATGCGCATCAATGTTAAAAATTTGCGAAACTGTAGCTCCCATGACTGTCGAAGAATAACGCCTCCTCACCCCTTTATCTATTTTTGACCAATCTTCACAGCAACACAATCGATTCGGTGGTTTTCGAAATATTACATTTTGAATGTTGTTTTTTTTATAGGCAGTGCCACGTCCCTAGGTCCAATTTTAACCAATCTTAACAGGAATACTAGTGGGCCAATACCTAAGATTGTACGTAAATTTAAACTCAATCGATTCAGTGGTTTTCGAGATATAAGATTTTGAATGCATTTTTTGTATGGGAGCTGCCACGCCCCTATAACTGATGAACCAATACACCTACAAAGACCGTATCAACTTATAAACCATGGTATCAACGTCACCTTTCATGAGAAATTTCCAGAATAATGGTTCACGCATTACAGAGAACATTATCGACAAACACAATTGACCATGATTTTTATACATATAGAAGAAGATTGGCAAACAATGAATTCTTCAGACAACTGTCATTCATTTTCTGATAGTACTGACAATTTTTTATGGGACAGCAAAAAAAAATACAATTTTGTCAATGTGTAATTGATAGTTCTGAAATGCCATTGATTTGCGGTAATATTATGTAAAGTAGTATCAATATCAAGAAAAAATGAGAACTGAAAAATTTGAAATGCAATTTCGTGTAGTATCCACGAACTTAAGACTTTAAAGGGGGGTTCTCAGCCGCCTATTTCTAATAAATAATCCACTTACAAAATAAATGAAACCGATTATTAAATAAGCAAGAAATTTGGACCTTAAAGTAGATCTTATTTTTCATTCATAATCTTATCATTTGATTTGTCCAATATGCCCCGCTTAAAAAAAGAATAAAGAATGATTTATTGCATTAAGTATAATATTTCTAATTGAAGTAAAAAATGTATGTCATAAAAATAGCAGATTCCACAAAAATTAATGACTCTATTGAATCAAAAAATGGTAACAACAAAATTCTAACGATATAATTGTCAAAACATGACAATAAAAATGTAGTCATAATCTGACAATAAAAAAATATTTATGATAAATTTGTGGTTGTACATATAACTGAAAATTATGTCACTTGTCTATATAAAATGTCTGTCACCTATCAATGCTTATGAAATAGGGCCCGGTAGTTAAATTGATTGCAATCGCCGCGCCATAATAAAATTGAACGTTCATTTTTTACCAAATTCATCAACTGAAACCTCATATTCTTTAATTTGTGCTGACATCAGCGTTGCCATTAGTGCAGACTTGTCTGAATTTTTGCAGATTTTCACTCCAGCTGCAGACTTTTGAAATGCCAAAATCTGGGTGGCAGATTTTGTCTGCATATTATGTATTTAGATTATTTAGTGATTCTGAACTACATAGCAGAGAAGAGAAAAGTAGAGGTTTTTACGTTCCATGAGTAAAATGTTGTCTAAAACTGATCCACTTCTGATTTTATGAGGCTGGACTGAATGTGTCTAGCACTAACCTATCAAAATTACATTTATCGCAATATTTATGAATCCAGATTTTTTTCTTAATAATTGCAGATTTTTCTAAATAATTTCAATGGCAACACTGGCTGACATGCAGTAACCATGTAGAATGTAAATATTAGTCTATACAAAATTAAGCCCTTATAAGAAAAATGCTTTAAAAAGAAAACTTATATAAGAAACTTTTTCTAGCACTAACATTTATAATTAAACAAGTAAAAGTTGTATCACCTATCCGGCCGATGCTTTGATAGCCTCCACAGTATGTAATGTACTGGTACACGCATATGTCTAATATTGGCTTTGTTTGGGAGGTACCTACCAGAACTACTTGAACGACATAGACAATTTTTAATATCAACCTGACGACGGTAAAAAGGAGTCCTCTCCTCTCACAAAATTTCATTCGCATAAATCAATTCGTTTGGACGCTATCGTGCTTTCAACAGACAAACAGACAGACGGACATGGCTAAATCGATTCAGAATGTGATCCTGATTTAGAATATTATACTTTATAGGGTCTCCGCCCTCCGGTGAATCCTTCTTGGCGTTACAAATGTAATGACAAAGTGAATATACTTTCAAGTGGAGGGTATAAAAACACGGTTAAAAGAAATTCGTCCCCATATACCTAAATACTGCACTTTAGAGAAATTGTAGAGTTTAATCATAAAAATATTAAATTTTTCTATCAAAATGTCGAAAAATCAAAGAAACACAAAACTAAAATTTAAATTTATTTTTGAGGAAGTGAAATTTGGAAAATTTCAAAAAGAAATTTCCAGTAAATTTAAAGCCAGTTGTTAAATTTGGAGTATTGGCTTGAATTCCGTGTTGTCAGAACAAAATAGCTAAGTACTTATCTACCGATAGGTAGGTATGTAGGCGCGATTGGACAACGCGTGGAGCCTTTTTACATCAAACACTATCTTGATATTTTATGAAATCTCTAACCTATAAATAAATAAACGAACCTTGCCTTTTGGCGTGGCACTTTCCATAGATATAAAAAAAACCTTTAAAAATCTTCACAAAATGTGGGCGCTTTTAGCATTTAGAAAATCATTTGTTATATAGGTAAATACTTATAACAATCACAGAAATTCTAAAATGGCAGAAGATTGATCTGATACGCTTTTAGAATTGGGTAAAACAGTGCACTCATCCTTACATCCATTTAATGTTGCTTCTTCCGATGCTCTGGCTCCCATCTATAGCACAAGCAAGAACCCTGACCCTGACAATGGCACAGTTTTTACAAACAGCCATTCGAATTTTGCTAAGCTGAGCACTTTTGCTGTGAGGGAAGTATTTTGCCAGAGAGCTGTTACAAATAAGCTTTCGCTAGGCCTTTAATCGGTCCATTTGGTAAACAACTTTGTAAAGGGAGAACGTTTTTGGTTATTTTGATTGGATAGTTACAAGATACTTATTGTCTGACTGAGTAATCGGAAAACAATATTGCTAGTTTGACCATAACTTCGTATGTAAATGAAGCTTGGATTTCTGAGGGGTAAGTATATCTACACTACATAGGAATATACGTAAATAGCGAATGCCCATTGCATTCATAACAAGCAGAATCATAAGACTAAGAGACGGGTAGTAATTCTGTGACAATTCAGCTATATAGAAATAGACTGGCTAAGGACTACCTACAACATGTAGATGCAACACATGGACATGATTATCAACAAAACAACGATCTTGGGTGGGTAAAATCAGAGGCAAATGACTTTATCTTTCAGAAAGCTTAGAGTCCTGTCTATAATTAGATACAATATTTTAATTGCATCTACATGGTGCTAAGGTGTCAATTATTCACAATTAAGTATGCTATACATTACATACGTCTTTCAAAGACCGGAATTTTTTTTCTATGATTTTTATACATTGATTAAATTTTTAAAAACTAGTAGTTAGCGACAACGTATTTCCTACTATTAATATTCGTTTATTGCATAGCTATTAGCAATTATATTGGTTGTGAAAATTTTACTGAACGACGACACGACGTTTAACAACAAATTACCGGTACAATCGTATCACAGTAGACCGCATGTACCCATAGTCTATCTTTATACAATCTATGAGCACTCAACGCCGTCAACAGTCCATGACCGAAAATCTATAACCGCACATAAAAATCAAAAGCAAACTAATTGCGTTAAATTGATTTATTATAATATGGCTTACGGTGTTAAACTGTGTACCTAGTTTAACAATTAGGCAATGTTCTACTGATTAATGACGGAGTTGGCAAATAAATTTACAATACCGCAAACATAGCGTGTCAAACAATAACGTATCAATTTTAATCCGACTTATAATTACCAATTCTGACGAAAGCACCTGAAATACTAATATTGAATGGTATTTTATGGTCTGGCAGATAGGTGCCTACATAGAGGAAAGGGGATAGGTACAATGTATTAAGTTCAGACTATTGTAAATAAAGTTAGTTGGGAAGGCAACATTTTTTCAGGCTTAGTATACCAGGGTAAGGATAAAACACTGACAATTTGTTAAGTTGAAAGTATTGCAAATTGAATTAGATTACATTTTATTAGGTAAGTCAGGTAGGTACCTGTACCTTACTTAATATTACTATGTATTTGAATGAGTACCTATCTAAATGTTATTGACTGCAGTTTTCGGATTGTCAGTTAATGTCAGATAAAAGTTGACTTTAAAGACATTTACAAGATCAATCAAATAGGGAAATAATGATCTGTAATATGTCTTCCTAAAATAAAGAAAAAAAAACAAACAATCTTTTAAAAAATAATATATGCTAAAGTACCTAGACCTACCTCTTTGCTCTAAATATGTAGCTCAACTTAACGGACGTCGATCTTGCGATATAGGACATGTGGTCCTGCCATGTGATTCCTGAATTTATTGTGACTCCTAGAATGTATAGTGAGTCCTTGGGATGGACTGGATGGTCATCCATTTGGATCTGAGGAGCTGTTCATGCATTTTTCTTTGAAAATGTTGTGAGCTTTGTCTTGTTTGCATTAAATACAACCAAGTTGTCTTTTCCCCAGTTAAAAATTTTGTCCAGATCATCATTTAGAGAACTGTGATGTAGCCGCACCCACAGGCCCACTATTCGAGATGAAGGATATAAGAGTGCTGTCATCAGCAAAGCTGTAGATATTATTATTTGTCGATCCGAACAAATCGTTGATGTGGAAAAGAAATAGAGTTAGAGAAAGGATAGATCAGGATACACCATCTACAAAAACTTGGATCGATCTTCCCAGAAGAAAATTTTGCACCCATCCGCAGAGTTGTTGTGGTAATCCGTAAGACGCTAACCTGCCAATAGGGCTCTATGCCAGACTCGGTCAAATGCCTTTGATATGTCCAAGGCTCAAACTAATGGCTGGTTTATGCCTGTTGAATTTTTTATTAATTTTTCAGATAAAGAATGTTCTTGACCAATGCCAGTGCGTATATGACACCTACATAAATCCATTACAAAATGTTAAATGTTTTCACTGTGTGGGCTCTTAAGACGAAAAGCCGTTAATCTATAAATTGCTTGATGTCATCTGACGACTATGTAGGTAATCTCATAATGCACTGCTGGACAACGCAATTCAAAGCTGAACATTTTTCCTCCTTTTTTGTAATGAATTCATAGTGTTTTCATGGTAAGTAGTTGTCAGATATAAGACCATTTGGATAACGAAAATTTAAACAAGGCAAAAGCTTAATTACAAAAAAATAAACAAAGATACCTTTTATATAAAGAAAAACACTTTTCATATTTGCTTTGCATTGCTCTAATTTTGTCAAGCATCTAGTGTAGATAGTGAAATTAATGATTTAGCTTCGGCCTTCGAAGAACATTCCCGCATACGATTATAGGCTTCTAATTAGCAATCCCATGATCATTGATTAATTATAATCAACATTTAGAAAAAATGTCAATGAAAGTGAGTTTGCACTCTGCAACATAATCTACCTTACAACCACACCCGTTCATTAATAAACAACAGCACCTAATTATCGACAAGATAAATAGTTTAATTTGATGAATGTACCTACCCATGCAAAGTATTTCATTCATTAAAACGTATCTACTAGGTAAGTTATTTTCAATTCAAATAGATTGCATATGCAAGACAAATAGCACTAAATTTCCATAATAAAACTTAAAATGGCTGTTACCGGCGCGCATGAATTTTGGAGTAACTATCATTAAATCGTTATTAGTTTTAAAGTAAAAGTGCGTAGGCAGTGTTGCCAGAAGGTTATGATGGAATATCCCAGATCAACTGTTAAAAAATCCCTTTTCGATGGACTTTATCTCTTGTTCTTAGAATACTAGAATACCACTGAATACCAATGTTTTGCTGTGAAGTGAGCACCATTTCATTTCTTTTGAGCTACGTTCGTATTCGTATGTTGTAAGTATTTTACGCGTTTCTGGTAACTACCAAAACAGAGATGGCTGCTTTATTACTAGAAAGTATTGTCTTTACCTAAGGGCTCGGTTCACTTGTGTTTGAAAATCGATATTATATGAAATTTGTTAGATACTATGAAAGAAAATCCCTTTTATAACTAAAATGTCCCTTTATCCCTCGGACATATTAAAATTCGCAGAAAATCCCTCAAAAAGGGATAAATCACTCAAAATGACATCACTGTGCGTAGGTACTTAACTTATGCGCTTTAGTGAATTCTCCATCTAGATACTGACACCTCACTTGATAAGTTTGGTTGAATGCATTGTTAGCAAGTCCTTGAAAACGTACATATTCGTAATCATTTCTATGGTATAAAACTATCTCATGGAAAAATAGTGCACCAGTGTAAGTCTGTTTGAAATTGTATCACACAAAAGTATGACAATGTTCATATATATTTTAACTTCAGATTCTCAGAATACAATGTTTTCTTTCCTTGAATTTTGTTGATGTCAATTGTGCTTTTTTTTATTAGTAGTTTTAAAATAATAACGACTTGCTATTCATGCATATGGCTATTTGGGCCATTAGAGAATTTGAGGCTGCACATCACCAATAATTCCCTGAGCATTGGCCTCCAAGTCGTGAAAAGTTTTTAGGTTTATCTGCAATAGTATAAGAGCATTTTTTATTGATTTGAGCCCTCAGAAAGTCCACGGCCTTATGGACATGTGTAGCGTAGATAGTAAACCAGAAGAAGGTCTCCACATTTTTTGATTTAAAAATTGTAGGTAAATAAATAAAATAAATAAATAGGTGGCGCAACAGATGAATGGACCTGCAATTTTATGCCGAGTCCGAACGGCTGAATTGAGGAGCTTTTTCATGACAGTCATACTCTCGGACGTTTGACATACGTTCGCGAGAGGTGCCGCAGCAGAAAAAAACTTGATGTAGCTTGTGTTTTTCCGAGTATCGAACCTGGGTACCTATACTAAATGAAAAAATCGTTTTTATTGACGAAACTCAATAAGCTAGTGAGCAACCAGAATTGCATTTTCTAGGATGATTCTCAGACTCCGCATGTTCATAGATGGCCAAAAATTGAGGATTTCGAGCTGAGCTAACGCATTGTGACACAACACTACAAATTTTGTATTTACTGCGTAAAAAGTTCCCAGTTTTCGAGATTATGTGATGTTAATTGGCTGCTGAGATCACGGATTTAATGCCGTTCGACTTTTTTTTACCGTGTTTACACGGAAAATCCTCTTGAGCACTTAAAAATTAAAGATTTTTGAGCTATGACTAAGATACCAATCAAAAGATGTGCAAGAGTTTTATCGAATATTTTTATTTAAATGATATCTATTGTATCACATTTAATGGCAAATTCTAAAAAATTAAAACAAAATTTTATGGAAATGTGAGTTCTTTATGCATGATCATTTTTATATGTATTTTCTTCATGTTCTGAAATTGGATAACCTGTATAATCTAAAATGTCAATAAAAAATCGCGCTGCAATTTGCAAACCAAATTCAGATAAGTAGAATGTTTTGCACAAAAGTAAAAGTGTCAAATATGCTCCTCTTAAAATAGAATAAAATAAAGACCGTTAGCTATGCTTCATGCAATGTGTGCTGTGACGTGCGAAAACAAGATTTTAAAATTTTCTTATGCTAACAAATCGGATATTGAATTGCAAATCAAATCCGTACTAAAATATATTTAATACTATATTAGCATTACGCCCAGATTAGCCATCTCACAAAATATTTCATAAATCTACTTTCTATCTACTTTAAGTGTCAATCTGGCTTGCAAATTTGTGAGTAGGTAGATATAGTTTGACATTTCAGATAATTTAATGTGACTAACGCTTTTGCTCGGCTAACAGACTATGATGCGCCCAAAATTATTATTATTTTCAGTGAAGATCAATGTTTCGGTGACGCACAAATAAAAGCATTTGGTATAAAATATTATTTCGTCAGGTGGAACTAAATAACTCTGCACACGACAAAATAGAAACCGATTGGCAATTTTGTTTCGCCTGCTATATACCTATAATGGGGACTGGTCTGGTCATGCAAAGCTAAGCAGCAATGACAAAATACTGCTTATACACCAAGCCGAAAACAGTCGAGAACTTCCTCGAAAACAGAAGTTTTCCCATACATATTTCAGTTTTCAAAACGAGTTGTTTGAGGTCGTTTTCCATGAAAACGCCACGAAAACGAGTACAATCGTTGTTGAAGCAGACACACCTTTTGCAACATTCAGCGAGCTCAGCAAAACTGCTGACAGGATGTGAGAGACTGAGTGAGAGTGAGAGTTTTTTTTGTTATCTTTGCTTGCACCATAAAGAGCAAACTACCTGCCACAACTAAATGGTATTTTCAGATGTTTTGATTTTGAATGTTACTTATGTTAATTATTTTATGCATTTAACCATAAGTTAACGATTATCAAGTAGCTTAAATAATTTTCTTTGTATATTATGTCAATACGAGCGAAGTTTAGTAACTAAAATAAAAGTCTAGTCGCCACAAACATTTCATAGCTAGTTTCATAGCTAATTGAAACGTCAAACGAAAACGAGTTGGTGTTCAGTGTCAATGCATTCATGAGTTTTCTAAGCTTTTTTGACGAAAACTCGGTTTTCGGCTTGGTGTGAATAGGGTATTACACTACAGAAGATCAAAATAGTCGGTTTCTAAGGCTCAGTCATAATGACAGTGTCAAAAGTATTCCAAAAATCTACCTAAGTCCATTCAAACGCTTGAAATGGGTCATGGGCGGTACTGTAGCCGCCATACTATTTCAATGAATTTACACATTAAATCAATTTTTTTTACATGCACCTAATCATTATTATGTTCTCCTTTTAGTCCTTGACTATATGAGTCTTGATTGAAAAATCACAACATACTAATCAAGTCAGGAGTACGATAACTTAGGTGGCTAAATGCAAGCGGCTAGTTGGGTATTTCTCCTTCCATTTACACTGGACATTTACGAGGAAATTCCTCGGTAGGTACCTATTTCTTCGACAATTTGGAGGAGGTTGGCCTCGCAAACAAAACTGAAACAATTTTCAGGTTCTGTAGGGAAATTAATTGCTTGGACGAAGTGGTTTAGGTTATTTGACCGTTAAGGTTCCCCAGGGATGGCGATGGGTCCAACATGATGCCTAGTCCAATGTGATGAACTCACAGCCTATTCAACCTAACCTAACCTAACCTACACTGGACAATTTAAAAATAATTACTTAAAATGAGATACAAAATTATTTAAAAATCAACTGCAGTAGCAGTTTTGAAAGCCTCCATCGATGTGTGTAACCGCTTACAATGTTACTCGGGGTCAAAGTTCACAAAAAACTGCTTCTCACAAAATTCTCATTAAGGATCACATTAGTGCTTATCAAATTTATAATGTGTTTTTTTTTGTTTTCTTTAAAAAGTTTAACTGATTAAGGATTTTCGAGAATATTCGATTCAAGTGTTTTGTTTGTATTTATGTATTTTTAAGAAAATGCTTAAAATAAAAAACAAAAACAGTACATCAACTCTTACAATAAAGGACGATATATCAGTTCTGAAAGTCAGAAATGTGGCGCGTGCGAATTGGTATAATTGGTACCCTTGTGTGCAACTTTTTTGGTAAACGAAGTCATATAAATTAAAATCATCGAATTGACTTGGAAAGATGAAAACAGCCCGGGTATGATTGCCGTTGAATACCATAGACGGCTGCAAGAAATAAGGCCCCAAAAGAGAAAATGAAATGTACCCCAAATTTTGGGTGTTATTTCATAATGAAATAATACAAAATATCAAATATAAAATAAGGCCCCAAATCTGACAGTAAACCCAAGCAGGGGGGGTTGCTTCTACCTTATTACCTTATTTCGCAGAGCCGCCATACAACAGCCTGAAAACAAGAATGTCAGAAAATGTATGCCTTTTGACTTCGGCCTGAGCCACACATGCATTTCCATGAAAGTCGTGTCGGACGAGTCAGGTCAATTTTAGGTGAGTAGAGTAGGGTGTAATCTATCCTTCTTTTTTCAATTAACCTACAAGTCTACCTGTCTCGCCCAAAACGACTTTCATGGGAAGGCATGCGTGGCCCAGCACTTAGAATGTGTCGTTATCGCATTTCTAGTTGTTTACCGTGTGATTTATTTGGTCATTCAGCCGATACCGAATAAAAAAAAACTTCTTGGCAAGAACTATAAAACTATCTTTCTAGCTTTGTTGTCGATAATATTATTTTCGGTATGAATGTGTGATAGATGGAAAGATAGTTTTTTCTTGAGAAAAAAAGCAATCCAAATAGTTTGTACTTTGTACCTATTCATCAGTTCGTCATAACTACTGATCGACAATTTTAACTACATAAGGGTGTCCCATAATTCACGCAAAATTTGAATTTTACGCCGGAAAAAATAAGAAAACAATGTGACAGCTAACTGTTCGCGGTTAGGAAAAATCGAGCGCTATACGAAAGAACAGCACTTGTTCGTTGTCGAGCAATATTTTTAAAATAATGAAGGTTTGTCAAAATCATTACGAACAAACCATCTTCAGGGATGAAGCTCATTTTCATATTAATGGCTTAGTTAATCGTCAAAATTGTGGCATTTGGGCTTCAGAAAAATCACGAGTAAATGTTGAGAAACATAATGCATCCACAACGCTTGGCGGTTTGGTGAGGATTTTGGCCTTGGGGCATTATATCAGACCTTTCTTTTTTCGAAATTGCGGCTGGTCAGGCAGTAACAATTTAATGGTGTTCGTTATCGTGACATGATAACCCAGTTTTTAGTGCCTAAATCACAAGATATGGATGTAACCATCAATTACTGCATGAGTTATTTTCTATTCGTGCAATCGGCCATTTTTGCCATCAGAATTGGCCAATGGCCATCCAAATCTTGTGATTTAACGCCTTGTCTTAGATGGCGCTATAGTCCGGGGTGGACCTGGGCCTTAATGGCGATTTAACGTCATTGGACTATTTTCTTTGAGGATTTTTGAAGTCAAAGGTCTATGCAAACAAGCCCACGACCACCAACGGAAGATTTCCAAGAGGAAATTGGGAGGTGTTATTAATAAAATTCAGTCACATGTTTTCGAAACGGTCATAGAAAATTTCAATAAAATAGTACGTATCTATTTATACTTGCCCGCAAAGCCGTGGCGGCCATTTATCCGATGTGCTATTCCATACATAACCCCAATGTATACACATACTCTATGAATCAATATAAAATATAAGATTTATAATTAAAAATTTTTATTTTCTATAAAAATTACGTTTTGCGTGAATTATGGGACACCCTTTATAAATATAAATAGGTACCTACCATGGGAAATAAAAATGAGCTCATAGGCCTTACCATAGCTAAAAAGATTTTTAATTACTACTTTTTCTACGGTATAATACGCATTACACTATGACCTTCATTCATTCAATACCTTCCTACCTTTGTGCATATTTAAAGTCTAATATGTAATTAAAATTTACACAGATGTTAATACCTTGGTAGATTATGCTTAATGATTTTGGCAAGCAATATAAGCTATTGGCAAATTGGACCGAATTTCAAATAGACTTAGCAAGTCGACATGTATAGGCACTTCCTGAAATACATTCTCACTCTAAACATTCTGTATTCTACCTACCTACAACCAAGTATCTCAACTAAGGCACTTTCGAATATATTTCAATTAATAATAAAGTTCATTAACTCATTTTCTACCTACCTATGACTTTATCTCAGCAAGGTAGTGTAACAGCCTTAAAGCAAGAAATCGTGCGCCTATGGGTGAGTATACAAGTTAACAACGTCCGCGCTAAGCGAACAAATGCCTGATTTATTAAACAAACACACAATACCACCCACATAGATATAAAACGCTGTTTATGTCTGAAGTCCACAGACAATTTTATTACCAAAGTAATTGTTAACGATCTTTTCGATTTTTCCGTCTGAATTATATCGGCATTGAACTTGACCCAATGTTGGCTTAAAACGTCTGAGTCTGCGCAGACTACGGCAGCGGCAATATCTTTTGCGTTGAATCGGGTAGCGGCAACCGGTCCCATTCCAATAAAAGCTACATAAAATATCGAAAGAGTATTTCATTGCGGACCGGAGGCCGTTTTCTTCTGCTTTCTATTACGTAGGTATTATTATTATTATTCATGCGTTCACAATGCACAAGCATAATAGTTTGATTGATGGATACATTTAAAACAGAGATTAACCTTGTCAGTTGCCGACCATTATTGTCAACAATGTGAACTGATTAGAATTGTGAATAAATTGTAAAGTTTATTGTGTGCATGTCAATTTGAATAATTTTGTATAATTGTCCGGTTTTTTTTTGTTAATATGCGAGAATCTACGCACATGGTAACAGTATTTAAATGTTCGCACTTTGAAAAGTGAATGTTATCGATCGAGTTACTCACAAGTCTTTTGAGGCCGAGCGTAAAAATAAAGTAACAAAATCACGCAAATGTCTATAGGACCCTCCCACTCCCTATAACTATAGCTTCTTACAGCGACTGCGCCTTTTCTTGTTAAGTACGTATACCTTATGTAACAAGGTTTATCGCTCTTGGCAATTTATGTTCTTATAGGCAAACTTCATTGCCTTTCTTTTTTGTTTATTTCTATTCGCGGGTAAACAATTTGATGTTTGGAATTCCATCAATTTTGGAAACCAAAAAAGTATTTGCCACACTAATGTGCGCCAGAAAATCCAACTTCAGATACATTGATTGTTATCCACCAAGGTAACCATTTGGTCAATTTCATCAAGAGTCGACAAATTAAATCTAAAATTTTCTACAAAACTCTTTCATGTACATTTTATCACACGCACACGGAAGTGCGTTTCTTGGAGGACAAACAGTTTTTTTTGTGATTTTTACATAGGTAACGACAAGATTTGCTTAAACAAAGCTAAACTTTCTGAATTTAAGACTTCAATATCCATTTCAGAATACCGTCACATCAGTACCGTATCTCAGTGGAAAAAAAATAATTGCATTCGAAATAATAAGCACAAATTTTGACGAGCCTCACTTTAGAGAGATTTTCCTTAGCTTTCAGTAGACGAATATCAACCCATTTGTAATTTGCGAGACACCCCATTCAAGGAATTTTAATTCTCAGCCTTGAGAAAGACGAAAAAGACTTTGGAAAGTTGACGACCAAATGCAAGCTTGCCCAGCGACCTTGTAACCTCGTTTTTATTTAAATTATTGTTCAAGAAAATAGTATCAGCCCTCTCATTTTATCATACCGTCAAAAGTTTAAGAGCTAGTTTAAAAATTCAAAGTTTCCGGACAACGTTTCGGATAGTTAGCCGACACTTAACATTATTAGGTTGCTGATATTTTTATTCTGTCTCATCGGCAAAGTCTCTGATAAACTGGTAAACAAATTTATTAGCCACTAATGTGTGGGCGCAGTAGCGCAGTGGTTAGTGTGCTGGACTACTTTGCGAGGGATTTAAGGTTCGATCCCAGGAAAAACACAAATTACATCTTAAGGTTTTTTCTACAGCGCCACCTCTCACGAACGTCTGACAAATATCCGAGAGTAAGACTGTCCTAGAAAGGCTTCTCAATTCAGCCGTTCGGACTCGGCGTAAAATTGTAGGTCCATTCCATTCGTGCCAAAAATAGAAACTCACACAAACGAATGGTTGCGAGAAGCTAGGCTTAGGGTGTCTAGTCTATACCAGCCTGTTGAGTCGGCTATTTATTTATTTTTTTTAAGGGAACTTTTGTTTTTTAACCGTTTCGATTCACTGGTACTTGAGAAGGCTACATCTGGTTACGCATGCTTCGTAGATTTGGAGAAAGCATATGACCGAGTCCCTCGAGGTAAACTCTGGAGTATATTACAGGAGTATGGAGTTGACGGTTCTCTCTTGAGAGCCATTCAATCTCTTTACACAAACTATCTATTTTTAATTACTTATATGGAATGGATGTTACAGCGCAGTCTTGGTGAGGAACGTTTCGAATTGGGAGATCTGAGGATTAGTCATTTGCTCTTCGCTGATGACTTGGTCATCCTTGGATCCTCTCAGACTGAACTTCAGCGCGCACTCGATCGGTTTGTAGCCGCTCGTGTTGAAGCTGAGATGAAGGTAAACGTGAACAAATCTGAAGTGATGGTCGTCTCCAGAACGCCTGTTCAATGCACTCTGCATGTTAGTGGAGTCCCATGTAAATAGGTGGAGAAGTTCAAGTATCTCGGGGTCTTATTCACGAGTGATGGAAAGATCAATGCCGAGTTTTCCTGTAGGATTGGTCAGGCTGGATCAATTTTGAGACAGCATTAGAAATACCAGAATACGTGAGAAACTCAATGTCGAGCAGCTACTTTTCCGGACGGAGCGATCCAAGCTTCGGTGGTTTGGTAGACCCAGGATGAGATGGTTAGATCAAGTCCATAATCTCTTCCATACCCGTATGGGGATTGCCCTTGATGATTTAGAGTCGATGGCGGAGAATCGAAAGCTATGGAAGGTCCATTTGAGCAATCACACCCGCGACACACTTAATGGACAAGCGGATCATTGAAAATGAATGAATGAATGAATGAATGAATGAACCGTTTCGATAAACATGTCATTCGCTTTGTATTTGTCTTTATTGTCAGATATCTTTTTATCTCCCAGATAAAGCATGTAACAGCTGATAGGCTATCCGAGACTTTATCACTATCCGATACCTCTGAAACCAAAAGTTGAAGTTTATCTGACTGATAAGATACGGATAAACTATTCGAGACTTTATCAGCTAGTCTGGAAACTGGTCCTAAATAATTCAAAAAAAAAAAATATCTCTGAGCTGTCAACCAAAAAAGTTTGAGAAACACTGTTTTAGACAATTGCCGTGCGGTCTCGTTTAATGTGGCAAAACTAATTATAATTTGTATTAAAAAATTAAATCGTATACGATGATGAATCAATCAAAATCTATACTACCTTTAAAATGCGCTTAAGAAATCGGATTATCTCCCTAAAGGATTTTATAGAAATTAATATATGTAATAAGAAAGTCAAAAATAAGACAAATGCAGTAAGACTTAGTAAACCATGAATCTGATTAGCTAGTTAAACTTACCAGACCAGAGTATGTCCAAACTTACACAGTTTCTAAATAAACTTAAAAGAAAGCAAAGAAATTATTTTAGAAAAATACGTTAAAGCAATAATAATTGTCAGCGATATTTTTCACAATGTTACTTATTTTTTTAATGAAGCTCTTGCGACAATCATAAGTAAAAGTATTATAAAGTACCTTTATCTGCTACTAAATGCTAATGCTTATGGACTAATTTACTAGCCTTTATAAGAAGGTATAGGTACTTTAAGACTTCTCATGTTAAGTTAAAATTAAAATACGATGCAATCGATATTCATTTATTTATCGTCGGTCGTGCTTTTCCATTGAAAGAGTGGCGGGCATATTACCCCCCGAGGGGATATTTTGAACTTGATGCTTGATCTACCTATCATCTTGTGGCCTAACTATAGAATGGATCGGAATCAATAGCATGACTTGAAATTTTAGCTGGGGGACATGAAATTAATATGACCAAGCATGACCGAAGCTTGGACTTCTCTCGGACAAGTAGCAATTCCGTTCTCCCTTATTGCCTGCTTTTAAATTAATATCTGGTCTATTTAGATTTACTACGTTTACTCAATTTTATTCTAATATTTTGTCTTACTGCGCTCTTTACTTGCACTGAATTTATCTTTATCCATGAATTGAGTGCAAACAAAGAATTGAAATAATAGACAAACTCTTGGACTTGGAGGCTTGATTCTTAAAAATTCAAACTAGGAACATGAATGGGAGCCAATGAATGTGAGAGAACTGCGGAATGATAATGAAATGGAACAATTTAGCGACCTCCAACCTCATCATTGTGATTCAATCAAAGTCGTCAATGTCAAAAATAAAAATATGTATGTAGCTATGTATATGTTTTTAAAACAATTATTTTATTTATATCTCAGCATGTAAATACAAATAGCTAACTAAGAAAAAGATTAGGGGCTTAAAAGTTGCGTGAATGTATTGACTTTATCCACCAGTTTTTGTTTTTTGTAATTTTTAAAATATATTTAAGGTTAGGAGTGAATTTGTAGGTCAATCTACTAAAATGCTAAACTTTCTTTTAAAGATAAAACACATGTGAACATGGAAAATGTTATAATATCTATTTCTTGTCAATCGGTTCAGTATTTAATAGAGATTACCGCGGACAAAGTTTTTTACTGCTTTTTTTATATAGGTACCAACAAAATAGTAATGATTTACCGAAACAGTAGTAAACGAGGATTAGCTAAGTATATGTATAAATTATCTTTGATGAAGTCAAGAGATTGTTATGAGGTTGTTACCTACGGCTGAGTAATATAGGTAGGTACTGCAAACCTTGAAAAGGCTAGAACAATTTCTAATATATGCTTCCTAGACCTGTCAAGCTTAATACAATTTTAAATTGTTGGCTTTCTAGCTCTTCAACGGGTATTAGGTTCAGCTTTTGGGGCTTACAAATAGACCCTACCAACTTTGTGTATATGCAAATCTTTGATTCTAAAAAAAATCTTTAAAATATCGGGACATCTGGTGACGTAAACTATTCACCACAGGTCTGGGTATTTACCAACCTGACGATGTGAATAAGCAATGAGAATCCCTATCTTGGAAGAAATTAGCTCCAGACGCTGTAGGCTTAGATTAAAGGGCACAGCAAAGTGAGCGCAAAAGGATTTGTCAGATTAACCGTAAAACTACATTCAAGACATTTCACAATTTTACGGAAGCATTTTGCAAGAGATTGCCGCATATTAGCGTAACGACTACAATTATTGGCACCCCTAATTTTTGACCTAATTATTGGCACCAAATCATTCAACAGTGATTTTCTCAATAACCCTTTATTCGAATAAGTCAATTTATTTCTTATTTTAAAATTTGCATGTTTTTCTCATATTTCTGTGTCTTTAGTTTGGAGACATTCCTATCCATTTCTGTTTCATAAGTGAAAATAAAAACACGTGGGAAAAAAATAATAAATCTTCAAAATTTTCAATGTTTTGGTTAAGGACCTATAATTTTGGAAGTTTTTTTTTTCACTACTTCCTTTTATACTTTTTCATTAAAACTTTTTTTATTTACTATAAGAAAACACTAAATAAGTAGTTTGTAAATATATTTACATATATTATATTACATATATTATATACAACAAAAACTGGGGTTCAATTATTGGCAAGGGGGTGCAAATAAATACATCCTATGTAGCTACATTTATTGGCACTGTCAATAGTTGTACTTTTGTTAGTGCCAATAGTTATATCATGAAACCGTTATTCGTTGGTTTTTGTAACTAAAGTGTTTTTCTGCACCAATTTTATGTCAAAAATACTTGGATCCGATATGTGCGGAGATCTAAATAATATTAAAAACAATTTTTTGTTTGTTTCATTTAAAAAAAAAAACGTATTTATTTAATTATTTAAATTAATTAAATTTCCAACAAAGAAAATAATATTTTTTTATTTCCCTTGTAAAAGCATGTAGGGTATGAATTAATTTATAATTTTAAATAAATCATTTTGAAAGCATATGTTAATGGAATAATATGAAGAACATAACGTTTTTCTGTTTTAAAGGGTGCCAATAATTATGTCAGGGTGCCAATAATTGTGGTTTTTTGTAAGCTTTTAGTAAATTGTCATTTTAAATATGTTTTCAATAACTAAAACCTTATTTATAAAACTTAATCAACGAGAAATATATACTTTGATATATAACAGATTCAAATCACTCTTTAAATGAAAATGTTATAGTTGATCAAAGTTGAAATTTCCTTAGGCGTGCCAATAATTGTAGTCGTTACGCTATTCATAAAAGTAATTAATATTTGGTCATCAAAATTGGCATATTCCAACAATGGACGTAATATTTTTACTATCAAAAAATGGCTAATTGATTTTCAATTGAAATTTAGATTTCCCTGTTAAGTTTCAGAATTTACAAAGAGTGCAGAAAACACAAAGAAGCAATTTGCATCCCACTTTAAATCAATTATTATAACTAGTTTCATTGGAAAAGGTAAATACAAAATTATTTTTATTTAATGCAAATACTTTATGTGGGAATTATCTCATTATAATTTTATGATCTTTATGACATGTGTTTAGCTTTGGTTTATCTCCAACCTATATTACCTAACTGAAAGAATTGATTTTTCTTTGTGAGATAGTCTATGAATTTTAATAGACAGCATACGACTTTTCACTTGTGCGATGAACTTGTGCTTATGCGCCTTTCTAGAGCCTGGCACTGAAGTGGTTTTGCAACAAGGAAAACTGCGGGTCTTTTGTGTATGGTATTGGTTAAGCAATAGTAACAAAATAACACCCTTATTGCAATGGAGAATTTTATTCCAAAAATAGCACTTATCATTTCGGGGTTTCGGAAACAACATCAATTTATATGTCCTTTATTTTCATTTCAAAAATATAGCTAGTACCAACGAATTTTTATTCGTGGACCGTTTATGTCTGATTTTTTTTTCTTACTGATTTAAGCGAACGCACTTCATTGGTTGTAGGTAGGACATGTATCCTAGAATGTGTCTCTAATTCGTAAACAAATTTTTTTTCATATTTCATAATCATAGAACATCAGGAAATATTTTTCGCACAAACATCTTTCTAACAGTCTTTCTTACTGAACGAACATTTCGATTTAAAACTTAGCTATATGCACATCCTCACCCATTGACACTCTTATTTGAATCCGATATTGGTTTGGTATATTCATAACACTTCCTCATTCCTTACAAGCACATTAATCACTTTTTTCTAAAACCACAAAGACTTACCATCTCTCCATCTGGGAACTGTGACAAACAATTTATTTCCCCAGTGTTCGACTCCGACAGGAAGCGCATTCTGTGGTATGTAATCCCCAACCGATAGTGCTTGCTCCTTTAATCTCTGATTGGGAAACGCGAAATCCAATTGTGTCCAGCTGTAGCGCTCCTGCAGTTTGTATGCCGCGAAACCGAAATCTGCAAAAAGCACAAGGACAACGCTCAACAAGGAGCACCACCAACTATTCGAGTTCAGCTTCATAATTAAAATTTTGTATCCACACAGAACGCGCGGTTAAAACACTTTTAAGGCTGTTAGTGTCCCAGCAGTGACTGTTGGCCAAAAGTACTTAGAGCCGAGTTTTATTGACTCCCCACTATACCGTCACCGCGCACCGATCTCAAAGGTAACTATAATGTTCCATTAAATCGAACCGAACGGCCTATAAGTGCGGCCATGTAGTATTAGTTCACGAATTCGAATTTCAATTGAATGGTAACAACAACTTTGGCAAGCATAAGAAATTTTCCACACCGTTCAGATTGTTTGTGGTAGTGGTAATGTGGCGGCGGCGAGCGGTCGGTACCTAACCTATAGCGAAGAGCTTGGCACAAACCACAATCCCATACCTAAAGAGTCGGACAGAAAAGCAAAGAGAAAAACCAGACAAAGAAGCAAAAATGTAAACATCGTTCATTGATAGTGAACAACAGGTTCAAGATGCTTGGATGCTCTTGTTTTAGATACAATCGAAAGCATTGTGATGTTGTTATTGTCATCATCCACGTGCTCGATTGTAGTAAAATTGAATCAAGCTCGATGTGCATCTTCGGTGGGTGGGTTAAATATAAATACCAACTATACGGCGAGGCGCTTTTCGGGGAGCTTGTTTAATTGACTGCTGGTAAATGGTAATTACCCGACTGAAACGTGTTTCATTAATCAACTTCTTTTTGCTGATGTGAAACGGTGACAAAATCTTCAATTCAAACCGGAATCAGGAGATTATTATAGAGTTATCCAAAGAAGAACCAGTCATTTCATATAGGAAAGTGGAAATACAAAAAGATAACAATTTTCCTACAAAAATGCACTACAATCCGTAAATGACTCAGATGGGTCGGAATCGGAACTTAAGAAAAACCCGATCCAAAACGGAAATATAAGATAGCCAACTGTAATTAAAAATATAATTAAAATCGCATTACACAGTTTGTATAAATAGTTGGAGACGCTGACAATGTTATTAGAGGTATTAGATGACAGATGAGAAATGTAACTGACATCTTTTTATAGTAATAATTTATCAGCGCTGATAGGATATTCATGAATGTAAAAGTGGGATGGTTGCAACATTTTAGTAATCATGGGCCACTATTAAGACTGTTGTGGGTTGTGTTTCTAGGATTTCCGCACAAATTTTGCCTTTGGTAATTGTATGTTGGACAGAATACTATGCTCTATTTGCTTATTTACAGTCAACTAACATAAGTCTCACCAGTTAGCCAGGTTCTTAATCTAACATACCAGTGTCAGTTCTCTTTGTTCTACTATGTCATCTTCAGTAATTGGACGGACTTTTGAAGGAGCGTGCTTTGTCTGTTAGCCTGGAGTGTGCGGGATTAGGTATAATTTGAACCATGATATATTAAATAAGTGACAGCGCATTGCCTCGGCCAAATCCTCTTTTGATTTCAAATGTTTTGGTAAGGTCGCTGTCGATCATCGAACTATCTTCACTTTCATCCTTCACTAACGAACGAATTTTTCAGGATTGCGCAACCGAGTAATGCACAGCTTTGAAATCAATGAAAACATTGTGATTCTGATTGTTTTTTTGTTTTTTCATAATCTGCCTAAATTTAAAAATTTTATAGGTGTTGAACTAACCTGACCTAAAATCCCACTGATAGGGGCCAATCGGGCTGTTTTAGAAGGGATTTAGACCTTTACACAATATGGCAGATAGGATCTTGCGATGTAACTGGCGCAGCTGAAGGGGTCACCTTTCTTGTGGGACCCAGGCAAGCATTCATCTGACCAAATTTTGGCCATGAGTCGGTGCTCTCTATACCAAATCATCTCCAGCTGATCTAAAAGGCTTGGCAGATAAACCGTCAAACTCAAAGACCAATTTGTTGGTACATTTCATCCAATATAATTATACATTGCATATTGATTTTAAGGAAATCATTGGACCCTTTATCGTATAGTTGAACTATAGATTAATGTCTGGAAATTATATACAACCGTAATATATGTTGCAACACTAAGACTATACTAGCTGTTGTTATTGCCTGTGATAAATGCGCATAGTGGAGAGTTTCTCACACTCTCGCAGTCTCGCCTTCTGTTATATGTCGCTACTCCGGAGGTGTTTATGTTCGGAGCTTCTTCGCGTTGAACACAGTTGGGCTTTAAGTCGAGTCGCAAGAAAATAATGGTTAGAGTTGAGTAGTTTTCGTCGTAAACGTATTTCGTTTAGGATGTCGTATTATGCGGGCTTCGTATAGATTAGCATAATTGTTTGGCTTTCGATAGTCTGAAAAGTGTCAAGTATTGCTCTTCGGATTGATCGATACATTTTCTAACACTTTTCACTACCTATACTTATCTCACCAATAACACTAATAATAGTACTTTTAAGTTCAGTTAATTAATTTCTACTTTATTAATTTTCAGTTTAAGTGTATGTATTGTTTTTAAGAATCTGCCATTGCACCTGAAACGGAGGTGCGCGTTTAAATATTGGAATTCAAAATATTAGTTTAAAATTAGTTATTCTTGAAAACCAATATTTTTACCCAGAATTCTCATTTTTTCAATGAAACATATACTCATAGTTTCATTGAAAAATTAACTGAGCGACTGTGGCGTATACTTAACATTTTTAAGATATAATTACATTGCAATGAATGTCACAACAACAAGCAAAATGATGTGTCGTGCTAAGTGACAAATAAATAGAACAAATGTCACTACAAATTGGATATATTAAGGACTGCGTCTTTGTTAAAATTGTTTAACAGAATAATAATAAATGCAAAATCATCAGCTTCACAACCACTCCATTGACACACATGTTGTGCATCATGATGGTTGAATCTATACTTACGGCTGGTGGCCAAAAGTTCTTACATTCGAAATCAGGCTCCTGAAGCTACAGGGAAATGTCCATCTCGCTATTATTGGTGCAATGCGTGTCTACCAGCACCAGGAGCTGTCCCTGTAAATTAAAATTAAGCTGCTGGTTGCAGTGCTGTGCCTTCATAAGAGAGATGGTTATATCTTCTATGATAAATATTCACTGATCCACAGTATTAGACAATTGGGCCAGAACTATCCAAATCAAAACTATTATATATTGTATACATTCAATACATGGGACGCATATAGAAAGCGTAACCCCGCAACTGAACAACAGAGTTCGATTCTAGGCATAAAGGATTTCCAACCTTTTAATTCAAATGTTCATGCATTTAATATGACCCAGCAGCCTTAAAAATGTTTCAATCAAATGTTTCAATTTCGTAATTCACGTTTAAATAAATGATTTTACTACACGACACTGAATACAATGGCCACCAGCACTCCTCAAAGAAAAGCGCTAGTGTTTCTAAAGTTCTTTTGGTTATAGTTATACAATTTAGCGACTGATGCATATTTTTTTTATTTACAATTTTTTTTAATAAGATCTACTTGTGTTTTGCAAACAGAAATGGTTATTTATAAAAAAATAAAATAAAAAAATAGACAACCGATCAAAAACCTTCTACCGTACCGCTTATGCCAACCTTATACCTCACGGTCACAGGAATCCGCGAGCGCAGTTCGGGTAGGGACGATAGAAGGGTGTGCAGTGCACGTCCAAGCAACGCAGGCATGCTATTGCTATCTCGTCACTAGCTAGTCCCTACTCGTCGAATTGGGGGGGAGATTCTTTGTTGCTGAACCTGTGGACGTTGTTACGATTCCATGCCTAGATTAGATGGAATTATCTGAAATATGTAATTAATAAAAAGAGGTGCGAAAATTCCAAGACTCGGTAGTAGAGACACTGTCAAAAATACAACAATACATTTCTCCCTTTTTTCCGGATAAACTGCCTTACCTTTCCTATCCTAGTTTTTTCATAGAGATGTAAGTACGGCTCATTGCTAATTTGTACACTCTAAAAAAAATTTTGCAACAGATAATATTTACATATTTATAAAACATAGTTTCCCACAAATACAAGCCTTTACAGCTTGTGAATATGTAAGCAAAATATTGGAGAAGTGATCTGGGTAGGTAACTGTTAATTTGAAGCTACATTTGAGATAGTGAACGTCTTCGGTGGAGTCCGAAATGACATTAATATCGATGGGTACCAAACCAATGTACAGTTAAAAACACAGACAGAAAAGGCAGAGATGTTTCAAATAAATTACAAGAAAAGGACCCAATATATGCAGTGATGGAACTTCTACTCAACCCAAAAATCTATCACCCTCAAATCAAAATCTACCACTTTTTCAGATTGAAAAAAAATGGAACCATAACGCAGCAAATAATAAAAAATAGCCACATACTATAAGACTTATTTTCCATCATGCACGCATACAAACCGAGTGGTTGAAAAATTAACCTGACTGTATAGAAATCATGAAAATCGGCACAGCGGTTATTGAGTTATAACGTCATTGAGTTTTTTGCCCCATAAAATATGTTTTATGTATGAGAGGCGCCAGGCCTCTATTCCGGGCCAATACCTAAAACGGCCTGACGATCCCGACAGTCTTTTTTAAAATCGAAACTCGGAGAACGCACATAAAGATACCTAAACAAATACGAGTTGGCGTTTCCGAAAGATGGAACCTTTGAAAATGCCGACTTGTATGCATTTGCAAGTTTGAAAATATATACCTAATGAAAATCCAAACTCACTTCTTACATTTTGTTCAGGGCTAATTTTTGAAAAGTATACTCGTTTTCGCAATTTTATTTTTTAGTTGCTCGAGTTGATTTGATGACTCTTGAAAAGCGTGGTATGGTGGCTCTGTTACCTACCACTTTCTATCACTTTTTGGTTTACCAATATACCACCTTTTGGCTTCTCTTAAGTCCCAACACCCAATATGACATACATATTATGATATTCACAAATTTCGCGTGCAAGACAATACTGCCGCTAAAACTTGACTGGATTTCCATGCACTCACTCTCAAGTACTCTATTAACCCTTGTCAACACTCACCCAATAAATAAACACAAATGGAATTATAATGGCCTTATCTACCAATACCTAATGACTTTTAACATTCAAAATAAATATTTTTTCAGTCATAATAGATAATTTCCTATGGCAATTGAGAGAGTTCATAAAATTTAAGATGGACATTAAGAATGATGATTACTACCGCGCAATACACCAAAACTGGATCGGTTGCATTCCTGGTGTCAATCTGTCCCAATTACTGTACGGAATGCGAAGTTACAATTTAAAACAACGTTCAACGATTAACGAACGTTTAACGCAATTGGATTGATTGCCAAGTGTTTTTTTTTCTCTACCGTTCAGTGTAATAAGTAAATAGTGTCAGCCAGAGGTGTTTTTTTTTATTTGAAAATTCGCAATTATTGCAAATGAGCTGTGAGAGAGTAGACTATGCAAGACATGTTTATAAATTCATTATAAAAACCCACGTCTATTTGTGCAGATGGTTTTCTGGGGCTTGTTTAAATGGGATTTTAGCTGCAGACCTAAAACTAAATTAACACATACGAAAGTCCATAAGACAGATTAAATTAAACAGGATCCAAGTACGAACAACGCACAAAATTGCAGCAATATTCGGTTTAAAGTGTTGGCTGATGTATTAGTTGCAAAACTGCTGTCTATCGACAGACTGATGTACCCCATAAATACGAAATACAAAAACCTGCTACCAAGTTGTCATATAAAGTTGCATAACACTTATACCAAATAACTGGTTAAGTTAAGAAGGAATTTTTAAATTTCCACACCCGATAACTGATCGAATTAAAATATGAATTCAAAGTATCTAAACATAAAGAGAAACGCTCGTAACATTATAAAAATTTCAATGAAAATGACCTCGCGTTGCTATTCGATATGCTCTGCTGGGTGATGCTGTTCTGCATTTAACGCTCCATTCCAAGCAAATTGATTATTTTCCAAAACATGTCCCCATAACTAAGTCAAACAGAACGCGTTTGGGCTTTTTTTTTTATTAATTATTTATTGTAAACATTTTTTAAAATAAATATTCCGAGATCCGCCCCTTTTTGTGGAGAGTTGTGCAGATTTAGATTTGAGCCATGTGGTGGTACTTTTGCTGGTATATGCACTGCAGTTACAGTGACCATGAAGAAAGTTTGATTTAGTAATGGAGATGGAATGATATGCCTACTCGCATAGCATAATGAGTATCTACATAAATTTGGAGTACCGATAACTGGACTAATGGGTTTTTGAGTTTTTATCTAAGAAATATCGGTCTGTATTCAAAGCCTTTCGGCTGTGATCAAAGTTAACGCTTATTTATACTCGTATGTACGTATAGGTATTTGCGATGGTAGTAGGTATTCGACAGACTTTGATTTAAACAAAAACATGTAGAATATTATTTTGATTTTATGTTTTTTCCCTCTCATGTAGGAGGTAGGGAATGTCTCCTTTGAGTAGAGGATTTTATTTTTTCACAAAACCTGCCCAGATATCTATACTTACTTGTCCGAAAAAATAAAAATTAACAGACTAATGGTTCTGAGAAGATAGGTAGCATTAGGCTGATGGACCCCCAGTAGCAAGGAACACCATTAATCATGCAGTAACTTTGCCGTTTGGATAGACACCAAAAATGGGGTAGTTTGGCCAATGCTTTGGATACCCTCCACTGCATAAAAGTCATGCAAAATATTTGCGACGCGAGTTAGAATGTACTGCACAGGTACACGCATGTGTCTAATATTGGTTTTGTATGGAAGGTATCAGAACTACTTGACCGACATATCCCATTTTCAATACCAAACTGACGACGGTAAAAATAAGTCATCTGACAAAATTTCATTCGCCTAGGTCGATTCGTTTGGACGCTATCGTGTTTTCAACAGACAGAATATAGGTTGAATATAGGGAATTCTTAGCAATTGTGTAGACCAGCGGTTCCCAATCTTTTCTGGTCGCGGAGCACTTTTCTGGATAGAAATTCCTCGCGGAGCACTTCGATGTCCGTACGAACCTACCCCTTTTTCGTAGTTATGGAAAACGCAATTACTATTTTTTTACCTTTACTAAATTGAAGAAATAAGTACCCCTATGTGATGTGACCTTTACCATTTTATAAAATATTTAAATTTAGTAAATACCTATGTAAAAAAAGTAATTCAAACAAATTTTTAAAACATTTTCGAAAACACAAAATAAGAAAAGCCTTAAAATTCCAGTTTCCAAAACCAACAGGTTTTTATTGGAATAGTCTCTATTTTTTTTAAACGGCGGTCAATCTTTTCTAAAGACTTTTCACTAACATCCATCTTATAAATAAATAAATATTTGGCGCTAGAGGTCCGTATAAGCACCCTAGAACTAGCTTCTCACAACCTAAAATTTGATGCCGAGCCCGAACGTGAGAATTGAGAAGGGTTTTGAGGACAGTAATGTCTAATGCTCGCCAGAGGTCGCGCAGTGGAAAAAATCTTTAAATGTAAAATGTGATTTTCCGGGGATCGAACGTGGGAGTAGTCCAGCACACTGACCACTGCGCCCATCCGGCATCCATGGTGGTATATAGCTCCAGACCTCTTTAATGTTTACGAAAAGATCTTCTCTCAGCGGAGTATGCTAAGGATCGTTGTTGTGTTAGAAATCATATGTTACTGGCATGTATGAAAAAAGGGTTTTATCTAATATGCTTTTATAAGCGTGTTGATCAAGGGTCGACCCTTAATACAACTAATTGACCAACACCGAACCAAGAGAACGCACCGCAGACCATTACTTTCTCGCCTCCATGTCTTATGTTCTGAAGCGTCTACTTTGGCTGCAATTCTGTGTTTGGAGGACGCCTCTGAAGTTCTGGAGTAGATATCTACACGATTTATTATTACTGCATTTTGTACTAAATACATATGTAAACAATACACAAATTCCATTGCTACGAAGAAAATGGCAAAGTTTCAGAAGCATAAAATTAGCTAGTCTAATTCTATTTTCATATTTTTTCCCATTTTTCCGCGGAGCACTTGGATTTTCATGGCGGAGCACACTTTGGGAAACTCGGGTGTAGTAGACTAAACATTACTGGATTTTCTGCAGAAGCATTATTTAAACTGTTATAATAAATTTATTGTTCTCCTCTCTCTACATTTTAGAGGGAAGCTGCACATCAATAAAATAAAAAGTCACGAATAATCGTGAAGTTGGTTGGATTGCTCCATTAATTTCGTCACAAGTAAGGCCACATACCAATAATGGGAGTATGTACCCAAGTCAAGTGAAGGTACAGAGGTAACACACTTTTGCAAATCGTTTGTTACTTCTTTCGAATAATCGCTATTGTACTCTAATTGCAAGGTCAAATTTGCTGAAAGTTTGTTTTGATTAACATACAGTATTTGAAAGTTAAAACGGATGCGATAATATGACTAGGTACGTTCAAAAAGTTAGATACTATCACCGTGAAACCGAATATACAAAAATGCCTTAAACACTGTGGGTAGGTCTAGGTATACTTCCGGCAAGGTGAGTAAATTAATTTTTCATTTTCTGATCGTCACAAAAATGTCCGGGATCAGATATGCGAAAATACAATAATATATCACATAAATGTACGTTTCAATTACCGTAGACAAGACTTGTATAATGTATAGTAGTCATTATGCGCAATCAATTTGGCACCGCATAGAGTGTGCACTTCAATTTTATGAGGATACCTGCTTGGGGATGTCTGTGTTAAGGTGGGAAATGCTTTTCTTTGCATTGGCAATTGGCGTGACCGTTGGTCTTCCGGGTCAATGCGTTATTTAATATTTTGGTTTTGTTATGTTAAGGTATATCACTTTTAAGTCTCCCCGGAAAAGTGTTTGCCAAGGTGCTGGAAACGCGTTGCAGAGCTGTTGTCGAGGCACGATTAGGGGATGAGCAGAGCGGCTTTCGTCCCGACAGAAGCACAACCGACCAGTTATTCACTCTCAGAATGGTACTTGAGAAGGCTTGGGGGGAGTATGCTACACCTGTTTACGCATGCTTCGTAGATTTGGAGAAAGCATATGACCGAGTCTCTCGAGGTAAACTCTGGAGTGTATTAAAGGAGTATATGGAGTTGACGGTTCTCTCTTGAAAGCCATTCAATCTCTTTACACAAACTGTAAAAGCTGTGTTCGGGTAAACGGTGTTAAATCAATACCTTTCACCGTGGGCGTTGGACTTCGTCAGAGGTGCGTCTTGTCTCCTCTCCTTTTTATTACTTATATGCGCAGTCTTGGCGAGGAACGTTTCGAATTGGGAGATCTGAGGATAAGTCATTTGCTCTTCGCTGATGACTTGGTCATCCTTGGATCCTCTCAGACTGAACTTCAGCGCGCACTCGATCGGATTGTAGCCGTTTGTGTTGAAGCTAAGATGAAAGTAAACGTGAACAAATCTGAAGTGATGGTCGTCTCCAGAACGCCTGTTCAATGTACTCTGCATGTTAGTGGAGTCCCATTGAAACAGGTGGAGAAGTTATCTCGGGGTCTTATTCACGCGTGATGGAAGGAGCAATGCCGAGTTTTCCTGTAGGATTGGTCAGGCTGGGTCAATTTTGAGACAGCTTGGTCATTCTGTTATTAGGAGGACTGAACTTGGTGTCAAAGCTAAGTTGTCAGTATTTAAATTCTTACCTATGGTCATGAGGTTTGGGTAATGACCGAAAGAATAAGATCGCGGATACAAGCTGCCGAAATGAAATTTCTCCGTAGTATTGCTGGTGTGACCCGTATCCATGCTTCGGTGGTTTGGTCATGTTAAACGCATGTCCCCGACCAGGATTCCACGACGAGCTATGGAATCCGTACCACCAGGTAGGCGTCCTCTAGGTAGACCAAGGATGCCGTATGCCGTATGGGGATTGCCCTTGATGATTTAGAGTCGATGGCGGAGAATCGAGAGCTATGAAGGGTCCACTTCAGCAACCTACACCCGCGACCCACTTAATGGACAAGCGGACCATTGAAAATGATAATAATGATGTTTAGGTAATAACAAGTTGGACTAAGGCGCTATTTCAGGAATAAAGAAAACTATCTTTTTAGAAGCCCTAATAATTTTGTACTGCTTTATTATAAGCTAGCTGACTAAAAACCTTACTCGGACTATAAAGAAGATTCAAAAAAAATGAACCAATTCAGTCCAGTCGTACTCAACTCAAGTGATGCGATTTATTTACAAAAACCTTTCTCCACCCTCATTCCTCGTCAATATTTTTAGTATAGAAAGTCTTCTTTGTTTTTGTTTTTTGGTTCCAGACTACATCTTCACCAAATTACTTTACGATTGGTTGATAGGTTTAGTCATGAAAAGGTATAGATACTACTATCTATTTATTGTGACGTTCTGCCGGATTTTGATGTTGGGTAGCTATTCCTTCTTGTTGAATGAATATAAAATTTAGACTTTCATTGAATTTTCGGTAGGTATTATCCCGTGTGCGTTCCTGTGAGGTGTAGTTAAGATCAAAAAACGGGGAGTGGTATTTCCCATATACAAAAGTAACATTGCAATCTGTGATAAAGCCGGACGGGTACAGCTAGCAACTTTATAAATGAGCATTTGTCAGATTATGGAAACCATGAAAACCGCTCGCTGCTTTAGTGAAGTAGAAAAAAATGTTACCAAAACCTTTGATGTAAGAAAATGAATATAGGTATTTGAAAGAATTTTACGAAAGTCACCAGGCCAGTGGGCTTTCGATAATAGAAATGTGTAGGTACATAGATTAGGGGCTTTTCTAATGGAAGAAGTGATTATAGTAACTATCTCGGTCTTATTGAAGTTTTTTCAAGGATTTCTTCGTCTAAACCCGCATTAAACGATTTCATATAGTAAGGCATGTAGAACTTTCTATGCGGATGCTGAACAGACTGATTGGTTTGTAGTTGGAGGAGTTTAGTAGATATCTTTTAGGATAATACATTCAAGTTATCATGGTCCGACAATGCAACACTACAAATTGACACTGGGTTGTAGAAACTATAAAAGAAACCAACCAACCAACACAGACAACTAAAATTCATCGGACCATATCATAGAAATGCGTTTTACCATAATGCTCTCTATGAAACCGTCTTTATACCTTCTTTAAAAACAGTGTCTGATAAACCGTCAGATCCAGTAGTCTTGTTGATCATTAGTTATCGCTTAAGTTTGATAACCGGTTCTATTAAGGACCATTAAACAAAATTTTAAGTTCGCTGGTGATAACACTTAGCTCATGGTGGTAACACTTAGCTCATGTCTGATTTGACAGATAATTAGTTTTATCCTTCCGCTGAACGAATATGGTTGTGTATACGCTTGAACAACGCTGGGAAATATTGCGACATTACTTTGAAAATCATGGTAATGTTGCAGAATGTGTGCGAAAATTGCGTACGGTGTTTGGAAGAAGAGAAGCACCGTCAGCTCCGTATGTTCGTTATCTTGTGAAAAAAGTGAAAGAAACTGGCATCCTCATCGATAAACCAAAGCGTGAAAAGCCAAAAACAGTGCGTACACCCGAGAAAATTGCTGCTGTGGCAGAAAGTGTGCGTGACGCGCCATCAACATCAATTCACCGTCGTTCTCAACAATTGAACATTTCGGAGACATCATTGAGACGAATTTTGCATTTTGCATTTTGTCAGACCTTGGTCTGACGCCATACAAAGTCCAATTGGTTCAGGAGTTGAAGCCAACTGACCATCCAATGCGTTTTCGGTTCGCTAAGTGGGCCTGCGATCGACTTAGAGAAGATGCCGATTTTGCCAAAAAAATCATCTTTTCAAATGAAGCTCATTTTGATCTTGGCGGGTATGTAAACAAGCAAAATTGTCGCATTTGGGGCACAGAAAACCCGCACGCATACATTGAAAAGCCGATATACCCAAAACGAGTCACGGTGCGGATTTTGGTCCAGAGGCATAATTGGGCCATTTTTCTTCGAAAATGAGCATGGAGTGGCCGTTACAGTCAATGGCGATCGTTATCGGGCCATGTTGAACGAATTTTTGTTCACAAAAATTGAAGATGAGGATATTGGCAACATTTGGTTTCAACAGGACGGCGCTACGTGCCACACAGCCGAAGCTACACTCGATGTTTTGCGCCCTGTTTTTGAAGATCGCAGAGCTGATGTCGTTTGGCCACCGCGGAGCTGCGATTTGACACCGTTGGACTATTATTTGTGGGGTGCCGTAAAAGATAAGTGTTACGCCGACATGCCAGAGACAATTGATGCTTTAAAGGACAATATTCGTGAAGCCATTGGTGAAATACAACTGCACACAATCGATAATGTGCTTAAAAATTGGACCGATCGTGTAGGCTACTGCATGGCCAGCCGAGGCAGCCATTTGAATGAAATTATTTTCCATTATTAACCGGAAGGATTGTACTTTCAAATAAAAAAAGAAATTTGAGAAAATATTCAGTAGTTTTTTCAGTAGCATTTTCAAAAAAAAAAGAAGTTATTTGGAGAACCCTTTACATATTTCCAGAAGACTATAATGAGCAGCAATTTAAGTGCAGAATTAACATACATCTGCAAGCATCTCGGGGCGCTGATGAAGCGTTATAATGAAGCCTTTCCTGGGAGAAGTATTTAACAACAAAAAAAATATTTTCAGATCATAAACATAGTATATCTACCTATTTTTGAAGTGAATAAATTGGTGGAGTGTAGGATTGTCATCACAAATCTTTAAATCTGAGTTGACCTCGACTTCAAAAATTCGTTTCGCCGCGGATGTGGGGGTGGGCTCATCAGTTGACGACCACCACTTCACTGGACAAAAAAAAATTCTCTCAGCGATAGTCTTTGAACCAAAGGTTCGTCTTGAGGTCACAGTCACTTCTTGATTGGAAAATCGTTAGTCTCGGTGAAAATCAAGAAAGCAGTGCGTCTAGATCAGATGTGGTGGTCGTCTACTGATGAGCCCACCCACCACATTGGAGCGAAACGCATTTTTGGAGTAGAGGCTCGAGGCAACTCAGATTTAGAAGGCTTTGCCTTGGATTTAAAATCCAATTTCCATTGGCTTCGCCATTTAACTATGTCTTCAGATGTGTTTTTTTACATAACGACTATGATGACTCTACTACAATGTTTTTTTGCGCGTCTCTACACACCTCTGTTTGGATCTTGTTGCCTTGATTCTTTCTTTTCACCTTTTTTTTAAATCTTCGAAACATTGTTCGTAGGGTGGCAATTCTCTCCCTCGGTCGCTTGCTTTCCGCGCTCTTTTTTTCCCACTGAGGGAACCATTACATTATATAGTAAATTGGTTTCAACCTACCACCGTTATCTAATCAAAATCTACCATACCATAAACTAGAATTTATATTCGGATAAAATTACAGTAGTCAAAGTGAGTGTACTTGGACTTGCATGCTTTAAGCTTCACACCTCATTGTACTGTACATTGCGGTTTCATATTACAACTACTTAGACAACAAGTATCTCATTGAATTGACACTTTGACTACAGTGAATAGACAAATCACTAATGTGCGTAAGTGCTCTACAAGAGATACAAGTTTCTTTGTTTATGGAGGCCGGCCATTCCGACTGCATTCACAATACACTTGCCTTAGATTTGGTTGTGTACGCAAATTTGCCAGAAAATATACCACCTGTCGGATCCGGATGTATTTAAATGGTAAAACCATATATCACCCTGAGGGCTAATATACAAAAATCCAATCTGACTAATAAGTATGTTTTTACAGCGAACTATCTCAATTCCCTGGGTACTAATGATTTTTCATCAAACTGACATCGATGTGCTAGTCATTCTGACTGAAAACACGGCTAAGCCATGCGAGCGGTTCCTACGGAAATATGTCAATCGACTTGACGGGTAATTAAGAAGTGGAATGCAACACTCAAGTGCAGACAGCGGGAAATTTAATTGGTCTGAGCTCTGAGCACAGCGTACTGCAGAAATGGGTTGGCGTTTGTTTTTCTGGGCCAAATTAGTAAACGGTTGGTGGGGCAATATTTTAGATTGACAGGTTCGGCCGGCGCCTTGAACTGAACAAAATCTTTTTTTCATATTTCGTTTTCGTTACGTAATCTCTGTAAATTGTAGATTCTTGACCAACACCAACAACAACTACAGTGATTCATGACACTTTGCTTTCAATTGGTATTTTTTCATACTCAGTGGCACGTATTGTTGCCGTGTTATGTTGGCGGCATTATGCAGACAGATAAGTGAAGTGACTTTGCTGCCAAATACTGAGAAGGGCGTTGGCGGAAGAATATAAATTGACAGTGACAGGACACGCCTTTTATAGAGTTGCGGGTGGCGAGTGTGAGTAGGAAAATGCTTTAATTTATGTTTTGCATTACCATCCAACTGTGAACAACTGCTCTTGGTTTGCAGACAAGATGTTATGCAAATGCTATAATTAAGATAATCGATCTAGTTTGCATTGAACTAATTCCAGTATAGAGCTGCCTTATAGCTGGACAATGCATATCGCAAATCATTCTTAGATCCTGAACATGTGCGCGGAAAAAACGTATTAACGCTTTTGAATGATGTGTTGTACCAACATTCGAAATAAGATTCTTATTATGAAACACATATTTACATTTGAGTGGTCGAGTGGTACAGTTATATGAATACTGCAATATTGTAGATTGTGTAACTAACTGCCTTGAAAGATTGTTAATGACGCAGTTGACAGAAGAGTGGGAAGGAGGTTTTATTCACAGACACTTCCCGGTGACAATATATGCAGTACCATAAATGGAATAGTGGCGCCTCTAGTTCTAGTCACGCTGAAGCTTTGAATATTATTGATAGATCATTTGGTGGGTTGACTTTTATTGTTATGCTCACTATCTGATGGAAAATATCACACCAGAGGAGCTTCACAAGAATATCGCTTTCTACATTGATAGTTAGGCTGGGCTTTAAATACACCCGACATCATCAAATCTGAACTAGGCCAGGGGCTGCACAGATCATTATGCTAGCAGAGCCATGTCATATTGTGTTGGGTACCCGAGCACTGTAAAATTGAGGGTAACGAATGGGCTGACGTTCTGGCCAAAAACGGATCTTCCGCAGGGGAAAGACCACCAATAGCGGTGGACATGAATCAGAAAGTATAAAACCAGATTATAGCTCTCGTTCGTTCTTTGTTCTGAAAAGGCATCTGTGACCCTCTCACGAAAACCGAAGGAGTTGTGCTGATGTGTAGCCCTCTATGGACAAAAAGCAATGCGCCCCTTACAATAACATATAAAAAAAATGTGCACGACTTTCTCGTTTATTGCAAATCTCGCAGAATCTCAAAATCATTTCAGCAAATTTTACGTTTAAAATCATACGCACTTAAGATGTACTCAGATAACTGAGCACTTGTTTATTAACAACGTAACACATACTACATAAACATACGTATTAACTTCAACATTTACTTTTAAATTTCACCCCGAACTGTCACTTGAAATTCGATGAATTTCGAATTATATTGCCATGTCACTGAAGTTTTGGGCTTTGCAAAAATATACCATGTGTGAATAAAGATCGGGATTTGGGTAGTCATTTTCGAGAAATATTCATAAAACGGCAATATTGGAGTTTTCTGAGAAAAACTAAGCACGTGATCATGTTTAGAATGCTTATGTTGTCTTAAATATGTATTTTGATCAAAATCGTTAGAGCGGTTTTTTGTAAAATTATGCTGACAAATGTTGCAATTTGGATTCGAAAAGCACTGTTATTAAACTGTTAAGCTGAAAACTGAGTACGACATATTCTTCAGGATATAAATATTACCTAGCAGTTACATTTTTAACCAAATGGAAAATGGCGTTTTCGAGATATGTGTAGTTTTTAAAGTACAGTTTTTAGCGATTGGGGTGGAAATCGAAAAACACTGTTTTCCAACTGTTAAGCTCAAAACTGAGCAAATGGTATTACTAAGGATTAAGCATTACCTGACAGTTACATTTTTATCATAATCGAAAATGGCGTTTTTGAGATATGACCAGTTTTTTTTAAAGTAGGTACCTGGTACATACTATTATTAGGGATTTGGGTGGATATCAATGGACGCAGTCTTTATAGAATGACAATAGTACCTTAAAAATAAGTTTTTTTTTTTTAAATCGTTTGTACCATTTTCGAGAAAAAGCCAATTTTCAAAACTGCCGTTGCTGGACTTTTTACCGAAAAACTGGGTATGCAGTCATGTTAAATAAGCTTACATTAACTCAACTATCAATTTTGGTTGAAATCTTTAGAGCCGTTTTCGAAATAATCTAAATTGTTTAAAATTTTGTAAAATTTGTTTATGGAAATAGCGTCAATATAAGGGCTAGCATAAAAAAAACATCCCTAGCGGGATGCCCACAAACTCCAAATACGAAGTTTGAAGCAGATCCGTCCAAGCGTTTAGATTCCCCAGGGGTGCGACAGACAGGCATACGGACGGACAGAATTGCGAGATCCGCTTTTTTGAGTTCCCCTGTCATCGTAACGTAATATCAGAATTGATCAAAATCTCGAGTTCGAAATTTTGTACGAAAACAATATCTTTCTCTTACTACGTATACGAGAAAGTTCATTCTTTTACTTTACTTTAGAGTCTAATTTATTTCATAACTAGCAACGCCCGCGGCTCCGCCCGCTGGTTTCTTTTCTATTAAATTAAATTCAAATTTATTTCAGCTATCATATTAATGCACTTTTGTTATACCCTCCACAGGAAGGTATATCCCCTTTGTCATTACGTTTGTAACGCCCAGAAGGATTCACCGGAGACCCTACAAAGTATATATATATTCTGAATCAGGATCACATTCTGTCTTGTCTGTCCGTCTGTCCGTCTGTCCGTCTGTCCGTCTTTCCGTCTGTCTGTCTGTCTGTTGAAAGCACGATAGCGTCCAAACGAATTGACTTAGGCCCGAAACCACACATGCGATTTCAATCGCGCCAATATTTAGTCGCAAAAAATGAAACACACACATTTCAATATGAATGCGCGCACATAAAATCCAAAATTATTAGGTGAATGAAATTTTATGAGAGGACTTGTTTTTACCGTTGTCAAGTTGGTATTAAAAAATTGTCTATGACATGCGTGTACCTGTACCAGTACATACAGTGAAGGGTATCAAAGCATCGGCCAGGCCGATGGTAACACTTTTACTTGTTTATATTTTGTCTTCTTTTTAAGCTTACAAAATATTTGATCGCTATGCCTTTTCATAAACTATCTGTTAGGTTCCACATTTCACTTTCACTCGAAATGAAATCGGAAATGAATTTTTGTATACTACATTTTACTGTATTCGATTTCGATTTCAAAATTTTCGGCATTGAGACAAAGTGAAATTGTGATTTCGAAAAAATTTCGGAGTTTCCGAATCGTTCGAAATGCAGAACGCTGAAAACGAATTCACTCGATTTGCAATTTCGATTTCACTCGATTTCTGGAACATAGCTGTATGTATACCTACATGTTATTTACTTAATGGGCGCAAGTAGCTATAAACAAATTACGGATACAGATCACACGCGAACATTCAATATATAGCTGTCCATGTGAAAGACGTGGCTGTCGGAGGTCAACTCTGGCAATGGTCGAGTAGTTCCGAAGGTAGCCCCTATATACCCCCGTTTCCCCTTTCCCCATCGCCCATCCACACCCTAACTAACCTATACTGATCCGGAGGTGTAGGCGGTACAATCTTGAAAGAATTTTTAAAATCGGCCAAATAGTTCCAGAGTTAGTCCCTACCACCCCTTTACCATTCCTTCGTCTCCTACTTAGTCCTTACGTAACCTGTACTGATCCGAAAGTCCTATAAGTCAATGGACATAAGATTACACATAAATAAAAACTCGTCACAGGTATAATCTCATTATTTATACTACGCGATCATATCGTTACACTTTCCATAGCTGCAGATCTCAAATACATATACATATGTAGATTATGTATCTATCACTTACGCACCACAAACCTATTATATGTACGTAGGCGTACATATATACAAATTTAGTTTGTTTCATGCATATCCATTGCCTACATAAAATTCAACTACGCCATACATGAGTATCTACGTACAATGTGCATTCTGAATGCCAGTCGCGCGAGTAATCATATTCTATTTTGGAAACGCAATATAAAACTACCCCTAAGCACAACTGCAATCGAGAAAACATTTTTTTCGCACTTGGCCAAATAAGATCTATATTCAATTTATTATATCTCACCCTCTGGATGGACCAGATAGATTTCTTCAAATGACATACTTAGATTTATGAGTATAAACGTTTTTCAACACTTATAGAACGAATTTTGAAAAACAATGAATGAGGCATGTAATTATTTTGATTTATCTATCAACACACAAACTTTCAAGTTCATACGGCTAACGGTTCGTGAGACCCCTCTTATTCCCCGCGAACCCTTTACTCCTGAGCAATTCTCACCCACCCTACGGACTTAGTTGGCCGCACATATATAAATCAGAAAAAGAATCATGAAAATCGGGCGAATGGTTCTCGAGTTATGGAGAAACGAACAGACGTTGCATTTTATAAGTAGTATGGATGGATTTAGATTAGATTAGATTATAAGTCGGGAGACCCTTCATGGGGCTTTTGGCATTGGCATTGGTGAAGTAACGATTTCCTCGCCGTCGCCAATGATATTCTTTCTGAGACGAAAGAGAGCTGGACATTGCATGAGTCCCAAAGTTACCCAGTAAGTCAGTTGTTTCGTTGCCAGCAAAGCCCTATGAGCCGGAATTCAGTGAAGAATGCCTAGGTTTTTCTTTGCAAGTTCGTAGATGGCTATGTATGTTTCCAGAGCCAGCTTCGACTTTATGACAGATGAGTCATGAGCTTTAAGATCTGCTTGGCTAGTTATACCACGTGTAGAACTTAAATTTATTCTAAATAAATAAAAAATAAATAGGTGGCGCAACAGGCGGGTGACACCCAAGGCCTAGCTTCTCGCAACCATTCGTTTTGTGTGTGTTTCTATTTTTGGGACAAATGGAAGGGACCTACAATTTTATGCCGAGTCCGAACGGCTGAATTGAGAAGCTTTTTCATGACAGTCATACTCTCGGAGGTTTGTCAGACGTTCGCGAGAGGTGGCGCAGTAGAAAAAACCTTAAGATGTAATTTGTGTTTTTCCGGGGATCGAACCTGGGATCCCTCGCACAGTAGTCCAGCACACTAACCACTGCGCTACTGCGCCCAATTTATTCTAGCGCAATAGTTAATGACAAGGACTTCCACCTAGAATATGAACGAGTTTGAATGATTCAGGCGATTCTCTATACAAATGCCAAACCCCGTAACTGACTCTATCTTAGAAACGTCTGCGTCTGTGTACCAGCATATATCAGACGGATTGCGTTTGTATTTTTACCAATCCTCCCTTGGAGAGATGAAGATGCAGAAGGTTTTACCATAGTATGCCATCTAGAAACATACTGAATGGGCTTTCGGGCTCCATAGGGTCAAGCAAAGTCAGATGATCTCCAAGGTAGCAGCAATAGGAACATACGGTGAATACTCAGTCAATTCCTTTTTAATACAATTCCACCAATTTCTCCGGTATGGGTGTTCAATCTGAACTAATGTAGTCAATACCAATATTTCTTCAACGTCAACCTATACGAACGCCATAGAAAGGGCTGTTCGATCAAATAAGTTGGCACCCCATCGCCCAATATCACCGCATTTCGGCGGCCTTCGGTAGGCATCGATAAAAACCGTCAAATAGATACCACTTCTATAAAGTGGTTGGAAACTTAAAGTTAACGTACGAGGTACTCCACACCATCGCTGTCAAAATCGAAGACGTACTAAATTCGCCTCCAATCACCAGAATACCTGCGGATCTCTAAACGACTTGGAGCCACTAACTCCAGCTCATTTTTTTAATACGACAGCACATCGCATCGTTTTCTTTATCGAATGATCTTCCATTTCCCATCTTACGGTTATTTGTCTACGGTGGTAGATATCTCTACCACGCAATGAAAGCCTTATTCAAATAACGAAACGTCCACTGAACCCAGATATCACACAGCTACCGCAAAACGATATTTCATTTAGTTTACTACCGAATCCGCAGCTTATCAATCGGAAACTGCAAGTGACTGCACCGGTGCACAGTGATGGGACGGTTATAGCACCAATTAGGCTAATAGATTTTCGTCAACAGTTTTCTCATTAAAAGCGTGTACAACCAGCAATCCGCGCTTACGTTCAATTAACGGTGACGTACAATGGCTTCCTTCCCCTTACAGTACTTGAAATTGAAATTTGCATCATTATTGGCTCATTGAAAGCCAGTGGAAAAAATATTCCAGATTTGTCCATAAATTTAGTTTTGACATAAAGACGAAAGAAGTTGAAAAAATCCGCTTATAGACAATTGAATTTATACATACAGATGCGCGGTAGTAGATAACAAAAGTGCACGAACATGGACCCCGCAGGCAGTCATTTGTTAGCTTGTGCTTGGCACACGTTTGCTCCCGGGATACTATCCAATGGAAGTGGTTGTAAGCACGTTTCTGTTTTTCTTTACCAGATGGTGGAACAGACGACGGAGAGTAGCTGTCTTGCGAGATTGGGACGCAGATTATGGACACAAAAAAGACCGTTCGCTTCCTTGAACTTGGAAGCTATCGTCAGCTAGGGTAATAGTAACTGCTGATTGTTTTCGCATTGAAAGTGACGTGCCGGCTTTAAATAATTAGATAGCGTATAAAATATATTTGCACTCAGGTTGCTAACTTGTTTGATGTTATACCTAGTAAGCTTAAGCATTGTGTGCTTGGGAAAGGTGTACTCATTAGGAAAGCGGGTATTTAAATATAGAAAGTCCGCAATTGAAGGAGTGTTTTGTACACATCCTTGTTTTTGTTTTTGTTTTTTCTAGTGGCACTTGGCATTATACCTATTTTAGTCTTCACGAGTTTTGTCGTTGACTTTAACGAGCTATGATATATGAACCGTCTGCAAGTACACAAGAAACGTTGGGTAATGAGAGTGTATCATTATTTTTTTTTTGCTGTTCGATATCACCTTGGATTGGAAGCCACAGTGATTAATTTCTTTGATCTGGCTTTGGTAAGCCTGTTGGTTACGATCTTTGATTTTCACGCTCCAAAATGCTTTCACAATTATTTTTCTATAATTGGGTTTCGCATTTTGTTTTAGCGCTGCGACTTTGTTGTTTTTTTTTTTTTTTTTTGGCTGTGGCAATGCGAACCTTGATTGGTGTAGGTATATATTTCTTGTAAGTCAATCAATCAATTGATGGAGACCAAGTGTAGGACTAAATGGAATTTTCTATTAATTTGCAAAAATAAAACTGTATAATATTCAAGGTTGATATTGTTAGATATTATAGGCCTTATGCAGAAAAATTATTATTGGTGGATTGAGCTAAACGGAGGGATGTCACACACCATGAAGATCAATTCATACGGCTATCTGACGAGAAGTGTGGGTTTGTCGCGGGTAAATTAACCACAGATCCTTATAAATTAGAATGGAAAAACATCGTGATGCCTTAAATGATGGTTAATTTTGAAAAGAATTCGATATGGGTAATGCTAATACATCAAGGAGTTCCAGAACCTTACGTACAGACGATCATCGACATTTACGATGATGGAGCAAAGACAAAAGTAATATGCCCCGCCAGAGTTACCAAAGAGTTCCCAATTAAAGTCGGCATGTGCACCTTGGAACCGCCTTAGTCCCTTGCTATTTTTTATAGTCGTATAGATTATCTTGAAGGCAAAGTGACGGACCCCAAAGTGCATTAGTTATTCTCTGCTGGCTATGGAGTAAGGATTGAAAACGCTTTCCTGCAATGGATAGCCAATTAGTCAAAAAAAGAAAGAGTACCTGTACTGCCCATTCGCTGATCCACTCCGACGTAGTCCATTTATTTGAATATGGAAAAATGATTTCCAAGTGCGAAAACTAACGTATTTGGGATCCTTGTTTAAAAGTGAAGCAACAGCTGATGAAGACATCAATTATTGCGTAAGCCTAATGCGGGTGAATTGGCGAAAAATCTGCTTCTGATATCTTCTGTGACAAGAAAATGCGTCCTAAACTGAAAGGAAGGCTCTACACCGCAAGTGTACGTCCGGCGGTTGACAATATACGAAATTAAATTAATAGCAGTTGAGATGAAGATGCTTCGCATATGACAGCAGTACTAAGGCCTTTCGCACACACACGACTCGTATCGTCATCGTAGCGTATGCGGTGCGATGTACGAGAGGCGGATGATATGTTGCCGTACACTTGCATTTAAATAGAAAACAGCACAGGACTCATACGCTACGCGTAATCGTTGCAGAATGCATGCCACTTGCTACATGACGACTATGGCCGAGCAATGTCGGCCGCTTATCGTATTTGTACGAGTACGCTTGGAGTTTGTTTACATTTTTCAATACCTACGTATTTTATTTAAAAAAAAAAATGTCCGGCGACATTTTTACGCTTTGTTGTTTTTTGTTTTTGTTTTTGCGTCGTGTGCGGTTTAATACGCCTATCGTTATCGTAGCTTCACTGCGAATTCATGATGTGACGATGACGATACGATGGCATTACAAGTCGTGTGCGGAAGGCCTAACAAAGCACGATTAAATCAGAAGATCCGAGAAGGCCTTCACGTCAAAGAACCCATCTCAAAACTTTTCGAGCCCGACGCCCGACCGGCTCAGTTGGTATTGCCAAGTTCAATGTCAATGAACTGCAGGTCAAAAAATCCTGGATCACACAAATGCAAGAAAAAAAAATCAGGATTTCAATGGCCTCTGATGTGACGATTAAGAATTCATTGCCAAGTTCAATGTCAGTCAACGTACCTATCTGGTAGTCATAGTAAAAAAAGAATTAAACCCTATAGCCTGGAGCTTATTTTCACGTATGAAAATATTTAAGAAACTAAACGCTTTGACTTTGACAAAAAATTAAAAAAAAAGTAGGGTAGATACCACTCCTCACAGATGGATCCAGACTATTGAATGGAGGTTCCGGGCGATACCTATTCAGTTAGTATAGCCCATCAAACCGTTCTAGTAATGGAACTGGAAGCAATAGAAATTACCTTTTGCCAAGCAGCATTCAAAGCGATTAACTGCATTCTATGATAAATTCAAAATGCGTAAGTCAGCAGCATTTCGACATTGAGAGCAGTAAACGTGCTTCATATATGAGTGGACGGCAGATAAGCTGGACGTGCTATTAGCTGACATTCAAGTATTACCAGCTTTCAACACAGCTAGGACCTAAATTGATAATGCCATTAAATTTGACTAAGGAACAAGGGAACAACACTAACACTTATAATTGTTAAGCAGCTTGTGGCATAAAATTGGTACTATAGGAAAAAGATCCGACAATTCTGTGATAAAATCCAAATTCGAGTTCTCATTGAGTTAATATCTGGACACGCCATCATTGGAAAACCATCATGATCCAAATACTATACAGGCATTTTTACAAATGGCTTATGCAGAAGCTGCTATGATGAAGAGGCAATAGAATCTGTGGAACATCCTTTATTTTTATCAGATAGCCAGATCGAAGACTGGTTGGCAGGCAAGTCATGAAAATGTGCAATCCACTTCAGTGTTGGTTCGCGTGGTGGTGACAGTCAGTCAATGGTACCCAAAGCCTGCAATGAATTGTTACACCTGCTGGAATGATGTTAACTCCGTTCTGCTGCAGGACCAATAACTTTCCTTTCTTTCGCCTTCGGTTATAGAATGTCCTTCGGGGGATTTTCGATTTGCATAACTGTTAGCGAATGAAACTGTTGAGTGGTTGATGTATACTAGACTGATGGATAAGCATAAGTAGGTATCCTTTGACGTAGAGGAAGTCGGTATCTCGACAATGGATTTGTTCGCAATTGTCTGTGCTCTGATTGTTATTAACAATTATTATACTTACTTTACTTATTGGGCTCCCGACCCGTGAAGAGTATCTGCCTGAGACACTGCAGGCTTCCATCCTCTATGATCCCGGGCACGCTGCTTCCAATTGTCCAGACCAAGCGCTCTGGCATCCGCGATGGCTTGGTCTTTGAAACGGAGGTTCGGTCTTCCTTGTCTTCTCGAACCTGGGGGCTGGGATTCGAAGATCCTCTTTGCTGGAGCATTATTATCCATTCGCTCGATGTGGCCGAGCCAATGTAGTCGACGTGTTTTGGCTTTTTGGACTACATCCACATCTTGGTACAGCTCATAGAGTTCGCGGTTGTATCTTCTCCTCCATTCGCCCTCCTCGCACACAGGACCAAAAATCCGCCGAAGTATTTTTTTTTCGAAGGCGCCCAGTCTTGCTTATCGTCCAGCACTCGGCGCCATAAATCAGAACTGGCAGGATAAGGGTTTTGTGGAGCACACATTTCGTCCTTCGAGTTAGGAGTTTTGAACCCAATTGTTTTGCCAAACCGAAGCAGTAACGGTTTCCTAGGGTAATTCTTCGCCGGATCTCCACTAGTGTCATTCGTGGAGTTTATGTTTACTCCGAGGTAGGTGAACTCCTTAACTACCTCGAAATTGTTGCTATCAATAGTGACGTTTTGTCCTAGGCGGTGGACAGATGATTGTTTGTTTGTTTGTTGATAGCATGTACTTAGTCTTATCCTCATTTACTTTAAGCTCAACGGATTTCGCCTGTTCTTCAATCGCCGTGAACGCTTCTATTACGGCACGCTGGGAGCGACCGATGATGTCAATATCGTCCGCATAGCCAAGCAGCTGGACGGACCTGTTGAAGATAGTGCCTTCCGTGTTGACACCTGCCCTGCGCACTATCTGCTCCAGTACGAGATTGAAGAAGTCGCATGATAGAGCGTCTCCTTGCCGAAATCCGGTGCATGTTTGAAAAAGTTCGGAAGAGCTGCTTCCAAACTGCACGTTGCAGCGCGTGTTTTCCAGCGTCACACGATACAGCTGAATCAGTTTTGTCGGGATTCCGAAATCGGCCATCGCCATACGCGGCTTTGAAGTCGATGAATAGGTGGTGAGTTTCGACTTGAAATTCGTTGGTCTTTTCCCAGATTTGCCTCAATGTGAAAATTCGGTCTGTATTCGATCTGCCGGGGTGGAAGCCATACTGGTACGTGCCGATTAGTGTGTTGCAGAACGGTTTTAGACGTTCACACAGTACGTTGGATAGGATCTTGTTGTTATAGGTAGTACATTTTGTTTTTGCATAAATGAATTTCCGTAATATAGTTTCGCGTTTAATTGAAACAACTACGTTCAGGTAGGATTAATTAACGGATTTTTATTAGAAAGACTAAAAAAGGATTCGAAAGTAGGTATAGTGATCATGAATGCACAACCATGATGGATCACAAATCCATTCATTGTATCATTCCAATAAAATGTTGCCAACAAAACCCACCAAATAGCTTTCTTACCATTTCCGTAGAAAGAAACACTCTCTACGTTTTTTCGCTCCATCAATTTTACGAACAGTTTATGTCAATACTTATGCCAGAATCCCGTAATGCGTAGCCATACATTTTTGTGCGACGTATAGCGTGTTACTCAAACCTATTACTGCCTCATTATTATCAATTGGAAGACGGAAGCATGGATGTCTGTCCACTGGCCAAGTGGTCATCTTACCGGTCCACCAGTCAGTAGTATAAGTAGTAGGCTTTGAGATAATTGGATGAGAGTATTCCGGTCTTAGTTAGACAAATGCAATGATGCGGAAGACCTCCACCTCATTATGAATGGGAAATCAATATACACTATTTCAGCCAATTTGAAATTGAGGTTTAAATATCATCTTTTTATCTGCCATTTAAAACCCCAATAACACTCAAAAGCAATGTCTACCCCATTTAACGCATAGCTACTCTCAATATCGATCACGTCACGATCATACTAATTGAGATATCACCTTCCTTCACACAACATGCCCAGCCCACTGCTATATGGGCTGTTGACAAGCTATTTTTATTACATCCATCCATAAATGCTCGCCTCAACGAAATCATCTTCACTTTAACGGGCGATTCGAATCTCAAGATAGGAAAACGGTTAGCGTCGAAACCGGCTAACCATAGTCTTAACGTGCTAATACCGTTAATTTATCAAATGCTAATATAGGTGTTACCATGATTGAGCAGATAAATGACTATATACAAAGTTGTTGAATTTAATTGGCCAGATTTATCAAAGCACAGTGGTCCAAATTTTAATTTAAGCGGATATGACAATGGGGAAAAAAATCTTTTGGAAAAATATATTTTGCCAACATTTTTATCATTTTTCAAAATTATTTGAAGACTAATGTATTTATCACGTTGGCGCTAAAAATTAGTTCCTAGAATTGGCTAACATACCTTACAATAAGCACACTTGAGCCTATAATTGTCCGCCTGAATTTAAAATATAGCCACTGTACGCCAATTCAAGTTGCAACTTTGGAACATTTTACGCTTACATTGTATGTTGAGTTGAGATCCGCACACATCGAGTCGACTGCATTAATGATGCATTTGAATGCATGCCGCTACTGGTTTGAATGAAGTGAGCACTATGGCCTATACAACTTAATTTCGGTACGAGTGTTTGTCGCATAATTTTCTCGATGTTTACTGGAATGTTTTGTTGACATATTAGTGTAAAAAATGTCGTTGAGATATTTTGTCATGCTTAATTTATTGATAAAAACTGTAGAAAATATTTTAGGAACTTGATTGAAAGGCTATTGGTTAAGAAACTTGTAATAATGTTGCTGCACATTCTATTGCTCAAGGATTAGGGAATATCTGGTTAATAAGGGTAATAATTGACTAGTACTTAACTCGGGTAATGGTTTTAAGACTTTACTATTGTGACTGGGACAGATTAACTTAAGTGACAAATAGACTTAAGTAAGAAATAGGAAAACTTCTTGGGCGCTAGTCACACTCACATAGCCCTATAGACGATCTTATAAAATGGAGCAAAGAAAATATTGCCACAAACTTCGCGTTAATATATAACTAGCTTTTGATCGCGGCTTTGCTCGGGTAGCCCTCACAGAGATTCCTGTACAGTCAGTTAGTTTCCTCTTTTTATACAGATTTATATATTGCGATGGAAACATACCTAGAAAGTACCTAAGAAGTAAAAAAATATGTTTAACACTCTATTGGAGAAAACAGGTTAACGCTGCCCTTATCAGTTTTCCTACAGAAAAAATAATAGAAAATGACGAAGATTACTTTAGAGAGGCATTTCAATCCGCATCCCAACTCTCAACTTGCCGAGGATTTATTTGAAATTGAACTAAGAGCTTCAAGAACTTCATTGAAACAAACAACGCATTCCAATCCAGAAACCTCTGGAAGACTGAAGCCTATTTTAGAGTGTCTGTACTGTTTCCTTGATAGATTCGTTAATACAAAATCTTACGGACAGTTTCATGGTCAACGAAGACGTTATACCATCGTTTCAAGCTCTTCTACCAGGTTTTGCTTGCATTCGTGGAATACGTGAGGAACTCGATGTCGAGCAGCTACTTCTCCGGACGGAGCGGTCTATGCTTCTGCGGTTTGGTCATGTTAAAAGCATGTCCCCGACAAGGATCCCACGACGTGCTATGCAATGCGTTCCATCGGGCAGGCGTCCTTTAGTTATACCCATTATGAGATGGTTAGATCATTCATTTTTCATTCATTTTCAATGGTCCGCTTGTCCATTAAGTGGGTCGCGGGTGTAGGTTGCTCAAGTGGACCCTCCATAGCTCTCGATCCTCCGCCATCGACTCTAAATCATCAAGGGCAATCCCCATACGGGTATAGGAGAGATTATGGACTTGATCTAACCATCTCATCCTTGGTCTACCTAGAGGACGCCTACCCGATGGTACGGATTCCATAGCACGTCGTGGAATCCTGGTCGGGGACATGCGTTTAACATGACCAAACCACCGAAGCATGGATCGCTCCGTCCAGAGAAGTAGCTGCTCGACATTGAGTTCCTCACGTATTCTGGTATTTCTGATGCGATCTCTACGGGTCACACCAGCAATACTACGGAGAAATCTCATTTCGGCAGCTTGTATCCGCGATCTTATTCTTTCGGTCATTACCCAAACCTCATGACCATAGGTGAGAGTTGGAACAAACACCGAATTAAAGACTGACAACTTAGCTTTGACACCAAGTTCAGTCCTCCTAATAACAGAATGACCAAGCTGTCTCAAAATTGACCCAGCCTGATCAATCCTACAGGAAAACTCAGCATTGCTCCTTCCATCACTCGTGAATAAGACCCCGAGATACTTAAACTTCTCCACCTGTTTCAATGGGACTCCACTAACATGCAGAGTGCATTGAACAGGCGTTCTGGAGACGACCATCACTTCAGATTTGTTCACGTTTACCTTCATCTCAGCTTCAACACAAACGGTTACGAACCGATCGATCAAATTAATAATTTCTCCTATACCCGTATGGGGGTTGCCCTTGGTGAGTTGGATTCGATGGCCGTGGATCGAGAGTTATGGAGGGTCCACTTCAGCAACCTATACCTGCGACCCACTTAATGGATAAGCGGGCCATTGAAAATGAATGAAACTACTCCAAGTAACATTTCAAATTTAACTAACGGACATTGGTAGGTACCCAATTAAGCACATTGCCATAAAGCTATAATTTTCGTTGCATACATTTTGGCGGAAGGAAATTCTGCTATAATTTATTTTCTTTCTGTAACCATAACCAGTAAGTGACTTGATAATTGCATATTTTCAGGTAGTTCGGTGGTGCTAAAATTTAGTGTTGGAATTATTTTTTTAATTGTGCGCTGCTCGCACAATTGCATACTCGAAGGGATTCTCGCAATAGTTATCTGAGATCTGAATGATATTTTTATTTTTGAACTGAAAAAAATTTAAATTTTATTATTATTTTTACAATGTTTCATTTAAATTTATTAGTATTAAAATCTGAAATAAGTTTATTATGATTTTAATATTTATTTTAAAATTTAAATAGTTCAAAAAAAAAACTTTGAATTTTTGCTCTAACTTTTTGTTTCTAATTGCTATTAAAGAAATGTTTAGGATTTCTTGATTTTTATGGACACAGAAAAGAAACGAACCTAAATGGCATATCAAATAGGCTAAATTATTGTGGATTTTTTTTTGTGATTTTTTCTAAATTTAAACTACGTAACCACGTAGTTCAGACAATACATGGTAGCCATAAACACATGGGCATCTCCCCATTCTGCTGAAACTTTTTTTGAAACTGAATGACGTTACAGTCGTTACGGTTACGGTTACCATTAAATATATTGGAAAACTAGAAACCAACTTCACGTGGCTTAAAACCTAGGCACCAGCTTCACAGTACAAAATTAGAATCACAAGAATGTCAATATGTACCAATATTGTTTTCTGCGATTCTCAGGAGTGATAGGTGATAGACGATACGTTCAATAGATGACTGATATAAAAATGTCCTTAAATCCAACAACTTTCTTTCTTTTATCGGTGTACATAAAAACAAAGGTTATAGGAAAGAAGTATACGTAAATAACCAACTGGAGGTTGGAAGGAATTAGCCACCTATTGTTGCAAACAACAGAAAGTTAAATTTCATCATTGCAGCAATTTAAGTGCAGAACTAACAGACATCTGCAAGCATCTTGGGGCGCTGTTGAAGCGTTATAGGTTCGTCTTTCCCGGGAGAAGTTTAAAAAAAAAATTGAAGAAAGTCAGGAGAGGCTCCACGATCGGATCTAGTTTGACATTTAAACTTATATAAATCTAATGATGATCATGATCACACAAACTGGTGTTGCCACAAATGGGCGCAGATACACAAGTCCATGAGACACAAGTCCATAATGGCCTTTTGATTATGGACTTATGTCTCACCAAAGTGGGTTATAAGTCCATAGAAATCGGGTATGGAATTATGTCCCATCTAACATGTTCTCGTGAATTTCCACTTTTATTTATTCTCAGACGCAAAATTGTATTTTACTTTGTTTTTTTTTTTTCGAATATGAGAAAAAGGAAATTAGGCTTTCTCAACTTTTCATATTGCATATTACCAAAGACATCATTACGGTGGGTTTCCTTTTTAACCCTAAAGCATTCTCAATTAGCTTTAAATGTACTTCTTGTCCAGTTTTAAATATCTGCTAGGACTGCACACTGCACAAGTGTACAATAGGAGCGATCAATTTGGTCACGTATAAATAAACCAAAGGCGTAGCCAGGAAACGGTTGCGAAGGGGAGGATCGATTTTTAATGAACCTAAATGTGTAGCCAAAAAACTTTTGATTTATTAGATTCTTCCTGCGGAAAATTGTATCCCTCATCCCTCAACTACAATAGTCTGCTTGCCTTGCAGATATTTAAAACTTTTCAAGAAGTGCATTACTGCTTTTAAGGCTGATTTAAAAATTTGGCTTTATGTCACGGCACCGATTAATGTTACCAATAAAATTGTGGACTTATGTCCCATTTTTGAAAAATAAATTATGGACTTATATACCACTTCGGTGAGACATAAGTCCATAATCAAAATTTGGAATTATGTCCCACCGAAGTATGCATCATAAGGCCATTATGGACTTTATGTCTCATGGACTTATGTCCCTGCGCCCCACAAATGAACTGAGTTTTTAAATGAAGCGAACAGACCATTTTTAAACATAGCTTGCAATTTGTCAGATGTTTCAACTGAACTTAAGGCCAAATTATCTATCAGTCATTTCATCTACCTACTAATTTTCGGGGTTGGTGGATCGCTACGTCCCCGAAATTGAATCTAGACTTCAATACGTATAGCATTTTGGGCATCTTTGGGACTTTATCTGCTAAGATAAGGATACAACATTTTGCTTATTAAACTAACTCTGTATAAACTAACTAACTCAGTTTGAAAAGTATCTTAGATCGATCTCTAACGAGATTTACAATCTGATGTCAAAATCTACATTCTATAGGGATATGTATGTGAAGAGTTCAAAGCCCGAAGAAAGCATTAGATTGGCAGTCGTCTTGAGAAAGGGACAATCACCAAAACCTGATTATTCAGAAGAAGAATCTGATGCTTCACAGGTACTAGCGGACGTTTTTGGACTCCTACTCCAGTTGCGCTGAACTACTGTGTGAGAGGTCCCAGGTTTCGATTCCCGGAAACACACAAATTACATCTTTTTTCACAGCGTCACTTCTCCAAGTGTATATCTGTCCTGAAAAGCTTTCTCAATTCAGCCATTCAGACTCGGCATAAAACTGTAGGTCCCTTCCAAACGAATGGCTGTGATAATGCCTGGCTGACTAAGGACCTGTTGCGCCAACTATTTAATTGTTTTTACTGTAAATTGAAACACAGTTCTCTATGGAGTTTCACATATAAAATTCAATTCCCTATACATACCTACCTACACAGTAGTAATTATCACATTTGGCAACAATTAATCAATGCAAATACGAGCACATTCAAACTGAACACAATTATCATCCCAATACCATAAATTTGCAAAACTTCACAATCAATAAGAACCCAGCGATATCTCTTCATCTAAAGTGGCACCTTCAACTGGTTAATTCGATTCAAATCGGACTGGTGTATACCTACGTAGTGGTAAAGACCAAAACAACACTAACACTACAAACAAAATCTAATCCAATGTAAACCGCAGCAGCACGTCTTGAATCCAAAAACCACTTATCTGACGGCTTCCAACCGCAGCCGAAAACTTTGTTTGTCCAACTCTGACACTAAGTGGTAAGTGGCAACCGCGTTAACCTATTATCGCCTATCATCATTGTACTATGGCTGGCGTGGTCGACGATAATTTACGATGATCAGCCGAACGAAATTCGCATTAAATTTGCATCCAGTCCGTCCGTTCGTCCGTTTCGTTCTGGTAAATTATACAAATTTCCATGAAGCCGCAACCGTGCCACTGACAGCCCCAGATATTTCGCGCCACGCTCGTTACTCATGCTCGAGATAGCATATCATTAGAAATGGAAGAACTTGGAGGGATGGATCCATCCCCATCAATGGAATAGGCCCAGCATCGGGCATCAGAATTAGAAGACCGATAGCCCTAGTGCCAATAATGAGGTGTTGTTTGCATAGCCCAACAATAAAACTTTAAGATGAACGATGTGGATTGGAAACAGGTTGAAAAAAAGAGCCTAAAGGCCGTCCAAAGTTTGCTTATAGTAGTAATTCATTCAGCATCGAGATATGTGGTTATTTGGAAGGTTCTGTTGGTTTTACAAATAGCTCATTTAGATTCGGGATTTTTGATAAAATAATGTGTGCAAGGGAACAGCTCGCAAAGTGGCGACTAATAAGTATGTTTAAGAGGAGCGTAACATATGTTCCGCAGACCATAGTTGATTTTTGGTGTTGAAAATTATATGTGTGCAGCTACTGATGAAGATGCAAAGCATTGGTGAAGAGAATAAGCGATTGCTAATTGGAGCGGAAGTTGAAATGAATAGGAATACAATACCTAAACAAAAAAATGAAAAAGGACAATACACAAACATCATAATGCGTACTATATACCAAATAGTTTTTCATATGAAAGTACCTAAAATAATTCATCTCTGCTCCTGAAAATTTTATTTTATTTGACACCTCACTTGCGCAAGGATTAGTGCCTGCTGAATTTCCCAAACTCGACAGCGTGCAGTTTTAAAAGTTACATAATATCCATTTGAAAGGTTGCGGAAGAAATTAGTTATTTCACTAACTACACTAAGGCAATTGCGAATTGCAGGAGTTGACATGGCAGAGCCAGGTTAAAGCTATGGCTTGCACAGTGTACATACCTAGCGATTGGATATACTGTATACCTACCGGGATAGTCTCCTTATTTTTATAGATTTGAATATTAAGCCCCATTACGGTCATTTCAGTTTCAGTTGCAAACAAGACACAGCTCACAATATTTTCTAGGAAAAATGCTTCCTCAGATCCAAATGGATGACCATCCAATCCATCCCAAGGACTCAATGCACATTTTAGGAGTCGCAGTAAATTCAGGAATCACATGGCAGGATCACATATCCTATATCGCACGATCGGCGTCCTTTAAGTTGAACTACCAATTTAGAGTAAAGAGGTAGTTTAGCCTCAAGCAACTTCTCCTTCTCTACAAAGCACAGGTTAGACCAGGCCTGGAATATTGCTCCCATATATGGAGCTCGGCCCCAAAACATTCACTTAACCTACTTGACAGCATACAGAGACGAGCAGTTCGACTTATTGGAGACCCTTAACTCACATCGAATCTACAACCGTTGGTGCAGGCAAGTCGCTGGCCTCTGCTTGTTGTATGGGTAGAGGTTCTTCCACGGTAGATGTTCCGAGGAACTCAAAGACATTGTTCCTCGAAATGCAACTTTTGGGCGCCCCACAAGACAGGCTGCTAATGCTCATGACCATACAGTACACTTGACAACCGCGAGGACATCATCGCTTCCTGGGGATATATTTCCAGAAGACTATAATTTGCATCAATTTAAGTGCAGAACTAACAGACATCTGCAAGCATCTCGGGGCGCTGTTGAAGCGTTATAGGTTCGCCTTTCACGGAAGAAGTATTAAAAAAAAAAAAGTTGAGTTATCAGATAGAAAATTTTAGTTTCTGTCTTTTGTTTAAGACTTTCGGGGGCTACGTGCCTGGCCATCAGGTAGACGTTTTCTTGGTAGGCCCGGTTTGAGGTGGTTGAATTAAATCCGAATTATCTCTTCAATTTGTATGATGATTGCTCACCAGCGAGCTTTCTAGTCTAGTGGATAGTCGTGTTTTTGAAATTATGATTTTTATTCAATACCTACTATTATGGCAAGTTCAAGAAAGTAAGATCATGAAAAAGAGGCCACCGTTAAAAGGGTCATCGCCAATAGCTGGGACCCCAACAAAATCGAAGATACACTTTTTTTATTTCTTATACCTATAGAGTATGTACATAAACCCAGTTTGAAGTTGATCGGATAAAAAATAAAAATTTTTCCATAAACATTTTGTTTCCCATATTTTACTCCTTGAATGAATGAATTTCGAAATATCCTTCCTTATTCCTTGTATCTACACCTACATTATATAAAGGGAACCTCTGTGCAAATTGCAAGTGCCGATGCAGTTAGAGATCTCGAGTAGCTATCCGACCATTTTAACCAAAAATCATCAAAGAAGGCAGTTACGTTGCATAACAAGTCTTCAATTCGAACGAACAAACGCCTGAGCGAACCTTTATTTCAAAAGACGAAACATCTCCATCGGAATAGGTATCAAAATAACGTTTGACTCTTTTTTTTGTTGGTGCAAACGCTGCGGACGGTTTTAAGCATTAAGGCGCTACTACACTGAACCAAATCGCGTAGGTGATATTGACGAAAATATTTTGTCAATCTTTGAAGAATTTATTATTCGAATCGACAATTTTTCATAAAACTTTTCGTTTTATTGAAAATTTAATATTCAAAGTCAATAAATTTCTTCAACTGCTGTCCGATTTAGTATTTTATTCAAACGAATGAAATTTCGTCATATTGACAAATTGAAATCGTTGGCTGAACTAAATCCCGTAGGTGATATTGAAGAAAATATTTTATTCATTTTTAGAAGAATCAGTTATTCAAATCAACAATTTTTCATAACATATTTTTAGAATCTTATGGGTTTTTCATCAATTTGAAGAAGTTTCTTTAAAATGTTATTGTTCGCTGTTGCGCTCGAAGTAATAAATTTTATTTTTGAAAGTGAATTGCCAAAGTAAAGTTGTGATAAAGAATTTATAAATTAAAGTACATAAAAGCAATTAAATAAGTGCAAACCCTTGGAAGTCTTTCTGAAACACATTTGTATAAGAAAAACGTAAGTTTATGATCTTTCCACCTATAATCGCAGTTGAATGGGCTTAAAAAAAGTGCACTTTTAATTATAATATTTTTCCCATTTCTCTAGGCTAGTTTTCTCATAGTTGGATTAACCGTGGGCTATGTGCAGAGGAGATGCAACAAGAAAAAGAACATTCAGAAAATGATCACCATAAATGAACCGTAAGAACTTCGTTGTATTTCCCAATGACATAAACAAACTTTAATATTTTCAATTTGTTTCATTTTTCCAAATTTAGCTAGGACCTTGAAGGACCTTTAGCCAGACTGTCTTTTATCAATTCCAATTATGACAAAAACCATCTTCCAGTATATTCACTTATAAATAGTATGTATGTAAGTTACAAAAAAATTTAAAATTTATAATTTACCTAATGCTAAGAAAATAAAAATAAAACGTTTTTGATATTAAAAGTGTTTCTTTTTTGTTTTGCTGTCAATTTGAAAAAAAAGCGATAAATGACGGAAAAAATCATTAATTTGAATAAATAAGTAAGTTAATTTGAAGAAAAACCATGCATAAAATTGAAGTATAATTTCTCAATATGAATAAAGTGAAGTGTTGAAATGAACAATTGAATTTCGATTTAAAGAAATAATACGTAAAAATGAAGAAAATTTCGTTATTTTAAGGTGCACGATGCGTCGAATTGAAGAATGTTTTTTTCAATTTGAAGAATATTTTTTTAAAATGAAGAACATGATAGAATGATGAAATTTTATCACTACAACAAATTTTTGTGGATTTAACACCACAACGAAAAATTTAATGAATTATTTTCAAAATGACAATATTTCTTAAATATAACAAAATATTTGTCAAAACAACGGATAGGAGGTGTTGACCTTATATTGATCGCCATTTCTTCAAGTCTACCTGCTTTTTTGTCAATATGACTACCAAATTTGGTTCAGTGTAGTGTAGGTACATGTCCGAAAATCCAAGAGCTTTCAAGGGATTGAATAAGAAAGAATTGCCTGTCACATGGAACTCAAACAAACAGGCTTAGGTGACAAAAGATCTCATTATTGAAGATTGTCTTACAAATTACTTCTGCCCACAAATCAGAACTTTCCTAATGGGATGGTCCAGGGTATCCGGTTAATTTAGTTAAGCTGTCTGAAAATGAAAGAGTTAAGTAAAGTATCTCCTAAAAAACACAACGGGCCCTATTTTAGCCTATGAACCATCTATATAGCTACTTTTATGCCGTATTATTGGCACAGAACCTTTTAAAAGCTTGTTTTAAAAAATTGTGGCCGCAATTCATTATTAATAAAGTAATAAACCAATAATTGAATTCTGGTCTCGTAGGGATACTGCAATTGAATGCAATATTTTAAATCTTAAAATCAGATTAGAGGATTTCAAAGCACACGATGTGATCAGTTTTTAAACGCTGGTAAAGGTCCGCTTACAAATGAAGAATTGATGCAGTTGGGATCAGATCGAGAGTCACATGAACCTGGGAGCTTTTCACGGGCCTCCAGTTGACATCAAAACTGAAGCATTGCAGCATTTCGAGGAGGATTTGCAAGTCTTAAACCAAATCGATGCCGACAAAGAACGCAGTGCTAAAGTATCAAGGGCTGTTAAGGAAGCCATTGACTGCTATAAAAAAATAAAAATAAAAACCAAATTTGTAAGCCCGCAGCTGCAGTCCCTCGTGTATAAATGACATTGATTTTTCTTCCAGTTCAAGCCAGTTACCTACCTAATGATTTAAAGAAGATCCTTGAAAGCTTTTCATCCACACTGAGAAAATTCTTGGTTGCTTCTGTTCAGCCGACCCCTCTATAAGTCAAGCTCTGGTCATAGTAGGTACCTCACTATAGAACTGGTCTTAACAAAAACAAAAAATTTTACAAATTTTTGACTCGCAGTGATATAAGTAGGTAATTAAAACTGGAACTAGAACTACTACAATGTTGGACTATAAATAAATTTTGCAAAATCAGTCAATTTAATAATCATAGAACATTTGTTACCTTATTCGTCATCATCATCATATTCCACTCCTGATTATGAAAAAAACTTGGCAAAATGTAAAAAAAAACACCTAAAAATTGGTACCATGTTGCAAGAGCCTTGTGACATTTTCCCTAATTACCGCATTTCCCTCATCTCATTTTTCGGCATCAGATGCTCCTATGGAATCTTGAGTTCCCCCAATATTGATGTCAACTACTATGATGGTCTTTACTTTAACTCACTTGCCCAGTTTCTCATCACTGGTCGAAGATAACACAATAACCGTTCTTCCATTAACAACACCCTGTCCGTAAGTCATCAACTCACTTAATCACATCCAAAGACGCGTCCCAATTCCTATTCCCCACAAACTTTAAGTTTTCATCTTCCGAACATGATCGACGACCGTCATCAATCAAAATTCTTTAAAAAGCCGCCTATATCGCCACGACTAAAATCAAATTTCCCTATACTACCACCAATTTTCTTGTCCATCTTCAGCGGTCAGAGGGGAACAAAAAGTAATTCGGCGGCGTGCGCGCACGCCTGCGTACAACTCAGCCACTCGTACGTCAACTCAGCCGAATGTCAAACCAACCGAAACCTGATACGCAAACTCTGCAATTATCCTCATTAAAAAAAAACCGACATACGGGAAAGAAATGGAAACAAGTAACTATACCCATCATCCATATACGTATGTAGGTATGCGACGCGACGCCCATAAGGCTATTCGCGGTAGATGACGCGTGCACGCGTGTCAGGCTACTGGGTCGGTAATTTCACCTGTTGACATAGTAAAGAATTTCCGTAAGCTTAATATTCGAAAATTACGCCCTGAGGCAACGACCCGCTGACCACCAGATACAAAGTTGACTGCCGTCAAAAACGTGATTTTATACAGATGAAATTAAACGAAGATTTTGTGGAGTACATATAGTCAAGTAGTCAAGTCAGTGTCGTGGAATTTTTGCAGCCTTTCGTTCCGAATTACAAGGCGAAATAAAACATTAATTTATGGACGTCTTTAGAGATTTTAATAATTGATACTCCTTTACTGAAACAGTTATACACCTAAATGCATATTAATGGTAGTGACATTTCAATTTGGATAGGTGTCGATTGGGTCTGTTGTAAGTGCCGCTTTCTCTGCTTTCTTCATTTTTGTGGTATAAGTGGGTAGTATAGGTAGGTACTATGTCAGCGAAATGTATGAATTACTGTAGTTATTTATTTTGTAATTTTCTCATGAGAGTTGGGAGTTCTTCCCACGGGCTATAGCAGGTACAGTTACATTTCATTGGCGGCACAAACATCAAACTAGGGCTCTACTTTATATTATGCAGAATGCTTTGGAATAAGTAAAGTACCTATTGTCAGTGTTAAAGGCACTTTACACGATAACAGTGAAGTCAAGTATCTTGGAGCATTTCTAGATAAAAAAACTAAGTTGAAACTCTAATATAACCAGCAAAATTCAAAAGCAACCAAAGAAATAAGTCTGGCGACGCATGTATGAACCTGGAACCCTTCAAAGATCACACGCTCGCGTGTCTAGTCTCTTTTGGAGCCATGCGCACGTGTCCAACGGCGGCAACAGAAGTACTTATAGGACTAATACGAATACCCCTCCACATTTATATATCAGAAAAGCGACAATACGCTGCTGAGCAAGCGAATATTAGCAAACGCCCAGAACTAATGGAACTACTTTAGGAACTTCCCGAACCTGACATGATTTGCGCGATCACAGACTGTGATCCAATAAAAATTCTATATACGGAGGTCACAAACAGAGAAGCACGGGTTAGTAATAACCCACCTTACCGCCAAAATGGCCTAAAGTGGTATTGTTAAAAAATAGCCTCGGGAGTGGAAGCTGGTATTCATGGACCAAAGCGAAATGTCTCAATACCTATATGGACAAGAGCCCCAGTGTATTTACATGCCTTTAAAGAATGCGTACATCTTATCTACAATTCAGATTCAGAAAGGCGCTAACATCCATATATTCAAGGACAGTCAATAAGCTATATAAAAGCCCTTAGCTCACCCATTATTTACTCGAAATCAGTGCTGCACTACTCCAAACACTTAGTACCAAGACTACGGTGGATTCCCGGCCATGAGGGAATTGAAGGAAATGAAAAAGCTGATGAACTATCCAAAAAATGCTCTGAAACCCCCTTTATATGACCTGAACCTTACTGCGCAATCCCCAGCTGTATGCTCGGCTATAAAATAAAAAGCTACAAGGATATTTTTTATTGTGAGATCAGCCCAGGTTTAAGACAAACTAAGAAAGCTATCTAGACTTTTAAAAATTATGCCAAAAAAAGATACTAAACCTACGCAATCACGATCTCAAAAATGAAATCACGGCTTGTAGTGCCTTGAATAAATGACATCTTTCTGGTTCTGTAGTCTCGTATAAAGTGAATTTTATTTTATTAAATCTGACATTTTATACAGTGTGAGCATAGGTACACTAAAATTCTGACAATTTATACAGTATTTCAAGATACTACACGGCTATAGATATCACCTTAATAAAAAAGATTTAGTCTAGTTAGGCTACATCTTGAGAAAAACGAAACAGTTGAGCATTATTATCATATTTGAAAGCCCGGCCCTTTGTGGTATTACAAGGAAACCATTTTTTCAGGTGAATCAATATCAGCTACATTAGGAAAGTAGAGGCTCTAAATACAATTCAGACACTTCAAGCACAATAGATCTTTAGGGTCGACCGTGCCTACATTATATCAACCTACATACATGCACCTATGAAAATGTGTATAGAAGCTTGGTCCATGATTTATCAAATCGATTTTCGATAGGTACTATACTCAAAGCTTTACCTATAGACTAAGAGCTAGCAACGTTTTTTCTCAAGTCATTTCAGCAAGGCTGTAACTTTGTGAGCTTAATTCGGGGTGACTACACGAAAATATATTTCTGGCAGCGCTGCGTTGGTTTATATAATGACTTGCTAAAATGACTTGAGAAAAAACGTTGCTAGCTCTTACTCTACTATCTCCAGTGCTGTAGCCAGGATTTTGTTTCGGGGAGGGGCTTGCTTCCAAATCTTACGAGGAATAAATCAAAAAACTATGTATATTCCAATTCATTGATTTCTAAATCTAAATCTAAATCTAACAAAAATCATATGTGCTTAAACGAATATACTTAATAAGTTTTTTACACACACTTTTTCAAAGCAGAAGTCGTCTTGATTTTTTTTGACATGAGATCATTCACCTTATCTGTATCTACATTAATATCCGAATGAACAGATATCATAGCAAGTGAGATTAACCTTGCATTCTCCATAAGACCATAACGCCTCGGGACACTGGTTTAATCCTTTTCATAGCTGAAAGGGTTCTTTCAATGCTAGCTGTGGTCACTGGAAGCGTGGCCAAAACCGTAAGCAAGAAATTTATACCTCTAAAGCAATTGTTTGTCTCATAACCAATTTCAAATCTTCGGCTGAAGGATCACTCGACGATATTTTTTCGCACCAAAAAATATACTCAGCTTTCACAGCTGGTTGCTTATTCCCAAATGCGCGGCGGATCGCTTTTCATGGCGGATTGGTATTTTTGTGTTTCCAAAAGCTTTCAAAAGCGATAGCTATTCAGGTAACGGATTGCTGGCGGATTTATTCCCAGTAATCCTCACAATAGCTATCGCTTTTGAATGGATCGAATCGCTTTTGGAGATATAAAAATACCTATCCGGCATGAAAAGCAATCCGCCGCGCATTTGGGAATAATCCCCCTGACAACGAAAATCGAAATTGCATTCAAAGTAACGTGTTAGATTTTCCATTTCGTTTACGCTTGAAACGATGGAAGAACGTCTTCGTTGACCATGAAACTGTCCGTAAGATTTTGTATTAACGAATCTATGCAAGGAATCAGTATAGACAGAGACACTCTAAAATAGGCTTCAGTAGAAGAGGTTTCTGGATTGGAATTCGTTGTTTTTTTCAATGAAGTTCTTGGAGCTCTTAATTCAACTTTAAATAAGTCCTCGGCAACACAAATTTTTAAATTTGATTGGCCTCGACGCCAGTAATGCGTTTCGCCCCGATGTGGTGGGTGGGCTCATCAGTAGACGACCACCACATCTGATCTAGACGCACTGTTTGTCCGATTTTCACCGAGACTAATGATTTTTCAATCAACAAGTGACTGTGAATCATGCGAATCTTTGGTTCAAAGGCAATCGCCAAGGGCCTGGCTTGTCCATGTGATCAAACTATTTTCAAATTATAAACATATTTAAGTTGGGATGCGGATTAAAAAGCCTCTCTGAAATAATCATCGGCATTTTCTATGATGTTCTTAAGAGAATTCAGAACTTCTTTTGAGCGGTCGATTGCAGAAACGAAATCTAATGATTTGTTCTGTAGGAAAGCTGATAAGGGCAGCGTTAAAGTGAACAGTTTTTCGCATACAATGAGGCTTACTAGAAAATCACTTTTTTGGGCCGCTGCCAAAAGTGTTGATGCTTTCGAATAGGCATAGAAGTCGAGTTTTTCGGCTCGCTGGTGGTGGGTGTTATCTTATGATATTTTTGAAAGTTATTGCATTTGAAAGGTTGCTGCTGCAGACTAGCCCAATATTTTTGTTAACCAATTTTGTATATGCCGTTTTCAATGGCGTTGATTTGTAAATAATAAAACAGTTTTAAAAAAAATCCACCATCCGACATTACTATCTTAGGATCTGTTATCTCTGTTACCACTTAAAGGCATACACTTAAGAGGAACTTTACCCTCCTTTAAATGTCCGTCAATTAAAAACCCCTACCACCATAAATACCGAAATAATAAAACCATCGATACTCTTAACGCAGCAATCAGGGTTCGTTTCAGTGGCAATGGGCTACACACTATATAAATCGGTCCGCAGCTTCGGCTACTTTGTTGCCAACATTATCATAAAGCAATTGACCAGAGATACCTTGATTGTAGATACATAACGCATCGCATCATGCCAACGTTGTAAAAGCTGCCTGCATATGAGTCAGTGCGCCTCCGCTACAAGTTAAATGCATTATTGCATGCCACCTGTCATAAATATTTCTGGCAGCTTCAGTGTCCGCTATCGTGTGCGGTGTAATTTAATTTCATTTCCAAAACGACAATCAAAGGATGGTCAAGGTAAAAGCTAGATATTTGGCTCACGCAAAATATTGTAGGTACGTACCCTTTTGGCGGCAAATTGTCCTTTCAAGGTTCTATATAGTGAAATGTAACTTCTGAACAAAAACGACAGGTATACTCACCGCCCCCCTTTGAGGGTTAGACCAAAGTGTTATCACCCGTCAATAGCTTCACTTACTAAGCTTGTAAAGTCACAGCTACAAGCTATAACCATCAAGTAATAAACTGATTATATTCCATTTGCCCAGATAAGGAGGTTCTTTTGAAGTCCCCCATAGCCATATGTCAATGGCAAGCGCGACTTGTGGGTACATTGGTCTCCCTTGTCCCGCATGGAACATGTGTTAACAATGATAAATTGCTGACTGTTTTGTTTTGTATTCGAATGTAAATCCCGACACGGCTGTCATAAACAAAACATACTGCAAACTCTGTTCGGGTTTAGATTCAAGACATCCGCAAAGTTGGTCTTTCCGGTTGTGGTGGTGCGGCCGCAGACGTGTGTCGTCGCGTCGCGTCTTCAGATTGAATTGAAGTAAGAAGAAAAAAATAATAAAAGCAAATCATAAAGTATTTATGAGATGTCTCAAGGTCGATGGTATTTGGTGCGTGTGTGTGCCCTGATGCCTGTTGATTCGCTTCCAATGTTCACCGTGCGCACTCAGAATAAATATTGAGCCAAGTGACAAGCTCCTGGCTCAATTATTCTGTAGTTTATTGCTGCTAATGATCAGTGCGCATGCATACGGGCTGTCAATTAATTGACTTCTGCTTCATAGACCAGGTGTCTGCGCGATGATGCCACCACTATTGGTTGGCGTGCGCCAACTCTAGCCGAGCCGACTCATGTGTTCATGTCACTAACTCGCTGGTGGCATTTAATGCCCGATCACGTTTTGTGTTTCATTCTGACTGCGCGTGAGGGCAGCAACGTTTTCTCATGTCGTTAGTCATTAACTGAATGAAACCTGCATACTATGCATTGTCGAAAGATGGGTACAATGATAACTGATAAGGATTGGTACGTCTTTTTTTATGGTTTCAAGGCAGTTTGCTGGCGATAAGTGATTGAAAGTGGCGCCCCTCTCGCAATAATCGATTTGTAAGATTAGGTTGTAGCTATAAACACGGTCTTAAGGATAAAATTTCTACAAATTCAGTTGAGAAATTTATCAAATCATTTTGTTTAAAATGATTTTTGTTCAAAATCAGGCAGTTCCTTTACTCGAACTGTACAGATTTTGTATTGCCAGTTGCACATTGAATGGCGTTGTCTTGTGTTAAAGGAACTCTTGAAGTTTTTTTTTTTTGGTTCTCCGTTTACACATCTATTACACTATTTGTCGTACCTAATAGAAGACACATTTCTAACAAAATTATGCAAAATATAATCAAATGGGCAAGTGTAGAGTAGGCACCAATGTAAACAAATCTTTTTTTGAATAGGTTCAGGCTCCTTTTCAATTTGGGCGCCACCGTGTCCTATCCATCTCAAAATTCAAATTAAACATTTTCGGACAAGGTGTCGACGTCGCAGCATAGCTCTTTCGTCGTAGAATCGTCTCCTATAAAAACGGTGGCTACATGAAATTTGACTCCAATGAAAAATTGCCCTAAACTGAAAATGAAAAATCACCCCAAAAAATTACATGAAAGGTAACAGAAAATTGCGTAAAATTCTGCGAATTGGGGTGGCAATTCATATTCTGGGGCCTTATTTCATTTTTCAGTTTGGGCTAAAATCACATTATGAAAAATTACCCCAAAAGAAGAAATGAAATACCTAAGACCCCAAACGAAAAACGAAAACGTACGTAAACTGCAACACCCTGCTTGGGCTTACTGGTCAGATTTATTTCATTTTTCTTTGGGCCTTATTTCATATTTGAAATTCGGATATTATTACATTATGAAAAACAGTCCCAATTTTGGTGTAATTTTTCATTCTTAGTTTGGAGCCATTTTTCATTGGGGCAAATTTCATGTAGCCAAAAAAGGTCTACCCAAACGGGCGCAATTATCTTACGAAGTGCGAAGAGTATTTCTCTCGAAATAACCACCACAGATATCGTCATCTGCTTTTGAAAGAGTTTATAGGGAATTTGGTCTTTGTATATTTTCAGCCCAAAGAAACAGCTGCTGGCAAGTGGTATTTTACGTTTGATTTCTAATGTGATGCCGTTTTCAGATAGAGCCGAATCAGAGAAAGTTTTCTTACTATCTCAAAGATGTAGCTATCTTTCGGGACGTTTTATCCGATTCATCGATGATTGGTGTTCCTTCTTTTTGAAAGCCTTTTTGACATCGAATGTCTCTGTGAGGTCGTTTCCGACCGTGATGCAGCAGCGAGTATTCACAGACGGAAGTAATTTGTAGCGATGCTAAAATTACGCATATCCCGAATGGAAGGGACCTATAATTTTATACCGAGTCCGAAGGGCTGAATTGAGAAGCTTTTTAAGCACAGTTATACTCTCGGATGTTTCTCAGGCGTTCGCAAGTTGTGACGCAGTAGAAAATACCTTAAGATGTAATTTGAGTTTTCCGGGGATCGAGGCTTGGATCCCTCGCACAGTAGTCCAGCACACTGATCCCTGAGCCACTGCGCTCAGGAAGGTGGTAATCTTCGAATGACGAATCTGAGCCCCTACGTAGTGAAATGAGGACCACCGTCAGGTCCACCAGTTTTGGATATTTGATCAGATGGACGAAAATGTTGCCTATAGTCGTCTTCGTCTATACAGAACTAACATTTTTCTGCGGCTTCGCTCACGTTACAGTACTTAGTGTGCTTTGCTGCGCGCTAGGTAGGATGAAGAAATAATTCCCTATACAAACTGAATCCAAATTTTCCCCTCGCTAATAACTCGGGCGCAAAACGAAATGTGCAAAATCAGAGAAATCGATTTTTATTATTTCTTATACCTACTATAGAGCACACAAAATAAGTTTGAAATCGATCGGATAAAATAAGAATTTATTTTCCTCTACAAAATTGTACGTCCCTCTTTTTCCCTTTTGGAATTCGAATTTCTCCAAATCTGTTTCTAGTCCTCACTTTGGCCATAAAAGGAAATTTGTTATAAAATGTCAGCTTCCCAGCTCTAACTGTTTGGGCTGGGCGTTGATCACAAATTGGCAATCAATCAGTTTAATGTATGAAATGGTAAGTTCTGTGTAACATCGACAACTCTACGGGGTTATAGCTCCCCTTTGTGTCATAAAGTTCGTTCAAAAACTCATAATCTGAAGGCTTCAATTGTCTCAAAATTATACTAATTCTCAAATAAAATTTATACAACAAAATTAACATACAATTTGCACTCTGTGTCTGTATAATCAGAGTACGTAGGTACCAGTAGGCACGAGTTGGTCCTACTTTTGAAAATTTACTCAAATATCATCATGTAAATACCCGTTGTCATCATCATTTACAACAGTTAATTATGTTTCAAAATCCCGCAAAATCGAGGTCAGCCCATTTACCTGTCTCACGATTTTCAAAATCCCTAAATAACCATTCAAAGTGTTTGCTCTTTCTCTCTCTGTCTCGCTCCCCGCCTTATCTCGTTTAATGATTATTTTTTCCATCGAGTTGTGAGAATACCTGTCCCTTTTGGTTGACTTTCATTAATTCTGGATAGGGTTTCTGCTTCCAGACAAATATATGGAATGCCCCAGGAGGAAATTCTTTCGTGTTTATTCTGTTGCCGTTTTGGTCACTCTCGTGCGCAATCAGATGTCGTGCGCACTTGCTGCAGCCCTACAGGTGTATCTTGATGGATTGTTCACACCTGATCATTAAGTATGTATCTCTGGTATATCGTTTTATCGGTTAGAGAGTCGCAAAGGGGACTCTTGCAAAACTGTTCGCAAGTAATGTTTAGTGGATAGTGGGTAAGAAGGACATGCTCTCGCATGTGACCCAGATTTAATTAGTAACGAAATATGATACTCCCAGAGCGCAGTTAGTTGATCGACATAATTTCTGCTGCCAAATTGCTCACAAATTATGATTAATCGATGGACATTGTAAGATTACGCTAGCCATTGCGTATTGTATGCAATTTTGTGCACGCAACCATGGTAGGTATATGTGCCGAGGAAATTAATAAAACGTAAAGGTGCTCAGAATGATATTTGATTGATTGCAGTTATTGGAGAAAAGACGGCCGCGTGTATGTAATTATTATGCGAACGCCAATTAAAATTGTGTAAAAGTTTGACCTTGTTTACAGGAGTGCAATTATATTATAGTTACCTACATTTCATCGTTTCATAGAAGTGGTCACAAAAAGTGAGAATGTGAACGATGAAAGACTTGTCATGCCAATTAGGAAATCGAAAAGCAATTTGTAACATAATTATGCTTGAGCAAGGAAATTGAGAAACCTTATATCTATTGGTGTTAGTACAACAAATATAATAGATACGAATGATTCATAAGCAAATGATTCAGAGGCAAAATTGAAGAATTCGCTTTTCATAATGAAAATCGCAATTTTCAATCTAATGAGCGAAGTAATTAAATTAAAGAATTCGATTTTAATCTCACCCAACAAAGGGTTTGAGACTTTTGTGTATGCATGCAAGAATGGAAATTAGGATCTAATAACCAAAAAATTGGTGGGCGCAGTAGCGCAGTGGTTAGTGTGCTGGACTACTGTGCGAGGGGTCCCAGGTTCGATTCCCGGAAAAACACAAATTACATCTTAAGGCTTTTTTTACTGGGCCACCTCTCGCGAACGTCTGACAAACATTCGAGAGTATGACTGCCCTGAAAAAGCTTCTCAATTCAGCCGTTCGGGCTCGGCATAAAATTGTAGGTACCTTCCATTGGTTCCAAAAATAGAAACTCACACAAACGAATGGTTGCGAGAAGCTAGGCCTATGGTGTCGCCTGTTGCGCCACCTATTTATTTATTATTAACCAAAAAATTTAAATATCGGGTTTTTTTTAGAATATAACTGTAAAATTCTGAGCAGGACATTATTTCTAAAATTTGTTTACAAAAACTATAATAGCTATATACTATATTTACAAAAAAAAAAGCTTTTACAATTTCGACTTTGAGTCTAGTTCGTTCTTCAGTCCATTGGCTTGTTATCAAAAAAAATATTCGCTCAACATTAGCATTATGTGCAGAAATTGAAAAAAAAAAAAAAAAACTGCAATATAGCTATGAAAAGCGGACAAAATAGGATCTAAAAAAGAGTACATCATTGCGGTAGGGTACGTCATGTCTTAAGGCCGTGTGCCAATCGCGCTGAATAATTATTCTCGGTTGATTTTCAGACACATATGAAAGTTTTGAAAAAAAAAGTTCACTAACTCAAATCTTAAAATATCTAGAGATATTTCCTTAGTTTCCGGGGAAGAGATAAAGAAATCAATTTGAATTTCTGGGATTTTGGAAATTTTGCTTGGGACCCGAGTTATTGGCGACAAAATATATTTCGTATATTACAAACCAAAATATTGTGCATTTTGCATTTTGGCTGGCATCCACGGATTTTCAAAATATTGGAAAAAGTTTTTCTCAGTGAAGGAAATCCTGTCGCATAAACAACATAAAAAAGATTTTATATTTTTGGTGGATTTTTGACATCTTTGAAACATAAGCAAAAGTCGTTCCACTGCCGGGTGAAGAGAAAGCCATTTCCTTTTTGAATGGTATACAGGTGACTGGAATTCATTGCCGAGCAATTCAGCAAAATATTTAATATTTTTAAACCGATTGCATCGACTTCAATAGGTAAGATCGCATTAGAATTTTTCATTCAGTGTTTTGGAATCTTTCTTTTTGTTGTTTGGTTTAGTGGCAAAATCGCCACTAAAACTAAACAACATTATGGATTCTACAGACAATAACCATTTAACAAACCTTTCTTTTGTCGATTACCAAAGTTGGTATTACAATAATATGTTGCAGAAAAAGCGGGAACAAAATCGGCACTTTCAAGCTCTTTTAATTTCGAATCCTATTCTCTCGACGATGAAAAAATGAAAAACCCGGACAATCTAGAAAAACTATCCGGGACGTTCCCCGCATAGGCGAAAAAGAGTACATGTCCGGGAAAACCCGTACGAATGGCAACGCTAACTGTGTAGGTAATTCAATATTGTAATTTTTTTTTAGTATTCTACCCATTTTTGTTCATATGTGCATTTAAAAATTTATTAATTGTTTTGTTCTTGCTCTACAAATACTATTTTTAGGTAACAAAATTGGTCTAACAATTTAGGTATTATCGTTTAATTTATTGGGAATTTTGTTTAAATCCATCCATCTCTGAATCTCTGAAGATATTTTAAACACCTCTTGAATAAACCTACAATACTTACATTTTTTCCACGTTTATTGCATCATTTTCATTTCCACTTTAGCTACAAATTTTAGGTCGTTTTGCAGACAATTTCTGAGTTAGCGTTGAAAAAAAGTTTAGTTGTAGTTTTGTGATGTCGAAAAATTTCGTAATATGGGAAATCCCTAAAAGAAGACAAATTGAAAATTTTTTCAAAAAGATACCGGACAATTTTTTTTTAGATAAAAAGAGGACGTCTGGTCAGCCTAGGCATAGGTATTCATATTCTCTCGGAAAAGGGATTGTCCGCCTTTAATACTTCTATCTACAATGCTGCTGAAGATTCCGAAGTGCTGAGTTCTTTATTAGCCTCAGAGTCAGCATACTGGATGTGCTTATATACAATAATAGGTATGTGGTAACCTACGCCTCGGTTTTATGCCGGGTGAAAACTGTAGTAAGCTTCTGTATAGGGTTGAACATTATATTTGTTGGGGGACATATATTTCGGTATACTTGATAGAAGATCATGTGGAGGGCAGAAACTTCCTTATAGGACGAAACAATCGGGAAGTGACCAGACACGTGGAACAACCGAATATGGTCAACCGTTAAAGAATGTAGACAGGCTATAAAGTTGTTGACGTGCTCCGCTCAAAGAACAGTTATAAGCTTAAGTCGTGGTTGAGGAACATTGAATTTCGGGTATCAATTAAGAAAGATGGGTCTAATAAATGATGATACCTAAAACTATGCCCGGATGGAGCTGAAAGAGCGGCACTTACACTATGACTATATGTATAATGCCAGTGTCCTGCACTAACGGCAGAAGAATAAAGATCTTGGAATATCACTGTGTTGAAATCAAGTCGATAGTACATGAACATGATAGTACCCGGTTTATGGTTTACCAGTAGTATCATAAACTATCTACCAGAAAGGTGGCAACATTAACTACCTATGAATCTTGCGAGAATCAAGTAGAGTGTAGTTATTGTAATTGCGTGCTAGAGATACACGGCTAATATGCCCTAACTCGCAGTTTTTATCCAAAATCTTGAATTACTGGTAAAATGTACTAGTTACTATCTGAGCCTGTCTTATTCTACGTGTGCGTATAACCGTATCAAGTCAGTTAATCGACCGAAAACAAGTGATCAAAAAATAATTTTCTAGGATAACAAAATAATGCTAGATAGTAGATATCATTACAATGTTTGCTATACTCATATATAACATTTTTTACTTACATGCAAACAAATATTGGAACAAAATTTGCTGGAATATGTTTGAGTACCTATGCCCACTACATAATCATATTGTACACCTATACAGCAACTTTGTTAGGATTCCTCCTACATCGATCTTTTCTGTCAGTTCGCCACATGATTCAATTTTAATTGAACGTTTATTAAGCGATTTAGTGCAGTAGTTTGTTAACATTTCTCACTGGCCTTCATCAGAAATGGTGTCAAAACTCAATGGGTGCCGAAAATGTGTTACCTTTCTTGATTGGTCATTTAGTATAGGTACTGTATAGACCCTTCATTGCGACCAGCATGAGCGTAATCATCATTCGGTTCGCGGTTTGATTCGTTTTGCAAGTATTTTCAATTCAATAAGGACTTCGTCTTCAATTTAATTTATTTTGTTCGGTTTGAGGTTCCTTCTTTTCTTCGTGTTGGGTTTTTTTTTTTGCTTAAGCATTTAATTAAATCGACCAGAGCAGATCGAAGTGCAGAAATAATTTCATAATTAGGACGAATGATCGGACAGTAAGTGCTTGTGACCGATCGCGTTTATATGTTCACATCATAGGATACCGACACAGTCAGTGTGTCTGTGTCGAAAGTGCTTGAGATAAAGACATATACAACTTTGGAGCTATGTTTGTCGGCTGGCTGACATTTTAGTGAATTCCAAGTAATCGGATGAAAGCGAGGCGGCAGCCCTCTTGGCATGCGACAGTGCAATTGCAATTACTAATTGGGATTTTATATGAGTGAAAGGTATTTGCAACTTTGTACGTATACTATAACAGGGAGGCGCAAGGAAAGGGTTTATTTCGTTCAAGTCTACGATATCGACCAAAAAAAAGTCAGAGCGTTGGAGCATAATTCTTTTGGCTGGCCTTGATATATCATTTATACTGTTCGGATCGATTATGATGCTTCATTGATTCAAGATTTTCTTATGATAAATTACATATTTCTTAACAGTTAAGTACAAGGACCGGAAATGTGATTTTGATGGTTGTGGTATTTAGTCAAAATTGAAGTAGACTTGCATTCCTTTGGTTCGAGTTGAAAGTAAAAACGCTGCTGCACTTTGAATCCAAGCTTCTTTATATAGTACAAGGTCTCATAATAAAGAGTTTACAATTTAGGAGTAAAAAAAACACATAAAAATACAGTTAATTTGTTTGTACAGAAAAAATAGTTTTATGCCAATAATGTTGATCAACATGGGTTTTTGGACTCCCTGAAAGTACCTACGATGCACAAAATTATTTACGCGGCTTCAATTCTTGCGCAAGCTGGATTTTATTAGCACTTACACCAAGATCTTTCTGCAAAATCTTATAAAAATGGAATTTACGACTCACTGATCATCAAAACGCAAAGCCCAAAACCCTTGCACTAGAAAGCAGAAATTTTGCACAGGGGTTCCCTTTATGAAGCATGCATACTCATACAGCATACAAGAAATAAGGAAGGATATTTCGAAATTCAACCCGTAAAGGGGGGGTAAAATTTTGTATGGGGGTATTTTTATTTTCATCTGATTGACTTCAAACTCGGTTTGTGTAGTCTATTATAAGAAATAAAGATAATCAATCCTTCCTATTTTGAAAATTTTGCTTAGGTCCCGAGTTATTGGCGATGACCCCTTCTAAGGGGGGCATTTTTCTTAACTCACAAACCGTTCGTCGTATCAATTTGAAACTTTATAATGCGTCCCAACCTCTGTCGCCTTTGAATATGCTTATCGCTTCATCTAACTCCAGCTTACCTAAGAATTGTATCGTAAGAATGTGTCATACGCATATATAGATACTGCTAGAGAGTGGTACTCATCCTCACGATCTTTTCGGTTGCATATGTTGGGCAGTGTGGAATATAATTAAGGATTTGAGAACTAAGAAAGAAATATGTTGTGACCCGTAGATAGTGGCTCAGTCTGCTATAGTATAATCTGTGTTTAGATGCTAGCGCTGTACCTACAAATTGATCATATAATCTTTGACCTGTTTTCTCGCATAGGGCGTTAAAAGTATTTTTCAGAGATACTAACTACTCCTTAGGTACTTTCTTAGATATGTTTCCTGTGCGATATATAAATATGAAAGAGAAAACTAGCTGACTGTAAAGAAGTGTACCAAATCCTGAGGTCTACGCGAGCAAAGCCGCAGGCTTTATCCACTTCCATATAGTGGCCGCAGTACATGCAGATACATCTTAGTTCTGCACCTAAATAATTTTTAGCTCTGTCCACGGAGCGCTAATGCGAGAAAAAGATTGGCACAGCAACAGCAACAGCAACTTTGACAGCCACAGCGCACTTTTTAGAGCCCCTGCTTTTTAATGGCTGAAGTTACATTAGCACAGCAACATCGACATCGACATCGACATCGACATCGACGTTAGAGCTAAGTCCTAAATTCAATGTTGCTGTGCAAATGCTACCAACACCACGGTGACTTTTTCAGTTCTCTCAACTTTCGAATGCTGACATACTGAAGGTGCAGCATCATTACCAGATATAGACAAAAAAAGTTTCAGCAGTCTACAAACTATTCTTATATAAATTACATATTTATAAAATACTATTTTAATTTTTTTTTGATTTAGATTGCCTTTCATTTTCGATTGGCAAAAGAAATCAATTCTTTTTTGTGATCTGCAGGCGTCAAATTATTTACTGTCGGTGGGACGTGATTTTGAATTCTAGTTTTACTATTGCAATGTGGAAACGAGTTATCTAATTCAATCGTCGCGAGTTGTGTTAAAATTAATGTTTGACAAGCTATTAAAAGAAAAGTACATACAAATTTTGATTTGATGTTTGATTGGGCAGCAAACATCTGAAAAACACTATCGAAAATGACATCAGATATGTTTTTCGAATTTTATACTTTAGCTACCACCAAGTATCTATACTCGTACATACCTGCTGGTACTAAGTACGTGATTTGCTCTTACATTTTACAGGTCGTCATGTACCTGATATCATTTTTTCGCATTTACCATTTATTTTGGAAGATATAAAAGGTAATCTGGTAATGCTGCATTGCAATCAACTCACAACAAATTTTTTTTTCCTCCCTTGACAAAGTTGCTGTCGATGTTTCCAATGTATTTCATGCGGCTTCTGCTGTTGAAGTTGCTGCTGCTGTCAAAGTTGCTGTTGCTGGTGCTGTGGTAATCTATTTCTTGCATAAAATACGCTTGTCGTCATTTGCAGCTTGCATTGCCGCTTCGTGGACAGTGGTTCGTTTGTTTATATGGAGCTGCAAGGAATGTGCAAGCAAGCATACACCAAGATGCAAATGACGAAAGCGTGCGTATGAAGCGTAGCTACGTGGACAGTAGGCCTATGTTGTAATGTTCTGTCTAAATTGATTGTCTGTCTTGTATATCGCTCATCTTATGTCATATTTCGAGTAATATGTAATTTCGTTAAGTTCCCCTACAAATATTCCATGATACTGTGAGGATGACCTTATGCCTGAAAAGGTATTTCTCAGAATACAAAACACAGAACACTCATTAGTATAACAATAATTATCACGTTTTATTATCACAGATATTTATATATTATTATTAGGGAATTACAATTAGTTTACATTCATTAACACTCGGTTTATATTAATATTACACTCGTTTTGCTTATACTAGTTTTACAATCATTGGAGCTACTCAAGTCAATGCGACCGCGCGGATGAATATAATAATTACTACTGCTCATTCTACATTCTACCTACAGCCGGCAACCCTTTAGCTGGGAGATACATATTTTTCCCCTTTTGGAGATATCGCTCGTCTGTCTCTCCTTTTTACATTCGATATAATTGTATTTGTATGTGTTACCTTACAATTCGGCCATCCTGACATGCAATCGTCCCGATTGACCGATAACCTTTCATTAGCCCAAGACTTCATGTTCGCCACTTCCCACACTCCCGCATAAGGTATCTGACTCAATTGCAAGTTATCAACATCTTTAACTAAATACCTATCGTTTGGTAAAACTTTCTTAACCACGTAGGGGCCCTTATACTTTGGCGCGATCTTTCTACACGCACCGGGTGTACTTATGAAATTCCTAACCATGACATAGTCACCCACTCTATACTCCTTATGTGTCCGATTACGATCCTTTAATGCCTTATTGTAGGCCTGACTTTTCATCATATTATTCACAGCTTTTTTCCTCATTTCTATTAAATTCCTCTCATTAGTGCACCCATCAATCTCCTCTAGTTTTTCCCTTAAATGGTCAACCACTCGACCCTTCTGTCGAACCCCAAATAGCAACTGACTGGCACACATGCCGGTACTTTTGTGAACCGTATTGTTCAACGCGAACTCAATCTCTGGTAATACCTGATCAAGGGACGAAACAGTCCCAGCACTCGTCAACTTAGCTATCATAGGAGCCATGCTCCTGTTAACCCTCTCCACTTGCCCGTTTGCCTGAGGAGAGCCAGTTGCTATTTTCACATGTTTTACGTTACGGTCATTGACAAAACTCTCAAAATCTTTAGAAGTGAAGGCGCTTCCTCTGTCGGATACTACCACTGTCGGTCTACTATATGATTTAAAGTAATCCTTCAGACTACTTAAAACTTCTCCTGTACCCGTTGATCGAACGGCGTACAGTCTAGTGAATTTAGAAAAAGCATCTATCACCAGGAAAACATACTTTTTCTTGGCATTCCTGATTGACACAGGTCCGAAATGGTCAATGTGTATTGTTTCAAATGGTATATCTCCTTTGGGTATGTTGTGTAACATACCCTCATGCTTTCCTGCTTTCGATGAAAAGACTATACATTTCAAACAATTGCTAATGTAAGTTTTTGTATCGAATCACTCATACATGGGTTATTATTGTACTTGTGTATGAGTCTTTTACTTTAAATATGACATATGAGCCAGCTGGCGACTCTCATCTCCAAACAAGAGGTCGTCAGGCGGTCTCAGTCACAATCTGACAGTACAGTAGTACAGGCCGTATAGTCGTAAAGTCCAGTAAAGTAGAGACTAATAATCGTATAGTTAATAGTACAGTACAGAATAAAGAATTAACAATAGTCGGGTTTTTATATATTTTCCCGACTTTAAACAAAAGTCGCCGTGTTTTATTTCCGCCTTATACATTGGTCCACGTCGAGCCGGATCTTAGAATCAGTGCAATAAAAATATATATATCCTATTAAAAAGTGTAAAAAGAAATAAAACCTGCAATTCTGTGTTCGTGTACAGTGTTAGTAAAGGTTATAAAAAAGTGGTACAGAAAATACTGCAAAGTACAGGCTCCCATCAGTAAAAAACCATAAATTATACATATATATGTGTATTCCCTTTTGAACAATAAAATGTCCAAAAGACGACGAACACGAGTGCAAAGTGCGACGTTGCCGATATTTTTGTGCGAGTTGGAGCAGGCCGCAAGTTGACACATCAGCAAAAACAACACACAAAATAACGAAAGAAAACAGTACAGGCAGTGAGTGAATCTATTTTTAGCCTCACACACAAAAAAGAAGAGTGAAGAAAAGAAAAAGGCATCGTATAGGTTTACTTGCAAAAACAAAAAAAAAAAAGGTACAGTACAGAAGGTATACGAAAAGTTTCCACTGGTCGCCGCGTCGACGGCAGCCAGGTGGCGAAAGAGAATACGAAAAGGAACAAAAAAAAAAACAAGCAAAAAGTACAGGGTAAGTGATATGACATCATCGTATAGGCAAGGCATTATTAGTTGTGAACTCAACGTGAGCGGTGTTAAAACAAATATCAATATCAAAATTAATTAATTTAGCTAGAAAATATCTTTTGTGCAAACAACTGGTAAGTACAGAATGTACAGAGTGTTTCATTAAATGAATTGTATAGATTGTACAGGAAATAGTTCTAGAAAGTGGTGCAAATTGTTTTAGTATAGAGTCAAAATAAAAACATGTTGTTCAAGTGAAAATACAAGAACACATCTTTTAGTGAAAATGCAAGAACATATTGTTCAGTGCAGTCAGTGAGCGTCGATGACGTTTAATGTCAATTACGTGCACAACTGCTGAGGCAGTGTGACACAGAAAATTATTGGCATGTATAGATAAAGTGTACAGTGAATTCATAGAATTTGTATAGGAATATGTGTACAGTGAGCTCAAAGAATTTGTATAGGCACATAGAAGAAATATAGTGATCACTATGAGGTAGTAGAGGAGTGTACAGTGTATAGTGTAGTGTACAGTGAAAGTTATAGGTTTGTAGAGGAATTAAAAAGCATGCTTGTCAGGTAGTCATTAAATTAAAGTGGCTAGTATAGGATGTTAGAATTCCACGCTCAATAAAGCTAGCACAAGATGCAAAAATGCTGAGTGATAGGAATAGGGTACAGGATATGACATGTCAGTATAGTTATAAGTATAGGTGTACAGGCAAAACAAACGCACAGAGTCAGAGCAAGGAATATATTCACATTGCAGTACAGGTTAAAGAATTGTGTAGACTGCACATGCGGGCTCAATCAAGATGTCCACAGCAAGTCGAAATTCGCAAGTGTACAGAAAATAATTGTAAAGAGTAAAACAATAATTTGCATCCACTAGAACGAATCAGATATTAAAGTACAGATCGTACAGTACACGCTCCAATGAGGGGTGTTCTCTCATACAAGTACAGGTTATAATGGAATTATCTTTTCTTTCTTCCCAAGCTATTTCGACGAATCGAGATGGAAGCTATTCAAGCCAAAGCGACGGCCCATACCATCAGCATGGCGCGCAAGTTTGCGGAGGAGGAAGCAGCCGCAATTTCCTATAAAAATGCGGAACTGCGCCTCAAGACAGTACAGGATGACTGGCAGAGCTTTTGCAAGCTACATGAAGTTCTGCTAGCCGAAGCGAAAGGTGATGCTGTGATCACATGCGTCGACTTCAAAGAGTCAGTAAAGGAGGACTATTTGTGGGCGTGCGCAGCGTTAGAGGACAGAATGGAGGAGCTGCGTCCTAAGGTACAGGACAACGTACAGGGTACAGGAGTACAGGAGGTACAGAGTACAGGAATAAGAGTACAGGTGGACATGCCATTCCAACAGCATGATCTAAAGAACACTTGGGGTGAGTTCGATGGGACTTACACCAAGTGGTTAGGATTCCACGATAAGTTTACTGCGGCCATTCACGACAACGACAAGGTCGCACCAGCCTATAAATTCGCGTACCTCCAGAAGTCGCTCACTGGAAGCGCCGCCAGGACCATGGGGGAGTGGCGGCTGACTGCCAATAACTACAACGAGGCTTGGGAGAGGCTCAATGAGATCTACGATCAGAAATATCTGATCGGGCGCGACCATCTGCGCCAGTTGCTACATCTTCCTAAGCTCAGTGGTCTGCCGTCAGCCAGTGACCTCCGAAGGATGGCAAATACGACGCACGAGGCTATGCGTCAGTTGAAGGCATTAGGACTGCCAGTAGAGAACTGGGACTTCTTCGTTGTACACATTTTGTGTGAGAAGCTGGACCAGGAGATGGCTCGTCAATGGGAGCTCCAGCGCGACTCCGACCAGCCAAAGTTGTCAACGATGCTGCGGTTCATTGACAAACAGGCAGCTGCGTTGACCAACGTGACAGACGCTCGTAAAGAAAGTACAGGCCGTACAGACGTAGAGGAGGCTGCTAGACAAGCTGCAGCCAGAGCAGGTCCAGCACCCAGAGGCAAAGTACAGGACAGGGCGACCACCTCCAAAGGTGCTTCTAGGAGCTCCGGTCGTCCTCCATGTGAGGTATGTGGAGAGAACCACCAGATCTGGGACTGTCCGGACTTTGCCGCTCTCTCGTTCAAAGGCAGAAAGGACTTCGTAGAGAGGCGAGCAATTTGCCCAAATTGCCTAAAACATGGGCATAAAGATAACAATTGCTTCCAGAGAGGTTGTGCCCGCTGTCCAGGGGCTCCAAAGCACAACATCTATTTGTGCCCATCAAGGGAAGTCAACAAACATGTGCTACCAGCCATACGAGTACAGGCAAAGGAAGAGGGCGAAAACCAGTACAGGGCTCCGGCACCAGCTCCAGCACCGGCTCCAGCTCAGGCTCCTACCAGGGGTAGGGCAAGGCGAGCAACCAACAGGTTGAAACAGGATTGACTAGACAGGCAACAGTATAGGCACGTACAGAGGAGCAGTTATATGGACGTACAGACAGACGATAAAGATGAAGAGGCAGCCGAGATTTTGTTTGCAGCCAAGCTGCAGACGCTGAACAGCAAAATTGGCGAGCTGAAAGTAGAGGAAGCAACGTTAAACCAGCAGTTGCAGAAATTATCAAGGAAAAGAAATGTACAGGAAGGTATAGGAGAAAGAGTCCAAAATGTAGTGCCAAGAAAATTGCGTAAAATAAATAATAAAGCATATGTACAGTCTATTGATTTCTCGAAGCAGGAGGGTTCCTTGATCCCAACTGCTATGGTAAAGGTTGCATTTGATGGCCTGATGCATGGGCCCTTTCGTGCAATGTTAGATACAGGGTCCCATCTAAACCTGATGGTGGACAAGCTGAGAAAGGAGCTAAGGATTCCTACTAAGAATGCAACTGGGAAACTAGTTGGCATTGATGGCGCTCCCTTTGCAATTACACGCAAGGCCATGGTCAAGGTCTTTCCATGGTTTGCTTCAAGCGCTACGGAACCGCATGCAATAGTACCCGTTTGGTTCATGCCAGAAGAGAGCCAATGGCAACCAATCCTGCCAACCGGCACAGTACAGATAAATAGAAACACTAAGACTTCTCTGGTCAGATATGCCGATCCGGAATATTACAAGCCGGGTCCGGTGAGCCTCTTGTTGGGGGTAGATTTCTTTGCGAAATCAGTTATAGCAGTATCACCAAGAGAGTCAGATGGTATTGCTCTGCTGGAGACATCTCTCGGTACAGTCGTTCTAGGTGCCAATAATGAAAGTTGCGACAACAAAGCCAATGCTTGCGCAGCTATCAGTTTAGCAAATGATGAGCAGTTGGACCAACTGCTGAAGAGGTTATGGCAGATGGATCAGGTGGATACGTGTTCCAGTCGTACAGAGGAAGAAGAGCTTGTAGAGCAACATTTTGTACAGACACATCATCGTGGTGAAGATGGTGTATTTGTGGTGAAGATGCCACTGAAAGAAGGGTTCGAGAAGATGGGTAGTTCAAGAGAAATCGCATTGCGCAGATTTATGTACCTGGAAAACAAGTTAGAGAAGTGCGTACAGTTGAAGGAAAACTACATCAAGAAAATGCGTGAGAGCATTCAATTAGGTCATGTACAGGTTGTGAACAGAAAAGCAAACACAGGCGCTGTGGTATATCATATACCCCACCACTGTATAGAAAAGAAGTTTCGTATAGTCTATGACGCAAGTTGTCGTACAGATAAAGGCATATCATTAAACAATGTACAGATGTTAGGTGAAAAGCTGCAGAGAGATCTGCATGAGATAATAATGCGTTTTAGAAGGCATCGCATTGCAATATGCGGGGACATAAAGAAAATGTTTAATCAAGTTAGGCTCAGTACAGATCAATGGGACCTGCAACGCATCTTTTGGAGAGAGAGCAGGCAGGATCCATTACGAGAATATTGGTTGACCGTCGTCACATTTGGTTTGACGTCGTCAGCGCATCTAGCAGTCAGATCATTGGTACAGGCGGCAAGAGAGGCACAGTCAGAATTTCCAGAAGCAGCCAATGCAATCGAAAATGACTATTACATGGACGATTGCACCACAGGCGAGTCAGACGAGACTAAGGCAATAAAATTAGCCAAAGAAATGTACAGGATATTAGAAGGTGCCGGTTTCGAATTATGCAAATGGAAGTCAAACTCCTCTAGATTCATGGAAGAGATGAATGCTGGCACTGGTGAGGCGTCAATGGTGTTTTCGGGGGAGGAGAAATCATCCATTCTAGGACTAAAATGGCTAATTAGTTCGGATCAATTCACGTATGAAGTGAAAACACCAAAGTTAGACGGCATTCTCACCAAGAGAAAGATTGTTAGCTGCATAGCTCAGCTTTACGATCCTAATGGGTATATATCCCCAGTCACGATCATAGGCAAGATCATGATCCAAGACATTTGGAGATTGAGTACAGGATGGGATGATCGCGTACCCATAGAAATAGAGTACAGGTGGAAAGAGTTATGGGAAGAGATAACTCTTTTAGAAAAATTCCGTATAGACAGATGGTTAGGTACTTCAAGAGAGTCAGACGTACAGATACATGGTTTTTGTGATGCTTCAAGCACAGCTTATGGAGCAGCCATTTACATTCGTACAGTGCATACAGATGGTACAGTTACATGCAAATTATTAGTGTCAAAGACACGTGTGGCGCCGTTGAAGACAGTATCCATTCCGAGGTTGGAATTGGCGGCTGCGGAGCTGCTGTCCAGACTACTAGTACAGGTGAGAGAATCAATGGGGTTGCAAGATGCATCCTACTTTCTATGGACCGATTCCATGGTCGTATGGTATTGGTTAAGGAGACTCCCATGTGATTTAAAAACATACGTAGCGAATCGGGTCTCGTCGATTCAGTCAAACACAGAGGTGAGATGCTGGCACTATGTCAACACGAAAGAGAATCCAGCCGATTTGCTGAGTAGAGGTGTAAAGCCGTCAGCGCTAATAAACAATAGATTATGGTTGGAAGGCCCAACATGGCTTCGATCACCACAGGCGGAGTGGCCAATAAGAAACGTAGTAAAGGGCACGTCAGTAGAGGTGCAGAGTGAGATGAAAGTGTTTGCAGTTATGACAGTTCAACCGCCGTTGTGTATAGGTGCAAGGCATTCAACCAATAGAGTATCGTTGTTCGAGTACACAAATAAATTGGAAAAGCTAGTAAACATAGTCAGCTATATGGTCCGGTTTATAAACAACTGGGCAGTCAGGCCGACCTTTAAGATAAGGGCGAGTAGAGGAGGGACAGGTGTAAAGGAGCCAACATTAGAGGAAAAGGCGTATGCAATGACATACATCCTGCGTAAATCACAGGAAGAGGTGTACAGTAGAGAGATAGCAGCATTAAAGAACAGTACAGATCTACCCGAGAGAAGCAAGCTGGAACCACTTAAACCATTGTTAGATGTTAGAGGCTTGCTGAGAGTAGGTGGAAGGCTGGACAGAAGCAACAATTCGTATGAAATGAAGCATCCAGCCATAGTTCCAGATGGATCCAGATTAGCATGGCTGATCATAGATCATGCACACCGCACAACAAAGCATGGTGCAGTACAGGTTATGATGCAGTTCGTGAGGCAGAAGTATTGGATTCCAAAACTTCGTAGCGAGGCAAGGAAATATTTGCACAAATGCGTCATTTGCGCCAGATATAACTACAAGTTAGAATATCAGCTGATGTCAGAGTTGCCAGCTGACAGAGTACAGACAGGGAAGCCGTTTCTACACTGCGGTGTTGATTATGCAGGCCCGTTAGAGATGAAAGTCATCAACAGGCAAGGAGATCAAGTCGCTAAGTCCAAATGCTGGGTCGCAATCTTCGTGTGCCTGAAGACTAGAGCAGTGCACATCGACCTAGTGACAGATTTGACATCGTTAGCTTTCATAGCTTGCTATGAACGCTTTATAGCACGTAGAGGCAGATGCGAACGCATGTATAGTGATAACGGGACTTCGTTTGTCGGAGCATACAAGGAGTTAAAGAGAGCTATAGAAAAATGGTCGGACAAGAGAGCAATGGCTCATCTTGGCAGTAAAGGTACAGAATGGCGCTTCATGATTCCAGCAGCACCCCATCAAGGAGGAATCTATGAAGCCGCAGTAAAGTCGATGAAATATCATCTAAAAAGGATAGTAGGGTTAAAGGTGCTACCATATGAGCAGCTCTTAACACTACTGGTACAGGTAGAAGCGATACTGAACTCGAGGCCAATCCATCCCTTGAGTGATGATCCAGATGACGTACAGGCACTTACCCCTGGGCATTTCCTAGTGGGCGAACCGATGATTCTTCCAATTCCGTTCGATACCAGTCAGCAACCAAGTACAGTCGGCGTGAGGCTTTGGAAAGACCGTCAGAAAATGTTAGGCCACTTTTGGGAAAGGTGGAGTACAGACTATTTGACCACTCTTCAGCAAAGGAAGAAGTGGCGTAGAGACAAGGAGCCGTTGAAGGTTGGCCAGCTGGTCACATTGGCTAACGAAGGTTTCCCACCAGCGCACTGGGCGCTTGGTAGAGTATGTGAGCTCATCACCAGCAAGGATGGGCTGGTACGATCCGTAGTTGTACAGACCGAGACAGGAAGGCTGAAACGTCCAGTACAGAAGATCTGCATAGTTCCGGTGGAAAGCTGCAGTAATCAGTAGAATGTGTAGTATAGTAATTCGAGTTTACTTATGTAAAAAATTGTAAAGAAAATTATGAATTTTGCTGGCACTGTATCGAATCACTCATACATGGGTTATTATTGTACTTGTGTATGAGTCTTTTACTTTAAATATGACATATGAGCCAGCTGGCGACTCTCATCTCCAAACAAGAGGTCGTCAGGCGGTCTCAGTCACAATCTGACAGTACAGTAGTACAGGCCGTATAGTCGTAAAGTCCAGTAAAGTAGAGACTAATAATCGTATAGTTAATAGTACAGTACAGAATAAAGAATTAACAATAGTCGGGTTTTTATATATTTTCCCGACTTTAAACAAAAGTCGCCGTGTTTTATTTCCGCCTTATACAGTTTTGATCTTACTTTTCATTTCCGGAAACCAATACGCACTCTTCATAGCACTCAAAACTTTTTCACAACCCATGTGGCCCATTTCATCATGACACTTCTGTATTACGTTTCTTTCCATACTTCGTGGCACATAAAAAGCTATGTTGTCCCCTGTCTTTCTATATACTAACCCGTTTCGCATTTCATACATACCACTTTCCTCCCTTTCTAACCGTTCTCTAACCTTCTGTATACTCTCATCTTTATTCTGACATATCGATAAGTTCTGCTCGAAAGTATTTTCCTCTAGTACTAATACGCTCGTCATCCGGCTAAGTGCATCTACATGTTGCATCTTAGTCCCATTTCTATGTTCCAACGTGAAATCATAATTCTGCAACTCAAGTGCCCACCTAGCGATCCTTGGGTTTATCTCTCTTTTGTTCAACGTCAACATAATGGAATTACAATCAGTCACTATCCTAAACTTCATACCCTGGAGATATATCCTAAATCTTTTCAACGCATAGATTATGGCCAGAGTTTCCAGCTCGAAGCTGTGATACTTTGACTCCAACTCTGTAGTTCGTTTCGAGAAATAGAATACCGGGTGGAACTTCCCGTCAGATTTCCTTTGCATTAGTATTGCCCCGAAGCCGAGGGAGCTAGCATCGCAATGAAGCTCTGCTTCGTCTCGTGGGTCGAAAATCGCTAGTATAGGTGTTTGAACCAGTTTTGATTTCAAAACCTCGAAACACTGTACTTCTTCTTCGCCAAATTTAAATTTCGCGTCCTTACGTGTTAGTCTGTAAAGGGGCTCGGCTAGAAGCGAGAAGCCCTTAACAAACCGCCTAAAATAGGAGCAGAGCCCCAGAAAACTCTGCACTGCCCTCACGTTCTGCGGCAAAGGAAAATTCTTTACCGATTCAATACCCTTTTCATCTGGCTTTATTCCCTCCTTAGAAACAGTATACCCAAGGTATCGTACTTCAGACTCTAGAAATCGGCACTTATCTAATCTCAACTCCAATTTATTTTCTACTAGTCTATCGAAAATCTCTTTCAAAATACTTAGATGTTCTTCTACGTTTTCCGTCGCAACCATAATATCGTCCAAGTATATCGCTATCTTTCCCTCTCGTAATAAGTCATCAAAAACCTCATTAATGTAACGTTGAAACGCCGACGGCGCATTCCTCAGCCCAAAAGGCATTTTCAAGAACTCATATTGCCCCAACGGGGTCACGAAGGAAGTATAACTGACCGATTCTTCGCTCATCTGAATATGGTAAAACGCACTCTTCAGATCGAGTAGTGAAAACACACTTTTGTTCACCAGACGGTCAAGCAGATCGTCTATAAGCGGAATCGGGTAATTGTCCTTAAGCGTCACCTTGTTAAGGACCCGGTAGTCGATGCACAACCTTATATCCCCTGACTTCTTTTTCACCAACACGATTGCTGATGCATACTCCGACTTACTCGGTCTTATAACTCCCGACTGAACCAACTCATCTAAAATAACCTGCAATTTTTCTTTTTCAAAGTAGGATAACCTTCTCGGGGAGCAATGGAAGGGCCTTGCATCAGTTAATCTCAATTTCATCTCAAATCGGGTCTTAGGAAAAAGGGGACGACCGCAGCACAAGTAATGTTTTCTGAACATTTCATTAAATTTTTCTTTAACCTTGAAGTCTAAGTTTACATTATCAATCATTATGTCTTCGTCATCAATTTCAATGTTCATTAGCCTACTACATTCTTCATTTACTATCTTCAGTTCTCTCTTTTGTTTCCTTATACTTTCCATTTTTATTAATTTTAATTTAGCTCTCTTCATAAAATCTCTTCCAAGTATCACTGGCAATTGTGCCGTCTCATTATCTACAACAAACATTTTTAAAAATATTTCCTCTTCCTTATAAAGAACGCAACAATCTATTTTGCCAACTATTTTTAGAGGGCTTTTATTTATCCCACAAAAATTACATTGATTATCATTATTATATATTAACGCCGCTGGCACATACTTTTCGCAGACGAGGCTTATAGGGCTGCCGGTATCTAGTATAGATCCTAAATATGTTTTATAGTTAATATTCAAATTCTTAAAAATAAAATTAAAATAGCTTACATAATCATCAGACTCCTCTTCATCGATCATCATCACTCGTTTTGTTGGTGGTCTCCTCTTCGGGCAGGCCGCAGCATAATGCCCCATCTCGGCACATACGTGGCATGCGCCCATCTCTCGTTTAGCTTTTTTACACTCATTAGCAAAGTGTCCTACCGCGTTGCAGTTGTAGCAGCGATTTGGTTTCTGCGGCTCGGCCTCTGTTGCAGCTTGTCTTGAAGTAGATGGAATTGGTTTTGAGAATCGTCGATCTGCATCCCTTTGTAGTCGCACACTCATGAACGCCTTCAATAGATCTTCTTTTTTGGCAAAGCGCTGCATCCTTGCCTGATGCCGCATGATCACCGTTGGTATCCCCTCGATTAGATATTCGAGTAGCTCTTCATCATCTCTGATCATCGTTCGGTTGGCCAATATGATCTTATCATGGTAGTACTCCTGGAAGCTCTCGCTAGGCTTCCACATCCTTTGCTCAAACAATCTCTTCATTGCTAGCTGGCTTTCCCGGTCTTGGAAAAGGGTACTCATCTCGTCCAGTAGTGTGTTGATCGGCACCGTCACCATGTCGGCACGACTGTGTAGCCACTTCAGGGCCCTGCCCTTTAACTTGCCTGAGATCAGCGCTCTTTTGTTGTTGTCGTCCAATTTATAGCTGGTAAAGATATTCCTCAGCTGACGCACCCAGTGATCAAAACTATCACCCGTCCCAGTGAATTCCGGCAACAGATCCTTCACCACCACTAAACTGACTGCGTCCGCTGCCACTCCTCCAGTCGTAGTCCGCTCCTCAGCTTGGCGTTTCATCATAATATTTTCTTGTCTCAGCCACTCATTTTCCCTCTTCAGCTTTTCCAACTCACTTTCTTTCTTCTGCAGCTCCAATTCTCGCTTCATCAACTCAAGCTCCTTGTTCATAAGCGTCCACTCCTTAGCGTTGGTTTTCCTTGATCCTTCCATCTGACCGTCTCGTTTGCTAGTTTCTTCACTACTGCACCGCTCGTCGTCGTCTTCGTCTATGCAACAGTTGCTTTCATCATCTAGTAGACTGGTATCGGCGTTATTAATATTCGCATTCTCGTTCTCGTTTCCCTCTTCAGCAGTCTTCAGTGTGTTTGGGAAATTCCCTCTTACCTCCGCTGGTATAGACAGCAAGCGCAGCAGCAATTCACTTTTATTGCCTGTTGTCTTTTCGCCTACCTCTTCCAACCACTTTTTCAGCTGCACCGCTGTGTATTTTTTAAATTTTTCCACCTCAGACATCATCCCGTTGTATGTACTCACTCGTCAACTCTTTATTTTTTTCTTGTGTTTACAACTACTATGTGTTACGCCGTAAGACCACTCGTTTTGTTTTATTATCCAGATGCACAAAGTACAGGTATATGGGGGAAAGGGACACTCTTTTTGTTGTTTTTTCGATGCACGTCTGTGCTTGCACGATTCGCTTGGGTACGATATAGATACACACACGCACACGGGGAACACGTTTTTTTGTCTGCGCACTGTGCCGTTTATTTTGTGGTGGAAAATTTGCGAACGATGCAAACGAATTAAATGCGCACTGAATGTTTTAATATTATTAGTTTATTAGTTTATTACGGGTATTATCCCACTTCTGAGAATTGTGAGGATGACCTTATGCCTGAAAAGGTATTTCTCAGAATACAAAACACAGAACACTCATTAGTATAACAATAATTATCACGTTTTATTATCACAGATATTTATATATTATTATTAGGGAATTACAATTAGTTTACATTCATTAACACTCGGTTTATATTAATATTACACTCGTTTTGCTTATACTAGTTTTACAATCATTGGAGCTACTCAAGTCAATGCGACCGCGCGGATGAATATAATAATTACTACTGCTCATTCTACATTCTACCTACAGCCGGCAACCCTTTAGCTGGGAGATACATATTTTTCCCCTTTTGGAGATATCGCTCGTCTGTCTCTCCTTTTTACATTCGATATAATTGTATTTGTATGTGTTACCTTACAATACCTAGGTACCTATAGAAAAGCATAGGTTATCGACTAGTCTTCTCTGATCGCGCCAGCAGCTGTAGATTTGTTGTACTTGTAAAATCTCAGTATATGCTATCAAGTAGGTTATGTAAGTGAATGATTAGGGTCGAACTCTATATTCCATTTTTGGAAGATCAGCATTGTATGCGAGAGGTTGTAGAAAGAAATGTTTTTGAGAGTTGGATATGGTGAGCAGCACAGGGTGTCCTAGTTAAGCGGTACGGTCTTTAAGCAGATAGTCCTGAAGTTTCGTAGGGAAGTCTGTTATCAGTTATAACTCGTGGCATTTGAAGGTATAACCATTTTAAGTGGTATAACTTTTGAGCTATTACAGCTAAGCAACGGTAGGGTACATTTTGTAGAGAAAATTAAACTTTTCTTTAACTTTTATCTTTGACACCTTTTTTTTAATAATTATGTTAAACTTTTCACCTAGTAGTAGTAAAAGCCTTTTCCTGTCATACTAAAATGCGCAAAGTTAGTACTTACCACGAACCTCACCCAACACTCCTCTCCAGTTAGCCCGATATTTGGCTAACTGTCTCCATGTGCGCACTACAAGTTGGTGCGCGCCACATAAGGCGGGGGCTTCATCTACTGCGAAGGGCCGAAGCCTTGCTCCATTCGCTCTGTATGTCCTAGCCATCTTAGTCAAATCGTACATAGGTATACTTTTCTGATTAGGTCGATGTTGCTTTACACCTCGTAGAGTTCGCTGTTAAATCTCCTCCTCCAAAGACTGTCGACACAAATGGGACCGAAAATCACTCGAAGAATTATGCGTTCGAAACACCCACGAATATCTTCATCTGCCTTTGTTAACGTCCATGCTCCTGCACTACAGACAATCAGGACGGGGGTGATATGGGTTGTATATAGAGTCTCTTTAGTGTTTCTTGACTATACTCATTTGCCTTCTTCGGCCAAATAAACAGCAATCAATATGCAATTTAATCCTTTTGGATCATATTTGTTTAATTGAGGAGCAGTCGCAGACAATATAGAATTTTAATGCCTTGAAGTAAACTGTGCTCAAGATATCAGAATCCCGCACAACTGCCTCGGCTGAGGTAAACTGTTTGGAATTGGGGATGGGATGCTGCATCCTTCTCGTCTGTACAACTAGCATTAACCCAAATGCCACAATAAATGAATCGGAGCTAAAAAATACTATCGTAACTATCGTATATCTACCTATAATGTAAGTCGTATGAAATTGTTAGAAATTCTAACCAAAACCTAGCCGCAGTTTTTATGGGGCTTACCACGATATCTCGAAAAAAAATCCGAAAGCAAAAATATCGTATGTAAAAATTAAAAAAAAATCTCGAATTAAAAAAATCTAGAAAGCATAATCTTGAATAACAAAAATCTCGAATTAATATTAATTTTTAAGACAATGGTACCAATTTGCGCGCGACAAAATTAATAACACAAAATCTAAAAATGGTGTTAAAAAGTGAGACCCCTGCTATGCAAAACTTAGATATATTATTTTGTTATCCAAAAAAAAAATCTCGAATTTACTTTTTATTTTCCAGATTTTTTCGAGGTAATAGTCTTTCGAGATTTTTGTACATTCAAGATTTTTGTACATTCAAAATTTTCCATTCGAGATTAAAAACGAACTTTTCGAAATTTTTAGCCTTCGAGATTTTTGTCATTCGAGATTATGTCATGATAATCCCGTTTTTATGTCGTGCTGTGCGTTGAGTATATATCTGGTATATCATGGGGCAAGACCAACTCTGGAGCCCTATAACAATATAAAACTTACTCAATCCCAATTACATTTCACAAACCATTTCTCCCAAGTCTATTAATACGTCACACTAAATAGTAACATGAAACTCAGTCTATCATCAATTATTGTCAGCGCTGATGCATGCGTTGACATTTTTATACCTTCGCTTTTAAAACGGGCCCGATTGTTCGTAGACGATTTTTCACTTTCGTCTTCTTTATATAGCGAAACCCATTGCACATGCACACATATCCCAGCTTATCTGTGGAACATTGGTATCCTTTTAATTAAAGCGCTAACCTACTTCCCAGATAACCCACTGGCGTCACGCTAATCATCAAACCAATGTCATGGTTGTGGTCAACAATTCCTTTATGTGAATGCAGTTCATCTTATCGACCGGATAAGATTCATCCCTCGATGAGGATGTGCGTAAACTCTTATTCCTTTGTGATCATTAAGTGCATATTATCATTTACAACTTCATTCAGAACCAACTATCAACCATTCAAGATTATATTTTCAACCCAAAAAAAGAGGACAAGTCTCAGATAAGGACCACCAAAATGTCAGAACGTTTTAGATAGTAATGGCCAGACTGATCGCATATACTGGGCGATATTTCGAGATCCTTTCCATGTGCATTTAATATACCTACATTGCGGACCGCTGCATACGGTATATAAGTAGGTAAATGCAAAAGGGAGAAACGAAAAATAAAATTTTCATTATAAATGTCCTGTACGTTAAGAGAATTCATTGATGGCCAGCAATTGGATATGATGCAACAGCAACAGCATTCATGTTGATTGATTTGTACATCATAATTAAAAGGTATTCGTTTCGATTGCCTGATCGCGTTGATGAATCTATAGAGAGAGGTGATGAATGAAATTGTCAATCATGCAATACCTGCTGTCGTTTACAAGAGTGTCAAGTGTCAATCACGCATTTGCATTGGCATTTACTTGTTCAATTCCTACGCTTTTTATTCAAATGTGGCTCTTGGAATTTATTAACTTTTGGAATAATTTTTTGGAAAAAGGAACAACTTCAATAACGTTAAATGCATAATAGGTAAAACAACAGTATTGGCGTGACATTAACACACAAAGCTGTTGGTAACCCTCTTTTTACGGGTTTTTTTCGCCACCCAATCAAATTAAAGGTCAATCTAATTGAGTAATTACCGCCACCATGCATGCTTTTCCCGAAGACATAATGCTACCGGAAGGAGCTGAATACATCGGCCAACCTCACCTTGGCACGTCGAACAGCCACCATCTTACAAGCGGACTGTCAGAGGCTACCAGCCAGCGCAGCGGCGGGGTTAGAATGTTTCGGCTACCTCTGGCCTTTGCTCTCCATGAAGGACAAGCTCTAACCCTTTTTTCGGTACCAAGCAAGCTCTTTTGCTCAGCACCAGTCTTTCTCTTATGAACGGGTTGTCAAAGGACTTTTGGTCAAGCAAAATAACGGATTGACTCAACCACCCATTTCTGTCATGCACCAGTCCACATACGTATGTAGCTCTGACGTCAACAGAAAGTGCACAAAGAGAGCTTGTATACGGCATGTACCCATTGGGACTATTCGCTGACGTAAAAATGACGTCATTGCTACATACGTATGTGGCTTTCTATATGCCGTGTACTGCCACCTTTAGTGATGGACTGTCAGAGGCAATAGACAGGGGGTAGACTGGCTACGGTTACCCTCCGTCCCCATATAGGAGACGCAAAATTCAAAAATGTTTAACCAATTAAAATGACTGTTTCAGTCATCATTATGACCTAAGATAACCGGATATACCTCTTTTAAAAAGAAATTCGCAGGTAGCAATAGAGTTCCTAACTGCCTACATACCGTACTTTTTCTGGCCACTCCCCTACCCCCCACACCTTTTTGTGGTGTCACAATGGACCTACAAATTTGGTCTAAGTGTGTCCTGTTTTTAGGACAGCCACCTAACTCAACCTGACCTAACCTAAGCATCAAGTTATCTCAACCAGTGATATGAAATATTGCCATGCAAAGTTCAGAAGTTTTATATACATATTTATTTACCTTAGACTAGATTTAAAACTAAACCTTTTCGAGTTTCTCAAATGCTGCAATCGATTGATTAATTCTTTTCCTTACCTGCCAAATAATTACCTCCGTCTCTTGCTAGCAATTTTCCCCATCGCATCGGTCAGATAACTATACGAGTACGAGCACTTATGTCGTATAAATCTTTGAAATTGAAATAAAGCCTCCCTGAGCACAGCTTACTCATTGCAATTCTTTCACGGTTCAACTCCTTAGTGAGTATACTAAACGCTGTTGTCCGCCCAATAAATATCAGCGGGTGCCAACGTAATTGCATTTTAACACCCTGCGTGCCATCTCCGGCAGATAGGAAGAGACTCCTTTACCTTTACCTTAACCATGACTTTGGTAATTGCTGAAACTGCGTCATTTGTAACAGCTATAGCAGTGTGTAACGGCTGTCAGCGTATCTACTCTCGTGAAATTAATCCCTTTTGCAAATTTAACGCCGCGCCCGCCTGCTGCTTCAGCAGAAGATTTATTGGATTCACCCACGAAGGAGTAAATCAATTTGAATTTGATCGAAAGCGAAAAGCACACAACACAGCGAATCTGAACATGTACAAATTTAACTGCATCATTGGAGGTTGTGGACAAAGATTACTTTTTTTGCGAATCACTTAAGATGAGCTGTCGTTAGTCGCATTCATAATTTATTCAAAAGTTTTCTGTTTTATCTTACAAAACTTGTACGAGTGTACCGGACTAACGTATTGTCGTTAGTCTATGATGTACCTATTATACGCAATTTTAAACAATTTCTATAGGGATAGCAATAACTTCGATTGTGACCATCTCTACAATGGGATCAGCATAGCGCCGTTAGAATAAGGAACACATATTAGCATTACTAACTTAGTTGTAGATTTGCAGATATTCGGCCCTATCATGGTATCCGTTCCGAAAGAAAAATTCTCCAATTTTGTACGAATTGGAGAATTTTGATTCATGGTAATCGTTCCGATAAGGTGTTCGGAACATTTCTCCGATAAAACGTAACGCACACCGGCAGTCTACTCTACTGTCGTTTTCGGTTAGTCATCCAGAACCGTCCGGACCGGAAAAACTCTCCGCAATTCTGAATTCAAATTCAAAATAAAATTTATTTTCTTTTCAATAGGAGAACTGTCAGTTGAGTGCCAATCGAACGTGTGCGGATTGCTTCGGGCGGGACGGTTCTGGACGACCAACCGAAAACTACATACGTTTCATTGCGATGGGTGGCGTTTTTTTGCATCTGTTTTTGACAGCCACACGTCAATTTCTCTCCGATGGGTCTCCGACATCTCTTCGTCGCGGAAATAATTTTAGTGAACAAAATGCGTTGATGCACGTTCGGAAAACGAATACATACTATGAACCATTAACGTATATTCAGTCTCCGACTGGATTTGCGTTGCGGAGAAAATTACTCTCCGAACGGATACCATGATAGGGTCGATTATCTTACGCATATGCTCAAAACTTAATCGAAATCTTCTCATTGCTATATGTGTGAGTCTTGGCCTCTAAGTTAATAGTTGCCGATTAAGTTTTTTGAGGCACATTCTGCTCCAGAATAGACTTTATCACACCAAAAACATAAATGTAAAAGAAAGAGCCAAGTTCTCTTAAATAGAACAACAAAAATTAGGTGCGTAACTAGTCAGCCACGAAAAGTAATGAGATCTAAATGTACCCCAAGTTCTTACTTTAAGAAGGTAATGGTTAAAACGTCTTCGCTTTTTAATATGTCATTTACCATCACTTTGGCTTTCTTTCTTATAAACTATTCATTAAAATTATATTCAGCAGGTAGATTGACTTCTATTCATAATTTAAGTGGGCAATTTTTAATTTTTTAAATTTCTTCTTTCGTACAATGCAGGTCCTACAGCTGTACCGAATTTCAACATTCTACGACAACTGCAAGTGGCCCAAATAAATAATAACCGATTTGCAAAAGTGGGCGGATACCACGCCTCCTGAAGGGAGAATATAAGTGCCTAGACGTTTTTATTTCTGTACACTGCAAGTTTTACCGCTCTACAAAATTTCGTCATTCTACAGCAATGAGATAAATAATAACCAATTTTCAAAAGTGGGCGTATACCACGCCCCCAGAATGGAAAATCTTAAGTTTTGGACTTTTCCCAGTATATGCACCACTGAATATAGCATTCTGGCAAATTTCACGATTCTAGGATGCCAGGAAGTGCTTCATAATTTTGATGATCATCTAAGTGAGTGAGTGAGTCAGTTACGGTTTTTTGCGATTTTTGAAGTCCTGTATTTTGAGAACCACTAATACTATAGATAAAATCTGGTGAGGTGGACCTTTTTAGTGAGTCTAATAAACGTTTCAAGTTTTTGGGTCAATCTGTTCCGAAGTTAGAGGGGGTCGAAAACAGCCTGAGTTTGTTCCTGTAAAAAGAGGAAGTGCCTTTACTAGAGAACTTGGCTGGGGCACTACCGTGCCCTTTGATTATTTTATGTACTATATCAGTGGATGAAGTGTGTGACAGACTTTAACGTGTAACGTTCGATCATATTTAAAACAACTGCAATTAATAGTCGTATAGATAATTAAAAAAATGTGCACGACTGGATCGCACGTAACTTTCTCGTTTATTGCGAATCTCGCAGAATCTCAGAGTCATTTCAGCAAATTTTACGCTTAAAATCATACGCACTCAAGATGTCTCAGATAACTGAGCACTTGTTAATTAACAACGTAACATACTACATAAACATACGTATTAACTTCAACATTTACTTTTAAATTTCACCCCGAACTGACACTTGAATTTCGATGAATTTCGAATTATATTGTCACTGAAGTTTTGGACTTTGCAAAAATATACCGTGTGTGAATAAAGATCGGGATTTGGGTGGTTATTTTCGAGAAATATTCATAAAACGGCAATATTCGAGTTTTCTGAGAAAAACTAAGTACGTGATCATGTTTAGAATGCTTATGTTGTCTTAAATATGTATTTTGATCAAAATCGTTAGAGCGGTTTTTTGTAAAATTATGCTGACAAATGTTACAATTTGGATTCGAAAAGCACTGTTATTAAACTGTTTAGCTGAGAACTGAGCCAGTGGTATTACTATGGATTTAAGCATTACCTGAAAGTAACATTTTTATCATAATCGAAAATGGCGTTTTTGAAATATGAGCAGTTTTTTTAAAGTACTATTATTAGGGATTTGGGTGGATATCAAAGGACGCAGTCTTTTTAAGGAAAAACTGAGTTTGCTATCAAGTTAAGAATGACAATAGTATCTTAAAAATAATTGTTTTTTCAAAATCGTTTTCGAGAAAAAGCCAATTTTAAAAACTGCCGTTGCTGGACTAGAGAAAAACTATGGTGTTGTTCAAATTGTTACAGCCGTTTTCGAAAAAATCTAAATTTAGGCATATTTCGTCATATTTCGTAAAATTTGTATATGGGAGGTACCGTTAATATTAGAGCTAGCATAAAAAAAAAGTCCCGAGCGGGAAGCCTACAAACTCTAAATACGAAGTTTGAAGCAAATCCGTCCAAGCGTTTAGATTCGCCAGGGGTGGGACAGACAGACATACGGACGGACAGAATTGCGAGACACACTTTTTTGAGGTCCCCAATCATCGTAATATCAGAATTGATCAAAATCTCGAGTTCGAAATTTTGTACGAAAACAATATCTTTCTCTTACTACGTATACGAGAAAGTTAAAAAGGAAAGCAAAATCTTAATCCTCGACGATTGGTAAGCCTTTAACATGATTATTGTATACTGGTTGCATAGCATCGTTCTCATTTCGGTAGTTTGGTGCCATAGGCATAGGGTAAACGTAAAAAATTATTTGTGTAGTGACATATAGTCTGTATCTGTTTATACAGTAGATAAACAAATGTTTAGTAGGAGCTCTAACCCAATTACATTCTTCATATCAAACGATTTTGGAAGATCCGCTCCCGAATACGACATTAAAAAGTCCTCAGTTTTATTAGTATACATTTTTTATGGGAAGACCCAATACGAGATGAGATATACCTTCTCTTACACACAATCTCAAAATTTGCAGCTAGTCTTTAAGCTTGCATTTGCAAAATCAATCAATCTAAGACAGATGTATAAACAACGAAGGCACTAGCTCACCTATCTACTACTACCTATCATCAAACACAGTGCCGCCTTGAACATGATTCTCATAAGACTCTATTCAAGGGTCCCGCTTCTTGCTTTCGAATTATACTTCAATAACACTTCAAGACGACACGACCCTTTTATGACATAGCAATATAGCAACTTAAAAAAGGCCGGCAAGACTAATCTACACGTCAAGGCCATTTCCATCTGCAAAGCATGTTCAGTTTTTAATCACATGTTTAACAAGAGTAACAAAACATATTTGCCCTCAAAACATCGTCAGTGCAAATAATTAGCCAGAAGTCTGCGCAGACAACATTGATGATGACTATCATATAGCAACTATGGCGACAACAAAAGTTACCACACCGTCCACGCACGGTTGGTGGTCCGGCCAAACGTGCGCGTCCACTCTCGCCGCCACCCTTTGGAGTGATGCCGAATGACATGACACTGGGGCTGGTACGAGTAATCAATCATTTGCTGTGCTTGCCTTTAAATTAGAAACCGTTTAGTGCCCATCATTTTGGGGGGCACAAGTTAAATGCATAAGCGTGTGAGCGCGCGCCTTCGAAATCAGTTAAGACTGCTGCACCGGCTGCTTGTTAACTGTTTATTCAATCCTTGCCGCTACCATGCAATTTGTATATAGGTACATAGTACGCATGTAACCGTACGACAACGAAAATACCTCATCAATCCAGAGCAGAGTGTGCTCCCATGTGAACCGTGTACATCACCAGGGATCAATGATTAATGGTATTCATTAATTTGGCCGAAACAAAACCATCGAACAGCATGAGACTTTGATTGATGTTAAGCCATCCGCTGTGTAAGTGGCACTGGTCAGGGGAATTCGCCAATTTTTGCACTCTTTTATTATCGTAATCGTAAATATCGTGTTCTCGCCATCGACCACCAACGATGCTGTAACTTGATCCCATATCTGGTAGGATATATGATCTTTGAATCTGCGATAAGACTTACCCTTTCGAGGGTACTTTCGCTAAAAGAAGGTGCATGATTGCAGCTAATTACAAACATTAATCTTTTACTAAATCAACTGAGACTGAGAGACCTCGATGAATACATATATTTGCAGCTCTAAACCCAATCAAGATCAAACAAAGATAGAGCTAAAGCTAGAGAGAGGCTATAAGCGAAATCGAAAGACTCGCTTAAGTCGGCTATAGGGCGTAAGAAATCTGCGTAAATATCAGACAACTCTGGACACACACTTCTGGAAGGATCTATATCTATGTAAAGTACCTACCACACTTCAAGGGAACTTTGAATTGGGGTTTCAGTCTTTCTGATTCTTGCTTTATGTTTTCATACATGTAGTTACCGGAATAGATGCTACCTACTGCGTTAGAGTGAGAGAGCAAAGACTCCTCACTAATTAAGCTATTTAGAGAGGTTTCCTTTATTCTTAGCTCCATAACATTGACTATTATACAAGCCTAACTGTTAATAACAATCCGAGCACGGACAATTGCAAATAAATCCATTCTCGAGACACCGACTTCCTCTTACGTCAAAGGACACCTACTTATGTTTATCCATCATTCAAGAATACATCAACCACTCAACAGTTTCATTCGCTAACACTTATGCAAATCGAAAATCCCCCGAAGCACATACCTACTCTATAACCGAAGGCGAAAAAAAAAGGAAAGTTATTGGTCCTGCAGCAGGACGGAGTTAACATCATTCCAGCAGGTGTAACAATTCATTGCACTGAAGGCATTGAGTACCACCGTACCACTGACTGAATGCCACCACCACGCGAACCAACACTGAAGTGGATTGCACATTTTCATGACTTGCCTGCCAACCAGTCTTCGATCTGAGTACCTACCTATATGTCCTATATTCGATTTTATTCAAATCACTTTATATCAAAGGTGGCTGCATCCTTCGGCCACCGCGCGCTGGCCCGCGGACCAGTTTCACCCCAATCGATGATGTTATAGCATATATAGGAGGTATGCAAAGAGCCAGCGAGAGAAAGGCACACGCCAGGCGGCAGCATAGCCATTTCTCCACTTAATTACTAATAACGAAACGAGTCCTACAAAACAAACACCGCGGACGTCAGTCCTCGGCCGGCGCTGTCCTGCAGAGGGGACAACAATTTCAATGATGCATTATTATTGGATGCGTCGTGCGTGCGGTTTCTTGGAATTGCAATGTGATACCCCCCCGCGCACCTGGGTTGGCCAATGTTGGGAACAGTGCCGAACAGGAACAGCTCAAAACTCATTGAAGCCTCTTGTTTTGTAGTAGCATCGCAGTAATGTGTCCGAAATTATTACAAGGTGCGCATAAAGGGATAGGCACGCGGTTTACACTTTTTGTGTGCCATTAATAGATTCCTGCTCAAATTTCTCTCTCTGTGAGTTGTGCGGCGTTTTTTTTTTCGGTACATTCTTGTATAGGCACATAACGTCGTCGTCGGTCGGCGAGACGAATTTATTGCCAATAATTACGTTGCGATTAAATGAAGATTGCTTTTAAATGTTACAGTCCACTGCGGAAAGGATATAGGTAGATATACTGTGCGTCGCACTCGTTTAATTGCTTAATCGGGATGTGGCGAGGCGACTGTGGTGCTGTCCTTATCATGTGGCAGTGTAAATATCGAGTAATTAGCAGCATTTTATGGTTAAATTAACAACGTTAAGGATAAATTTCATGCTTTCTGCGAAAGGCAATGCTGTAGCGGGTATTTATCGCAAACATATCGATGTGTTACTAAGAGCAGCATTAATGGAAACTAATTTGAGGTGATAACGGAATGAGTTACGAATTAAATTGGACGAAATCAATTCTGGCGAAGAATTGTATTTCGCAGGGCTAGGAACTAGGTTCGTTTGAAGGGTCACTTGGAGTTGAAGTAGGTAATCGAATAGAAATAGAATAAAAGACTTTTTTACTTTTTTTTGGGATAGGAAATACTCCACCGGAGCATCTGGTCATTATTGCACTACCAGGAAGTTACCTACGCATTTTACTGGAGAAAGCTGAGAGTGCACATCAGCGATGAGGAGCTTACAGTATTAATACTCACCACATCAGTGCAGCGCCAAAATGTGCCATCAGATCCAAGCAAAGTGCGAGGACAATAACTAAGGAATTGATTCGAAGCATCGTTGCCTTCTTAACAACAGTCTTAGACAGTGATCACACTTAAGCCTAGTGCACTAAGATGCCTAGCAAAATCAAAGTGTCCCGTAAGAATGCCAATACATACATAATATTGTATACAGACTACAGAAAGACAATAGAAATGCCGCAGACTTCTTAAGAAACTTAGCAATCAATGGAGGCCCTAAACGAGGACGCAAAAAGACCCAACGTAGGTTCAGGTCCCAGAAATTTATCATTTTAACCTTACACAGCAACCTCATCGCAATCCCGGTGTGACCTGGGACCCAAACTAGAGTCAACGAGTTCAACCTATCGGCCAAATTCAAACAATTCTTGCATTCCAGAGCTATTTTGGAATGGGCAACAAGGTTGAGCCTTAAGGTCTTAAGCGCAGCTTGACTGTCGCTCTACAGATGCAGATACTCCGACCACGCGTTAGGATATCATAGATCTTAAAAACAGAGGCATGCTTGTCTATGTTAGGTTAGGTTAGGTTGAAGTGGCTGCCGGCAAAAGGCCGACACACTTAGAACAATTAGGTCCCTTGTGATATCACATGAATCTATTAAAAATGATCGTCCTACTCGTTGAACCAGTTTGAGCTTCTGATGAAGCAAAGGAGACTACGAATGTCTAAAGGATTGATAGATCGTTTAGATCATTGTAGTAGGAGGCTCCCAAATGGAGTTTCCGTTTTCGGGAGAGTGCCGGACAAGTGCAGAGGAAGTGCTCAATAGTTTCCTCCTCCTCTTCGTCCAAGCAACTTCTACAAAAGTCGTTTGAGAGTACGCCAAGCCTTGTTGCATGCCTACCTATAAGTCAGTGTCCCGTAATGACACCTATTGTGGCGCCGATATGCCTCCTGTCAAGAGAAATCAAATTCTTAGAACGTTTGAGATCCAACTTTGGCCAGATCTCTTTTGTCGCTAGAGATGTCGTGCCACATGTCCACCTAAGGTTTGTTCTTTGGATGGCATCCAGCTTTATCATAAGTTTCCACGTAGCGATTTGAATACCTAAAGTACATTTGCTTGGTATGATATGTAGTGTAGTTCCGAGCTTGGCAAGTTCGTCAGCCTTACAGGTACCTGGAATGTCTCTGTGCCCCGGCACCCAGCAGAGGTGAATGTTGAACTGCTCCGCCATCTCTCTGAGAGACGTGCGACAGTCTAGGGCTGTAGTAGAGTTAATAGAGGCTGATTCCAGGCACTTAATTGCAGCCTGACTATCCGAGAAGATGCGGATATCTTTAGGGGATATCACGTTTTCTTTTAGCCAGGATAAGACTTCCTTTATTGTCATTATTTCCGCCTGAAAAACGCTACAGTGATCTGGGACACGGAAGGAGAGACTGAGGTTTAGCCTATCAGAAAAAAACACCACCTCCTATAACATCGGGCGTTTTCGATCCATCTGTGTAGGATTGAACCGCCTCATCGTCAAAGAATGTCCACTCCTCCCAGAAAGACCTATTGGGGATGGAGACTTGGAAGTTTTTATCGAACTGTAGTGTGGTATGGTGTAGTCGATGTTTTTCGGGAGAGTCTTAAATGTGTTTAAGATAGCCGCATGGCCAGTTGTTCTGCTGGTCCACTGTGAAGTTGCTTTCAAACGAACTGCTGAAGGTGCTGCCGCTTGTTTGCTGAAAATATCGATGGGAGTCAGGTGAAACAGGATGTTAAGTGCAGCAGAAGGTGTGTTGCGAAGAGCTCCACTGATGCACAAGCAAGCGGTTCTTTGGACTTTGCCTAGTTTATTGCGATTTGCCGCTTTATCTAAGGCAGTTTACCAGACAGCCACACCGTACGTAAGTATCGGCCTTATGACCGAGATGTACCTATATAGCCAGTGGGTGATGCTAGGTTGTAGGCCCCATTTATTTCCTTTGGCTTTTTTGCAAGAGAAGAGAGCTATGGTTGCTTTTTTAACTCTTTCTTGTATGTTAGACTTCCTTCCAGCTAAGCTTTCTGTCTAGAATAATACCCAAGTACTTGGCTTCATTAGAGAAAGTCAGGCTTATGAAATTTATAGATGGAGGGTCAATGTGCGGAATTTTGTATTTCCTAGAAAAGAGAACAAATTCGATCTTGTGAGGGTTAACGCCCAGCCCACATTGATTCACCCATTTTACTAGCGTATGGAGGGCGTGTTATAGGAGTTCTTGCTTGTCTAACGAGTAATAAATTGAGTGTTGTCTCAGATTTTGAGTGTATAGTCACCAGGCGAAGTTCCGGTGTCATTTCACCGGATGCCGTCCATGGGACTAGGGTCGTAAGTGCGGATAATTAAATGTTAGATTGATATTAGAGCCGATATGATGAAGAGGTCAAGGGGAGGTAAATCAAGCAGAGCATACCTCCCGTCTAAAGCACAGCCAGGCGTACTCGGAAAAGCTCCCGTGCAGCCGAGGCAAGCTGTGGAGTTGGAGTTTAGTACAGAAGGTAGTCGCAACAACCAAATTTGATTTCATAAATACGTAATCAGTATCAGAATAATTACTATGCATATACCTAAATTGCCACAGCAGTATAATGTACCTACTTATGGACATGCTAGAAATAAACGCCAATTTGTAGGTAGATATTTTATTTTTTATAGGCAAGTTTGCATAATCGGCGGATTAACATACAAAATACGAACTCCTTGTAATGCGTTAAAGGACGGCAAGTTCCCTTCACTCTATTAACTCGATACATCCATCACAATCACACAGATATAATTTCATAATTCCTTTTGCGGCTTTACTCACTTGTAATCCACTCTAACTAGCCAACAGCGACAAGGATAATAATATGATGTCATTATTTTAAAATTGTTGAATTAATCATAACCTTGAAGCGAACCACTGAAAATACTGTAACAATGTGCTGTCAGCGTCGTCACCAAGGTTGTCGCGCCATCGCTTCGAAATCCCTTGCAGCTAAAAAATAAAAATAAAAATGTCATAAATCATATTCCAAAATCCAGAGGACAAACACGATATCTCCGTTTCATCATTTCATAAATGTCAAGTGTCCCTTGTGGGTCTGACTAGCCATGGCACTCAATGTGCACTCATTGATCTTGATATCGTTTAATAGATTTATTGCTAACGGATGCAATGGCAGTATCTGTGTCCGGCCGCAAAAGAGCATCTTCTGATTGGCATTACATTTCAGGATAACATGCTGTCACTTCAAAGTGCGATGAAACATCGGAGACTTTGATTTCATATGATGAGTAGCTGTTGACGTTGCGATGGAAGTAATAAATACGTCAATGGTCAATGGCTTGTATCTGCGGTGGGGCTTTAATGTCGGAGGTGTGTAACAATAACTTCCTTTCACAATATACAGCCTTTTCCGAATGAGGGTATAAAGATGAATATTTGATCTGAGAATCAAAGCGGTATCTTGATTATTTAAAATGCATCTTGCATAAAAGTAATGCCATATGGCATAATAATCCTTGAACAGGAGTCTATCGCAATCATCGTCAAATTTACACCCAACGCTACTTATGTCCAGCACACAATGTATCGAACAAAATCACCAACTGTTATGACCGAATGTAATCAGCATGCAATATCCTTTTTTCCATAATTGGTCGCAGTTTTACGACAGACGATTCCGAATCACTATTGACTGTATAAGCTATTCAGTACTCTAAACCGATCATCGGATCAGCATGGGCACCCGAAATGTTCCTTCTTTTACCGGAAGAATTCAACAAGGAGAAGGAACCTACCATAAATTCAATTTGACACTTTGTCCGATGGCGCAATAAGAAAAGAAGTGACGATTTTTTGCATACCTGCCAGGCTAAGCACTCCAGGTGATGTGGGACGTGCCGAGATGTCAGATAAATGACTTTCAAATGGGATATTCTGGTTTTGTTAGTTCTCTTCTTCAAAGTAACCCCATGACAATGGTTGACATTGAGGATATCTTTAGTCCTTTGAAAGCATTGTTACGCATTGGGCGTGAATTGTTTGGTTGCATGCATTTTTGCGCATTGTCCTAAGAAATTTAGACCACTTGTGATGAGGTATTTCTGGAGGGATTATTTTTTTTTAATTTAAGGACAAGGAAAATCATGGTGTCACAATCGATTCAATGCTAATGACAACCGGCCCTCTTGCAGTTAACACCTAGCCGGGGATTACCCAAATCTTTTCGCGAAGGCTGATGTCCTATATGGCAAAATTGAAGGACCTTTGAATAGGATATACATTCTTTTGAAATGAATATCTAACCATCGAGGTTGGATTGTAAGACTTAAGTTTGCTAACTGTTGTTTTTAAGGAGGACCTAGCAAGTCTATTCTTTATAAAGGTAAAGAATTTACTAAAGAGTCGATGTAATTATGTTGAATGGCGAAGTTATTGACATGGTACTTATTAGACATCCAACAATTTTTGAAAATTCTCTTTCCATCGCGTGGTATCTATCTGACCAATATCTGTGATGGCGCTTACGATAATTTAGCCATTTTAGCCGGCTAATCGATAGAGCTTTACCGGTAATACAGTGACATGTTTTTCGAGTAAGCCAAATTATCGTGAATAACGTCCGTAATCGTCAGTTTTGAGTTTCCAAAAGGTTCTAAATTGAAAGTCTCGTTTCATTAAAAATTCAAAGATAAAAAGTACAAAGGATTTGGATAATCTCTTTGGTAGGCGGAAGGTAGAAATATGATAAAAATTGAGGTTAACCATGAGGCAAAAATTAATAGGAAAAGTGAAAACAGTGATAATCGTATAGAGACAAGAAATGTCATAAATTTCATAGGTAACTAGAGTTACCATTGTGCAATAGAGTTGCTGATGCAACCGTCAGCGGTCAGCGGTCAGCGACTTAACATATTTTCAAAAGAAATAATTCTGCTGCGTTAAAAATTTTAATGTTACATCTTCCATTTCATAAGAAAATGTAAAGCAGAACTGCTTTTCTTATAACCAAGTATAGTCTGCCTCTGCCCCTGTTGGGTGGTATATGTTGCATCATCTACAGTTGAGACAACATGCCGGTATCAGGTAGGTGCCATATGTAAATTTTTCTCTGGGCTACAGTGCTTAATCAAGACGTTTTTCATGCCTAGTTAGTTTAAAGCGACCCTCGGTGAGAGAAATACTTAGGCGGTCCATTTATAACCATGCAAACCATTTGCTGTTGGTTATAATTTATAAAGCTAAAAATTTTAGCGGAGCTGGTATTACCCAAATCACTGTGATCATTGAGAAAATAGTTTCTTAAGTGGGCCTTTCTTACCGAATTAATCGACAGCCACGATGTAGCTTGACAAATAGCTGTAATTTCGGCTCGCAAGACACTGCAGTCTTTCGGAAGACAGAATCATTTCTTCTGAAAAGACCTCGGCTCCAACTCTGTACGTCTCTGAACGTTTGTCAATATATTGACAGTGATTTAACGTGTAGCCAGGGCATTTTGTAAATCCCAATATTTTAAAATTTCAAGTATTTCATGGCTGAAGCCTTTTTCGAAGTTCATATTCGTCGGCAGGTAATTGGTAATAATCGGTAAGGGGATCGTTTGTAGAATGATGCTGGCGTGGTCCAATCGGTTGCCCTCTCCAGTGTTTTCGCCCTAATCAGATTGCCAAGTTTGTGGTGTATTCTTTACTGACGATGTCTAGTGGATGTGGAAGTAAGTTAAGCATGGTTTTTAGAGCGGGCGGTTGGAGATGTCCTCAATGCGCCCGTGATACCCAAGCTTGACAAGCGCTTAGTCTTATCTTAGACTTCTTTTAGTGGATGAAATTTGGCGTAAACTTATGCCAGGGACCCTACTCTGTATTTCGTTCCGAAAGTAAAATTTTCCGAAACCAAAAAATATTTAATAGGTACTCTCTATTTCGAAAGCGGAATAAAATCTCGAAATGTCAAAAGCATTGATATACGGAAAATCGAAGGTTTTATAGCAAATTTTGAATAGGATTAACTTTCGTAACGAAATAGAAATGTGCTGTGTGCTATACAAATGCATGTGTGCTATGCCATGTGATGTCTCCCTCGGCACCTATCTACATAAATCATTGCAGAATCTA